>VYXD01000015.1:0-20113 GCA_013397195.1 Hylia prasina
AGTTTCAATACCCATGGCATCAAGAGCCTCCCTGATATAAAGGGCCACCCCTCCACCTTTTCTCTTTTTCTGAAGAGCTTGTAGCCATCCAGTGCAGCACTCCAGCCATGTGAGCCATCCCACCACATTTCTGTGATGGTGACTACATCATAGCTTTGCTGTTGCACCATGACCTCCAGCTCTTCCTGTTTGTTACCCATGCTGTGTGCATTGGTATACATGCACTTCAGCTGGGCTGCTGATTTCACCCCTAGCTCAGGCTTGACCACCCTTGGGTCTGCTTCCAGACAGCCCAGCTGCATCCCCTCCCCCCTTCAAACCTAGTTTAAAGCCCTCTCAATGAGTTCCGCCAGTTCACAAGTTAACATCCTTCTACCCTTAACAAGGAGACAGAGCCCAGCCAGTTCCAGCGGCCTTGTACATAAAGTTGCCCCATGATCAAAGAACCCAAAATTCTGCTGATAACACCAACTCTTGAGCCATTTGTGATAATGTGGGCTCTTCTATTCCTTTCAATGTTTTTCTCTGCCACCAAAGGGACTGAGCAGAACATCACTTGTGCTCCTGCCCTATCAACCACTTGACCCAGTACCCTAAAGTCCCCTTTTTTGAATGCAGACAAAGTCAGCTGGAAGGGTATGAAGCCTTGAGCACAGGTATTCAAGCTGTGAATGAAAACTGGACCTACAAAAGTGTGGAGTGATGGTAATGGGATTGCCTTCTTGGTAATTTTTTGCTGTTTACCATCATGGATATTTTAAAATTATTATTATATTGTGTTTGATGAAGAAATTAATTACCACTGTTTTAAAATGCTGAAACCATGGCAGGGAGGTGTCTTTTTACTAAATTGTTCTCTTTCACTTAAGCAAACCTGTCACCCCCTCAGTGTCTCTTCTCAAATGTGGAGAAAAATGTCGCTTTAGTCGTAAGTGATGTTGTTGTGATAGGAGAATGATGTGGCACAGCTTCTAGCAGAGGTATGCAAGCCAGCACAGTGTCAACACTTAAATTTCATTTGTTTGTTCAGTGATGTAAAAATAAAAAGATGGACCTCTGGTGGCAGCTGGGACGTCGTCTCTTAGACCAAGACCTAGGGTCTACGTAGCTGATGACTGTGCGGACCTTACAGGATGTTATTCAATAAAAGAAATTGAGTTGTAGATAGCATCAGTTGTAGATAGCAACAATCTTTTTTTGTAGTAGCAGTGATATAAACATGTCACTACCATTGTAGAAGACCACAGTAAAACTCACCTGAAAGACTATAAAATTCAGAACATTAGTGTTCCAAAAAAAAGTTCAAAAAGTTGTTGACAGGAAGGAATCTTTTTTGAAAGCAAGTAGAAGGAAACACCCTTGGTTTATTGAAAAGAGCAGAGTTAGCACGCAGACCGACGGCAAAGGTATGGAAGCTGGATTGAAAAGCAAGTTACAATTTTATTTATAAATGCATTTTAGCTTTCTGATTTTCTCCATAAAGGCTGGATCCAGGACACCAAAATGTACTTGAGTTGTGGGTAACTGTAGCTCTGTTGCAGACCTAGTGAGTTTAGAAACATTATCCTTGCAAGCATGTTAATCCCAGTACAAGTATGAAAAAAAAAAACCACTTAGGCAATCTATGAATATTTTTAAGATAGCATTGCAATTAAATTTTTATGCCTTATGGAAGTGAACTTCCAGATTGGGGTCTGTAAAAACAGTTTACAATATGATAACATTTTTTTTTTCCTCTTATTATTAGAGTGGGCAGCTGGGTATGTCAAATGCGGAAAAAGACATAGGGAGGGCATACATGTAATTCTGTGGATATTAATCAGAACTGAAAACACACATAAAAGAAATGAATTAGGCATATTATTTTCTGGAGGTCAGTGCCGAGTTCAAAAGCAGAAGGACAAGAAAGGGCATAAAATAAAAGTGTTTGCTTCTTGTGCAATAGAAATAGATCTAGATTCTGCTTTCATTTTGTCACTTGAACCAGTTAGTTGAAACTGGAATCCTGCTTGTTAAGATTGCCATCAATAGAGCATTAATAAAATTTCAACCTGGTTAAAACCCGTGCCAAAAAAATTAGGAAAAAGAGGTACCTTTTTGTACTTGAAATATTTTTGTACTGCTTGGAATATTTTTATTTTTTCAATTTCCTCCATACTCAGCCTGAAAGAAATAAACCTTAGAAGGAAATAAACCTCACAATCCAAGACTCCTCTGGTAGGTACATAACAAAGGAGCTTCTTTGTGGGAATTCCTGTGGTAATTGCAGACCTTTGTTGGATAACTTGGTAGTGTATGAAGAATGTGAACTTTTAGTAGGTTTTTTTAGCTGCTTTATTTGCTGCAGCTGACATTTTTCATAAGAATGCTGTTGTTGAAGAAGACATTGCATATAATAAATCCACCCCAGTGCCTTCTATATTTGTCTGCAATAGTGAAGAAATTTGAAGCACTCATTTTGTCTTTTTAGCATAAAAGTTAACAGGTATACTATTTGCTGAGCAAATTTTTCAAAGAAAAATGATTTCAGGAAGATAGACCTCTAGTTTTGGAAAGGTCAACTTCAACTACATTTTTGTCCTTTAGCACAAATATTTCACACATGCTTGTGATTAATTTGGATGAACACAGTGTTCCTGACCCAGGCAGCAGTAATTGTTTTTGGTTTAACTTAATTTTTTTTCTTCTCTTTGTGACTCTCTTGAGCCCAGTTTTACTATCCCCTTAAGATACCTGTGTTCACAAAACTTTTGATTCTGCAAGGCATGGTGCATTCTCAGTTTCCACCCTCAGTCAACAGAAGCTGAAGAATCTTTGTATTTTCTCAGAAGATAGAGGCAACTTATCAGTGAATTAAAATGCATTCATTCCCAGTCCTATATTCCCTATTGCAGTTTCATTATGTACAAGTCTTGAGTTTAAATTGCTAGTTCTTTTCAACAGGTGGGTTACAACTGAAAAGGACATCAAGTAATGCTCCCGTTTTTGTGTCACATCCTTCCCAGCGGCCAGTTTAGTGTTCACTGCATGTGTCTATTAAACATTAATTCTCTTAACTGTATTTAGTAAGAGAGAGCAATATGGTACGTACCAGTGCAAGAATCTTAATTCCTACAAAACATATGGCATAGAATTATCTACTTAAAGATGGAACAATTTGATAATAATTTGGTGGAGTGACATCTGCACAATAAAATAAGATGCTGATCACACTGGAAAAGTAAACGCAGAAGTTGTATACTAAGTATTCTGATATCACCAGAAAGCCATTATCATTCCTCCACGGAAAGTTAAAATTTAATGATCTAATTTGGTCTTATCACATCCAATATAAATAAAAAATAACCCTATTAAGTATTCAGAAACACTGCTGAACACAAAACTTCTAAATGATATTTTCTAGGATTTGGACTTACAACACATATGTTTAACAGGAAATAAGGGAATAAATTTAGCAGAAAAATAAAAATTCTGTGGTCATTTCCATCCTTTATTGAAGATGTTTACATATGCAGTTTTATGTTTCCTGTAGTTTAATTTCTTCTCCTGTTGGCCCTGCTGTGAGAATATGTGGCTTAACATGAGTCTTCACTTTAGTGAAAAAACCACAAGGTCCGTCCATAATTACAGCTTTTGCTGGAAGGAAATGACAGTGGTGATTCAATGAGGGCAATATGAAGTGTATTCATGGTATAATGCCAGACCTGAACTTGGAGAGAAAGCTTCTGCAAATCAGAACATTAGACTTGTATTACCTAAATTTATGAAAGTCTGCAAGGAAGCATTGCTTTACTTTGTGCATGATTAAACATCAAGATAGCAGAGCTTCTATTTTAGACTTTGTAGTTGATGATTTCCCTTACTTCGTCCATTTTTCAAAGTGGAATGGAAATACCTGGGAATTTGGACACTGTGGAAATTGAACTCAATTCTTTTTCTCAAGTTGCAATTCTTAATTAAAACTATTACAGAATGTAAACTATTGTTTTCTTTAATCGAACTATTGGTGGCTTTTTAGACATGCAGCAAGCAAGGAAAGATCTAGTGTGATGGAAATGTGCAATGAATTCTGATTATTCTGCTTTAAGTACTACATTAAGTACTTAAAGTACTTACATTAAGGTAGTTCTCTGATAAAAATGGTTTAATTATCTGGTTGCATAGAAAAGTTTTTTGGTGCAAGTCTTTTAAGAGCAGATTTGATAGCAGTATGTAGGTTTTGCAATACTGAATCTATATAAATTATATTTAATGTAGAATTAGTCAACAGTCAGTATTATTTTTTATTGATCCTTTTTATTCTTCTTTTATATCTCATTTTCCCATTACAGTTTACTGTGACAAACAGCTAGGAAAAATGGCTTTTGCATTTCTTAATGGAAAGGTACTGCTGTTGACATTTTTGTTTGTTTGTTTGTTTTTCTTTCCTTTTTTTTTCATGTGTGTGTGTGTGTGTGTGTGGTGTTGGTTTAAACCAGAAAATCAAAATACAATTGGCTAGAATGAGGTTAAATTACCTGTGATTGGTCTTCACTGCCTGCCAACCTATAGAATTGACACCAGCTTGTTTAATGATGGATTTCGGGCTAGTGGCATGAAATAGAAATATATGGAACAGGTGGAAGCTAATACAGAGTTGATGCAGAAACCTCTTCCACTCTTTTGGCATGTTCTTTGTGGTTAGTAGACTTTTCACAGATTAAAAAGCAACTGGGATTTCATACAGGACTGTTAGTTCAGTCTTATCAGTTCTGTCACTGCCAAATCAAACCTCCTGTAGAGGCTTCTCAGAGGGGAAGGTATGTAATAAAACATTATTTTGCATGAAATGCAAACAGGATATTTCTGTGAAGTTAAATACTTTAAATTTCGGTTTAAAAGACTTTATTTAAGGTGGGATAAAATAATTTTTTAAATGGACTAAAAATCAGTAAAAGAATATATTTTGTAGTCATTAAGTAAGAATCGCAGTAATATGAAATCCATGCATAATGTCTTGTGTCTACCTGATGAAAATATTCTTAAGGATCTGGAAGTTTTGGAAATGCAGTATTTAAGGGTTTACATGCTTAGTTAAAAATATTATACACCTTAGTTAAAAATATTGATATTTAATATTCTAGATAAGCTAGTTATGAAGAGGTAAATCTGGCCACCCGACTGTCTTTAAAAAAAAAAAATCAAACAGTTACTCTTAATTAACTATTTATCCCAGTTTTGGTGGGGGGAGTGAGGGGAACCTAACCCCCAGGAAGCTAGCCAAATTTTCGTTTTTTTTCTGTAGATGCTTTATTGCTTTTACTAGACCTTATGACTAGAGAAATTCTTTATCTTCTTGCAGCGTTGTGGGAAAATATCTCCTATTAATTTGGCAGGAAAATTGAATAAGCAGCACATCATATTGTCACTCTTACAAGCAGAATCCTGATATTTTGTCAAAATATAAGGAACAATTGGCTGATGGCAATTCTGATTACTTAGAAAGTAATTATTGAAAGAAGGCATATAGATCTCAAATGATCCTTTTATCTTTTACAGCCACCCAAAAGGAATAATGATAAAATGACACATATTCTTTGTTGTGTTCTGGTTAATAAAAAAGGAAAAGAGCTAAAACTAAGCATATTGTTCAGTGAGAGCAAAGTTATCATAACTTTGTCATAAGTGTGATGCCTTTTGAATCTATATGCTACATAAAATCAGCATTTTTGGCAAATCCGCACTGCATTTTAACTCTTTCTAGAGAAGTCTGTAACCCTTCTGTCTCCGTTAATACAGCCTTCTGCCCTACCCATAAGAGGAAAGTGTTCTAAAAATTTTTACTGGCCAGTTTAATTGTATGCTGATTTAAAAATACTAAAGCATAGTGAGAGAGGTTTTAGTTTAAGAACACTTGGCATGTCAAGAGTGATTCGTGACTGTTTACTGATGAGGACAAAACTTTCTGAGCATGTGTTCCTAACCTCCTAAGGCCAAGGAGTTGTGGTGGTCTCAGTGTATATAAGCTGGTATGAACATGTTAATGGTGTAGTCACCTAGCAAGGGAGTGCTGATATTTCTATGGTTTGCAACCACACATGATCATACTGCCTTTCCAGCTTTGGAGAATGGCTGGAGGGTCCAATGGGAAAAAGACCATGGATGTATGTGGTCATCTCTTCTTTTACATAGATTAACACAGGTTTGGTTCTAAAATAATCTTTGTGTCTCGTGGTATAGGGTAATAATGCTCTGCAATAGTGAACAGTTTTTGTTCTGTATTTCCTGTATTTCCCATTCTGTACTTCTTTTCTGTTCCGTTTTAGTCCTATCTAATGCAGATAGGACATGAATCTCAGAATAAAATCAGAAAAAGTTTGGTTTGTTTTTTGTTTTTTTCTCCCAAATGTGCATACTTTTTTTTTGTCAGTGCAGTGTTTGATGCTGCAAGATACTTCTTGGATCAGTAATTTCACCATCTAGCCTACTACTGAATTGGCTAATGGCAAGTCATTGCTTTTATTCCAAGTTATATTGGTATTTGAAGATATTAGCTACACTAGTAAGACAAAGAGTAATGGTTTGAGACAATTCCTGTTACAGACTGGTTTAATAAAATAAATTACACCGAAAGCATGGCGAGGAACTCTGGTACCCTAGTAAGTGGCTTTCAGTTTCTTATGTAATGATGAGCCTGCATGCCCCACATTGAGCTCCTTTATATCAGTTTCATTTTATATCAGTTTTACGTATTGTAACACTTCCTGATACGTAGTTTGTTCTGCCTCTCATTCTCTTTTATAGGCTGATGAATATATAAATTAGTTAAATGGATTTATATGATATTACTGCAGAATTAGTGTGTTTCATTTCTACTGTTCTTTGAAAAACTTAAGTGCAGTAAAGCACAGTGAAGTAATGCTTTTTTGCCCAGTCTTAGGGCATGGTAAGTTATCTGAGTTAAGAGGAATGCTGGTCATCATCTTGTGTCAGGGCCTTCATTTGTACCTTCAGCTTGCCATCCAGGAACTGTAATTTGGCTTTATTCTGTGTTTTAGTGCATTTTTCACCCATATTTTATTGAAAGTAATCAGTCATAACTTCATCACAGCTATTGTTAGAAGTGTAAAGGGTCCAGTAGATGGTCTTGCCTTATTTTGAAAGGTTAATTCTGCACGATCAAGTACCTAGGGAGGTGGCAGAGGAAAGAAGGTTACCATCTGCTTCCGTTTTTTTCAGAGTACTGAAGGCCAAAGATAGCAATTAAATGTCTAGAGAACTGCCCATTTCAAGTCCACTCTTAGGGTGAAAAAGTTTCATCTCATGCTTAAATGGAATTAAATGAAATCTGGTGCATTTCACTGTGTATCTATTGCCGCCTGTTCTGGGCTCCATCAACAGGAGTCGAGTTCCCTCTTCTTTACTCACTGCATCTGGTGTTTACAGTGATGATCTCCATGCACTTTCTCATCTCCAGGCTGAACCATTGCAGCTTTCTCAGCTTTTCCTCAAAGGGGACAACTTCAGTTCCTTTAGCATGTTTGTGGCCTTTCACTGGGCTCTCTCCAGTAGCTCCTCATCTCCTGGGCAAGGAGAGTCCAGAGCTGGGCACAGCACTCCAGGTGTGGCCTCATGGGCCAGGGGAGAGGTTGGGATTCCTCCCTGTCCTGCTGACAGCACTCCCAGTGGCCCCAGGACCCTCTTTTCCTTTTGGCCACCAGTGTCATTTGCATGTTGATGTCCCCAGGCCCTCTAGGCCCTTCCCTGCCAAGTGAGATTGATCCCACAGGAATGCTTGGAGTTTAGAGCTTTGCTCTCCAAGAAACGCCAAGCCAAGGTGCACAGGTCAGCAGATGGTCCCCAGCAGTATCTTTTGTGCAGCCTGAACCCCGCCCTCTCCTGCATTCCTGCCGTGGCAGTGGGATTTGGGGCCAGAGGTGGGCTGCTGCTGTACAGAAGTGTCAGAAGGCTCAGAGGGCTGTGGGTGTGGAGGTACCAGGAGGGAGAGGGTTGTCACACGGGACACAGAGCATGCCCTGTGTCCATGGACATGGCTTTGCTTCAGGTCCGGCATCCTGGCTGATGGCCGCAGAGCTTGGGCAGTGATGCTCTGGTGCCTCTGGAGAGGGAAGGCTTGGGGAATTCAAGTGAAAGGGGCTCTGTTACAGCATTTATATAAAGAAATTCACAGCATGTTCCACACATTCTCCCCTTTTGTCTTCATACACTAATAAGGCGCTGTTAGAAAGCATTGCCCAAAGTGGCTTTCTTTGGTTTTGAGAGAATCATACTCTGGAAAAAGCTTCTGGATTTTGTTCAGTGTCCCCAAAACCAATGATCTTCCATCACCAGCACAATGAAAGCTGGTCTTCTTCCAGCTGGAGAACCCCAGCCAGCAAGATCCGTGCAGCCCTTGCCACCCCCTCCCCAGTGAGGAGGAGTATCAGAAAGAAAAGAATAAACCTTTTGGGTTGAGATAAGAACACTTTAATAATTTAAAAAATAACAGTACTATTATGACTAATAATAATAGTAATGAACAAGAGAGACAGAGACACGTCCACTTAGTGTTAGCAATATACCAAGTGGTGAGAGACGCGTGCTCCGGAAAACCTCTGGATGTTAATTCCAGGTGCCTGAGGGCCATAAGCCGCGCCCCCAGCACGTGCAGGACGGCAGGTCCACCGGCAGGGCGGGCCGAGCGCTGCCCTGCAGCCTATCGGGCAGAGGTGTCGGAGGTCCTTCGAGCTGTCCCTTGGTCGTCTGCCGGCCGCCCCCTGCTCCTGGCAGCGGGAGGGCGGCGGGGCCGCGGGCGCAGGTGGTAGCGCCAGCGCGGGGATGTGCTGTGCACGCTCTGCCCGGCCGCGGAGCTCTGCTGGCGGCCGGACGGGCCGACCACGTACTCCTGGTAGTCGTCGTCCGCCCTGACTGTGTGCAGGATGCGGCCGAAGCGCTGCCTGCAGAGCGGGCAGGCGGCGCGCACGGCAGCCCACTGCCGGATGCAGCCGAAGCAGAAAGTGTGCAGGCAGGTGTCCACGTGGGCCGCGTTGTCCACGTCGCCCAGGCAGATGGGGCACAGCCCGGCTGCCGCTGCCTCCCACTGCCTCCCGCTGGTGCCGACCGGCGCGGCAGAGTCGCTGTCCCGCAGAGCCTCCTCGGCGCCGCACGCCATGTGCTGCCAAGAGACGGGCCAAGTGATGGAGCTTCTCTGGCGCCAGGGACCGGGCAGCAGAGAAGGCCCCAGAGCGTGGGCAGAGAGGGGAGACAGGGATCTTTGGAAGGGTCTCCTTGCAGGAAAAGGAGACCTTCCTGGAAAGTGACAGAGCAGGCCCTCAGCTGCTGTCCACACCTGCTTCCCCCTCAGTTCCCCCCAGAGACGCTGTCCCCCATCCCAGGAGAAGTTTCCCTTCCACATTGCTCCCACCCAGCCAGTGGGACTCAGCTGGCACACGGTACCTGCATGAGGCGGTCGGGGAAGGAGGAAGTGACTGGGGAGCCCTCAGGTGCCGTGGGGCGCTGCCAGGGCAGGGCCCAGGCCCTGCTGAAGGCTGCCCACTGGGCCAAGTGTGCGAGAGCAGGAGCCTGTGGCACCCGGCTGTTGCCTGGTGAGCACAGCAAACAGGTCAGAGGGAAAAGAACACCCTGCTCCCCCAGCGTGTTGGATGTCTTTTGGTGGCCTTAAACCCCCGTTCTCTGGTGCCGCTTCCTCTTCTCCCGGGTGAACTGTGCCAGTTCTCTCAGCATTCCCTCATAGGAGAGAATTTCCTTTGCCATTTCTGTGGCCCTTCCCTGGGCTCTCCTCAGTAGTTCCTTTTCTCTTGTGGGCTAGGGAGCCCAGAGCTGGACACAGTGCTCCAGGTGTGGCCTCATGGGGCAGGGGAGAAGGCGGAATCCCTCCAGGTCCTGCTGGAAGCCCTCCCAGACTCTGGCGGGGCACTGAGGCACTCACCTCTGGCCTGCTTTCCTACTGGGCTTTTCCGGTTGAGCCATTCTTGGTTCATGGGGTTATTCGTCCTCAGGTGCAGCGTTTGGAGTCTCCTTTTGTTAAACTGTATGAGGTTCTTGTTGGCCGCTTTCTCCAGCCATTTAAATAAAATTGTTTAAAGAAAACAGTTGTTTTGAAAAACATAAGTGAAAAGGCAATCATAAAAATATCTTGATTAAAAGGTACAATAAAGGGGGAAGATCTATCTTTTCCTTCTAGGGAGACCAGAGGAAAGAAGAAAAAGAATGTAGAACCTAATTTTCATTTTTCTGAAAGGCAGAATGGTGGAGGACTTTGGGTTCAGTTATATTCTCTGCAGGGTGAAACAAAGCAATTGCACTAGTATGTCATTGCTCTCTAGTATATTTTCTGTAGATAAGTATAGCTGTATAAATATATACATGCTGAAAATGCAATCTTTTGATGGGTAAAACTCTCTTCAGTGACAAAGTTGTGCATTTTGTGTTAAGAAGTACGACAGTATGTCCATCTAAATGTAAATCCTATTTGAGGTAAAGCATTTTTAACCTACTAACTAACCGTTTCTATAAAGGTTGTGTCATGAGTCCTGCAGAAATTTACATCAAAGCAGCAGATTTTTCTTAGCTCATTTAAAATTAAAACACATTTTTTGCAATAAAGATTTAATGTCAAAGATGATAGGACTCTGGGTAGCATGCAACACAACAGTAACTTGGTGACAGTTAATAAGAATCAGGATGATTTAAAAACATTCATGAAAGCTCCATAATAGGAAGTCTGGTTGAGTGATTAAAAAAAAGTGAATTGACAAGGGAAAAAAAAAGTGATTTGACAAAAAGGAGGGAAGGGAAAAGCCTGTATTGTTAATATAATTTTTCCTTTGTTTCATTCTTTGCTTGAGTGAAACAAAATTCTGTTGCTGTGAATGGTCTGTCATTTTTTTTCATTAGAGTTTAAATTGAATGCAATCTCTATTTACATTGAGCTTTTCGTTTTCTCTTATCGTATTTGTTGGTTGGAAACTCACATTTTCTAGGAATGAGTTCAATTATCCATGACTATTGGCAGATGTTTCTCTAGGATCTTCAGTGACAATGATGTGTTTGTTGATAACCCAGGGCTTGCTAAAAGGGACTTTGCTTCCCATCAGTGAGTCTGCTTTTTGTTCCAGAGCTTTAGTCAACAGAAACATACTCCATTTCTTCCAAAAATGTCTAAGGGTAGTTTCACTCGTTTTGAATGCATACTTCAGTCAATGAATTTTTGTTTGGTTCAGTTACTCTTTTCTCTTTGTGGTAGGTGAAATATATAATGCTCTGGTTTCACTTCTTTGATTACTGTTTTTGCAAGTTATATAGTTGAGCGGCTTCAATAGTTGAACCTAGTGTTCCAAGATAGTAGCCACTGTAGTTATGTTGTAAGTAGATTTCATTCCTAAATGTTGTTACTGTTTTTGTGCTCAACTTGCCACTTCAGTATCCTGATTGTAACATTAGTTCATAGGCCTGTAAGATGCCTTATAGCAAGAGCTTGTCAGTATCTTCACTGGAAAAATGGGGTTTACAAGTAGGTTTTATTTATTAGAGGAAAAAATTGTAGAGAATCCTGCTTTTTCTGTCTTCCTGACATTTTGTGCTACTTTCTGTTCCTCTGCTACCATCTCAAACTTTGACAATCCTTGTTAGAAAGCCTCTCTTCCCAGTGTCTCAAAACAGCTTCAACACAGCACTGTTCACAGCTGCATGGTTTCTTTCACTTAACACTAACAGAAATTCTTGCTTTTGAAGTTCCTCCAAAATGGCTGCTTTTTCTTTGCATTGTTCCTGGCAGGTTTGGCTCATTTTCTCTTTTTTTGAAGGTTGGAGATACGGGATTTTGGAGGGTGTTTTGTTGTTGATGTTTTATTTCGATTTTGTTGTTCACGTTTGTTGGTTTTTTTTTTTAATATCACAATGCTTCCTTACTTACTTTAGATTGAAATAGAACTTAACATTTGGTAGAACATTACATAGCTAGTTTCATTCCTTTCCATCCTTTGTTAAGGGGTAAACTACATAAATAGCTGCAAATTATTAAAAATCTGTTATGTTTTATTACCTTCTAAAATACATGGTAGGACCCCATAATTTCTTTCCCACTAATATTTTTCTGCTGTTCTTTTTCTTGTGCTGTAATAGAATTTCAATACTAGGAGAGTCTTGAAAAAAATATTTTAAGAAGAAAATTATTATCTTTTTAGAAATAAGTTTAGAAATAAGGACTTATATCTGGACCAGGAAACTGTAAATTGAATATAGTCCAATGTCAGTTCTGACTATGGCTTGCCTTGTGACCGTAATAAATGTTTCTTTGATCTAGTTTCTTCTTGTGTGTTACGAAGAAGAAGCACAAGCATTTGCAAAGCATTCTGAAATTTCTGGGAGGAATTTGAGTAACACTACACATTTTTTCATTATTTCATGGAAAGTATATAGATTTTCTAAATATTTTCTACTTTGCTGAGCAAAAGTACAAATGAGGCGCCTTAAACGTGATGGAAGAGTCATTTTAGCAAAAAAAAAATCAGTAGGTTAAGAATTTATAATCTGTTTGGTCTTAATTTTTGTAGCTTTATCATTTGTGAATTTTCAGTTAGGAATAATACCTACCCGTTGAAGCAGTGAGATTATTGATGTATAAAGACCACTGGTTGATTCATCTTGCTGTTTCACTCAGCATTTAGAGAAGCTACAAGATATACCTGAGTGATATGGGCATCATGAGAATTCTCACCGTGAGAATTTTGGGCATCTCAGTCTTGAAAAAAATTAGGCACACTTCTGGAAGAATTTGTCATGTCCTTTAGAGAAACTTAATGTATGGTGGAGTTTTACATGCTTCACATGAGACTTGGCCAGAACTTTTCATTCTGATTGGAATTTAATTGCGTTCTTCTCCTTCCCCCAGGCAGAAGTTGTTATGTATTGTGACTTACCATTGATAATATTCATTTTCTAGCTTTAGCATCCCTTAATACAATGAACAAGCTGCTAAAAGGTGAAACCTGAGAAAAAATGTAAAATGAAATTTTAGAACATCTCAAAATATTTAGAAAAAATATTTTCTGAACCTCAAAAAGTAATTTGTAACTTCATTAATATAGGGACAAGTCACTACGCCATTTTCTGTGCTGTGTTTAGGACACAGCAGTGAGGAATGTTCAATAGTTCTAAGGTTTGTACAGTAATAGTATTTAATTTTAAACATGAGCAGTCTGTCAGCAATACCATCTGTAAATGCAACCATAGTTTTTAATTGTGGCAATTAGACTTGGAGCTCTCTGAAAATTTGAGTTGTGTGGAAATTCCATATACTTACCTGGTTATATGACCATGAATCTTCAATTACTATTAAATCCAAACCTGGATTTAAAAAAGGCTTTTCAAAGTCCTTACAATAATTTGACTTGCTGTATCACACTAACTGGCGATGTTTGTTGAGACAAATAACTAATTGTGTCAGAAAGTGGCCTTAAATAATCCAATGAAGTAATCTGAAGTTTAATTTAACTGATAAATAGCTATTCAGAATAAAAGATAATATCCTATTCCTCAGCCAATTTACTCATTCCAGGTGTATATCTTCCCCTTTAATCTGCAATATGTTGAGTTCTAATTTGAGGTTTTCCCCAGGTGGTATGTTTAGAATGGAATTTTAAAATTGATATCCTATTGATTTTCTTTTGATTCTTGAGAATAGAGAAGAAATGTTTCCTTACTAGGTATCCTGTTATATTGTTTTCTTACCCTACAATGTGTTACAGCTCTCCCTTTGCTAATTAGTGAGCTAATTAGTGAGCTAAGAATAATGCAATTTTTTGGAATTGCAGCACTTGAGTCCTTTGTGAATTCCTTTTTTATATTTGGTAATAGTAAACTATCTGTTAGTAAATGCATGATAATGATGTAATGTTCATATGAAAAGGATAACTGATGTAGTAATGTGTCAGTATCAGGTATTGCACAACAACAAGTTATTGTTTATAATTATATATATGCATTTAAATATATATACACACATGTTATTGTGCAGACTGTTTTCTTACTGTAAGAGCTGTTGCAGAATTGGTTAGTTCTGGTCAGTTGTAGATGGAGATTAAGTTCTTTAAAATAAATTCTAATTTCACATGTTCAGAATCATTCCATTTTAAAATAACAGGAATTGGTAGGCAGTTAAAGATATGAGATAGAAGCTGTCATTCCATGGATCTGAGGAAGTCAAGTCCAGAGGTACTAAGGAAAGAGCAGAGAGCTAAGAGAGGGATGGAGCAAGAGCAGTTGGTGCAGAACAGAGGAGTAAAGGCTCCAGGGAGGGAGTTTGTGTTGTATAGACATCAGGGGTAGACAGAGTAATGAATGTGAGTGAAAGAGAAAAAGTATTCAAGCTAGAAATACAGACTGAAAGCAGAATAAAGAAAAAGAGGTTAATTAATAGTGACTTAATTAGTGATTAATCTTTCAAGGGGTGAGAGTAGTGCCATTAAAGATACCACTAAAGGATAAAGAGGAAGAAGGGCTGTGAGGTGGAATATTTAAACATGGGGTTCCTTTACTTGTGTCCTGTCAAATTTCTTCTGTTGTCCAGCTTTCAAAGGAATGGGAGAAAAATGACCACATTTTTGTAATGGTAATTGATGTTGATGGAATCAATTCTACATAATACAAACTGAGTCTTTTTTTGTAAGAACATGTAGGTGGCATTATGTGTAAATATAAAATAAATTAGAAATAGGATTTAAGAAAAAAAGCCACATATTTTGCAAGGCGCTATTTAATATTGAACTCTTTAAAAAGTATTGCAGACTGTTTGCTTATGTATACATGAATACAAATAATGCATTTAATAGGAATGCTTTTTTCTAATGTATAAAAAGGACCTTCAAGAATGGTGTTTTGCATTTGTATTTTTGTTGTGTGTGACTGGATGTGTCAGAGAAAAGACTGTACTGTCTATGATTTGCCAAAGGAAAGCTTGCTTTCTCAGTGCTTGTACAGATGGCTAACTGCTACCAAAGCTTTCTGCAACACTGCTTACAAGTTGCCAGAAGGTTCATGTGAAAATACATCACAGCCTGATTCCATAGGAAAGGACAGTTGCTGTTACCAGGATTTATTAAATCCTGTCCTCCTAGCAAAGGGTACCTATCAAGCACTTCTACAGGCAGTCCACAGGAAGCAGCTGCAGTCACAGCACCTTTAAAATGTTTTTTATCAAAATGCATTTCTTATCTACTTCATTGAAAGTATTGCAAGATTGGGATACAGTGCATGAAATAATCTACTGCATATAGTTGAAGCTGGTTAGAAGAATCTTAAATTATTTAAAATGTTTGTCTCCAGTAAATACATCATTGCCACTCTTCCCTGAAGAAAGCTTTAGTTATTATAAGCAGTTAGGAAGTAGTATCACTGAAAAATAACTTGATTAAATAATTTTAGGTCATGCTTTGTAGATTGAGACTTACATAATGTAAAGAAGGCAACCAGCCTAATGCTTGCCTCATCCTGCTGATTTGTAGCTTTTGTAAGTTTGTAAAAATGCATTCTCTCTTTACAAAGAAGAGAATTTTCCATAGTTTCCTGTGATGGTTAGCCTCCATATGATGTCCCACAGGTGTGTACTTTACGTACATTGAAAGTTGCAATGTGAATTAGGTAATGCTTTCTTTCTGAAATGATTATGTGAATGAAAAAGAAAATAGCCTAATGAAGTACTACTATTCTTCTTCAAATTTAAACTTCGGAAGACTTTTAACTGAAATAGATTTCAGATCTAGTTAAAAGTCACATTTTAATTAACAAAATCCAATACTTAGTACAAAATGTTCAAAATCTTTCTGATATTTCAAGCTTAGTGTGTTAAATATTTTAACACACTAAGTAGTATAACAGCTAATGTTGTGGTGGAGAAGGTGCTTTTTAAAGCAAAGGTACCAGTTCATATCTTACAAGATGCATCAGAGGTAGTAGCCTTCATTGAACTAAAAGACAAAAATGCGAATCACAAAGACTTGGCTCTGGACATAGATTTCTGTGCATAAAACTGGTTCTAAGAAATACTACTCCTCTACTACTAGTCAAATAATAAAGCATCTATTTTCTTTCTATTGTAGCAAAATATTATATTTTCTATATTTTTCTGTTAGTTTTGAAAGTACTGTAATTCATTTGATGAAAGAGCTTTTCATCATTAACTATTAATATTAAATATTAAATATTGAAAAGCCCGAATGACCCTTAAGTCATGCTCTTCCTAATGATATAAAAAATGTTCTATAAAAACTGTTTTTAGGTATGTCATGTATTTTTTAGAATGTGCTTGTGTGTGTTTAACTTAATATGTATAAGTCTAGAAGCTTGTAGTATATTCTTTTATATTTTTCTGAATCCGAGTACAAAATGGAAAAAAAGAGNCCTAAGTATTCTGATTGTCATACTAGTCTTTGATTGAAGAATAAGTATCAAACTAATTCTACTGTATATAGAAAATAATTGTTTCCAATACAAAGCTTGTGACATTTATCTGTGGCAATATCAGCTGCCTTTTAAATGGTAGTCCAATTACTTTGATTTTGCATTTACTTTAAAAAATATTACAAGTTAAAAAAAGTTTTTTTAAAAAAATCACTGAGTACTTTAGTACACAGGGAAATATCTGTTTGTGTTTTTCCTGGGAGCTTTCTTCAACAGAATCATATTTAGTTTTGTTTGAGAGGGAATCTTTCAGTCACTTTTTCAACGTAGGTGCAGAAAGTGACATAACTTGCAGCTACAAGCCAGTCAAATGGGAAATGAATTAAAAACAGTAAAAACCGCCACCACGACCACCAAGAAGAATGAAAGGTCTTTCAGATTACTTATCAAAGCAACAGTTTTAGTGTTTGTGGGTTTTGGGGTTTTTTTAATTGAATCGTTAGAGGAAAGATGAGTAGAAATTACTTTCAGAACATATCTGTCATCTGATATAATAATTCCAAGTATTTCCTCCCTTCAGTGCCTAGAAGCCTGTCTTCTGTTTTTTTGGGCAGTGATATTGTTGAGCATGATGTTATTCTCTTACTTTTTACTCAAAAGTATACTTTAAAAGTTTGAAAACTTAAAAATAAATCTATTGTATTTCTAATACCTGCCTGGGTTTGTTAATTCATTTGCAGTAGTTCTATTAAAATGAAACAGAAACTGGTCAAAGATTACTGAAAGAGAGAAATTGTGTCCCATTTAGAAGTGATTTATTTTGAGATTTTTAATACCTTATCATCATTCCAGCATAGAATACATTTTATTTCTTGATATATTTTCTTCTTTAATGCTTCAGTGCTTACTTAAGGAGTTATTTTCTGTCAAGGCACTGGAAGTCTTGGTGTTTAACAGCAAAATTTTGGCTTTTACCATCATTTCCTATTGGTCTGTCGCAACAGCACTCGAATGTGAAAAGATTTTGTGCATTAAAGGGAGAGAAGATCTAGCGTTCTTTGTCTTTATTTTACAAATTTCAATTTCAAAAGTTTAAAATATTGCTGTGGATTTCTATGCACTTCCAGTACACAGAAGTGTCTTCATTGCTTTTTTTACTGCTCATTGTGTCCAATCAAGGACTCTCTGAATGGAACATACTATTTCAAGTATGTTTGAGTTTTTTACAATGTGTGTATAAGTGTGTATATGCATGTTGTTTGAAAAGGGAGCATTCAGATGGTATTTTGGATAAAAACTATAATTAAAGGCAGCTGCATAAAATTACAATTTCTGTCTAATTTTTTTCCTTCTTTCCATTTCATCCTCCATTAGATGGCAGTGTTGTGAATATGCAGCATATCCATGTTGACATACTGAAAGGAAAGCAAGCATTTTTAACAAATCTTGGATGCTTTTTCATTGTATGTTTTATGAATTTCAAGAGGAAGAACAGTGAACTAGAAATGATAGGTGGAAATAATAGATAAAGAAATTTGCATTTAGTGTGCAGAAACGTAGCTAGTAGGAAAGTTGCTTTGTGTGTTTCAGCTTGTTTTTTTTAAAAAAAGTAATAAAACTAGTTGTAATAAACGACAAAGTCAGACCATGCATTTACCAGATTTTTCTGTACATCTCTTCTTACGTGGAAGAAATACTGTCTCAGTTTTGTGCTGCAACAGAGTTATTTAGTTATAGCAAAGTTCTTTCAAAGTTTTTTCACGTAAGACTATGTTTTAGCCAATCAATTTGCTTTCAGTTTGAAAAAAAAAAAATTGCTAAGGTTTTTGTGGCAAGGTTTTGGTAGTGTAGAGTTGCTCTAGTGGTAGCTTATACCAGAACAGATCAGGAGCAGTCCACACTTGTCAGAGCCATCCAACTGACTCCAAAATGAGCCTGATGCTGCCCAAAGCTGAGCCTGGCAGCAATTCTGGTGTCATTCATGTGATAACAAATGCAGGAAGAATAAAAATCACTCTGCAGCAGCTCTTGTATATCACTGTCATAATCTCATATTAATTGACATTAAATTAATATAATTTCCTTAAGAGAAGCAAAAGATGGTAGTTGGTCAGCTCTGTCCTTATGTGGACCCATGAAATGTCCATAAGATGGACATTTTCCATCTTATTTTCTCCCCCTCTCCTGCTGATGAGGGGAAATGGGAGAGCAAGTTGATGGACACCTGGCAGTCAGCGAGGATTAACCCACTGTAGTAGTTTATGTGCTGTAGACGTATTGATTTGCTTATATGCAGTTGCCTACTGGCAAGTATTTTTGAGTACTGAGTACAATGACTTTAGTCTGGAAATTGACTCAGCATCTACACTATTTCTAGTGGAGGCTCCTTTACATTTTCATGACCATTAAGATTTTATTCAAATAGGACTAAAATATTCTACTCAGGTGCATGAGAAAAACAATGCAAAAATGTTGGGGGGGACTGAAGTCAGGGATTAAATTAAGGTTGATGAGGAAAGTATTACCTGGAACAATAAACTACATACCTACTTTAAAACTCGCTTTGTCTTTGAGTTCTAAAGTCTTCTGCATATCATTACATGAGATTTTGGAGTCTGCACTGTACAGCGGATTGGATTACATGGATAGCACACCCTTCCAGACTTCAGACATAAAGCTTGTCTCTCTTGATTCCTTTTTACTCTTTGCAGGAAAAAAAAAAATGGGCAAAACTGTAACTTAACGTGGCACTTGTATGCATTTATGTTTTGAAGAGTTATGTGCTGGGACTATAAATGCCTGTAAAGACCTTTGGGTAAACAGGATACTTCAGTTATTTTTAAAAGTAAAATTCTGATGCACTCAAGATATGTGCAATCTCTAGATTCAAGGTGGCAAGGTTTGCTTAAAATTATCAAAACCAGCTAAATAGAGCAGAAAGAATGCTGTTGTTTCTTTTTGTTCTTAACCCATAGGAGTTAATGAAACAATGGAGTGTCCTTAAGTGCTTTTGGGAATCCTAGTGTTACACATTTGTTCAGATAGTGTTTTCTCTTGAATAATCCTTTCCTCTTGAAAATTGAGGAAAAGTGAAAAAGGAAAATACTGATTAAAGCAGAATTGGTTTTTACATGTGGGATTTTTGTTCTGGGCTTTTTAAGCTGCAGAGTGGCATATTCCAGTACTTGTCACTTGAAAATTCCTTTCTTGTCTTGCAGTGCAGTTGTAGGAGAGACATGGTGTCAATATCCATGGATGTCTTTGTGAGGAAGTTTCAACCAGACAGATATCAGCTGTGGAAACAGGGCAAGGATTTATATACCATTGATCATACAAAACCAACTCCTGAATCAACACCTGAAGTAAAGATCTGGCTACAGAGAAGAAGAAAAATACAGAACTTTGCCAAGAGGTATTTATGTTTCTTTACTGTCTATTTAACTGTTTTTAATATGATGCCAGTGTCCTTTCTGTTTTGTTTTGGCCACTTCCTCTGATGTTGTCTTAGTTTTGGCCACAACAGATTTTATTTTCCCATAGTAGTAGGTGGGGCTTGGAGCTGTATGGTTGTGCCTACATTGTTTACCTGTGCCTGTGACTGATTGTCTAGCTCCCACATCACTGCTGGGGGACAGAAGTAAGAGATTCTCACTTCTGAGAAGGTAGGGGGTGTGCCTATGTCCAGGGCCTGGGGGCCATAATATCCTTTTGTCTC
>VYXD01000015.1:22031-129196 GCA_013397195.1 Hylia prasina
AGAGATCAGTGGCAGATCATAAGGGCAAATCTCAGTTGGTGGTGCTGACACCACTGAGAAATTTAGGAGAATGAAGTTTCTCAGCTTGTCGCTGAAGCTGTGGAAGCTTTGACCTACTAAAGCAGTTTTATATCTATTACTGAGATGCATTATTGTTTTAGTTTGCATTGCATAAATATTTTTTGTACAATTGTGCTTTCCTGTCTTACTTAACAGGATATTTATGGATTTTCTTCTTCATTATCTGACAAAGACCTACTTAATTTCTAGCCAAAGGTGGGCAGTTTTTTTGGTGTCTTGGTATTTTAGTGGAGTTTTTTGAGTTGAAGATAATACTGATTTTTTTCAGATATTTTTCCTTCTTCAAATAATTTTACAGTGCAATGGCTTTTTAAACTTGGTCTTAAACCAAACTTCCTCCTTTTCTTTGTAAGTTAATGTATTTCTTGAGAAAAAGGTAAGAATGTCCACCTGTTAAGTAAAGTACCAACTGGCACTGTAGTGGAATATTTGTAGCAGTATGTAGCTACAGAGTTCACCACATCTAGGGAGGTGGCAGCTGCTGACACCCGTAGGGGAAAGAACGAGATGGGTCTTCCCTTATTTAAGCTCCAGAATCCATTTACTTCTCCTGGTGCTGGGGATGGGGGGGTGGTAAAGACAAAAGTGCAGGCAAAGGCAGGATTGTGGTGTTTTTATAGAGCAGAACAGGGTTGTAGTTTAGGGTTTTGGTCAAGGGAGGAGCTAAGGTAAAAGGAGGGGTAACATCAAGTTCCTGCCACCTCAGAATGGGAGCACTCCACAAACATTGTTACTGAGGATATAATACCGAGTTTGTTCTGGGTAACTGTAGTTTGTGAGGTAGAATTACTTCTTGAGGACAGCCAGTGAAGCTGCTGAACAGCCTGTTTGTTAGTACATGTATAATACTAACCTGGACTCACAGAGAGGGTAATTCTGTTGTTTAACTAGGTGAGTGCCATTTTTCCCTCTAGTAGGTTTCCCTGCATCTATTGCACAGTGTAAATGCAAATTCCCACTTGGACCAGCAGTGATTTATCTGGTAGTACCCTTATGGGTAGCTGGTTCTTAGTAAAAACAACGACTTTCTAATAGTTGCATTGAAAGTTTTATCACAGGAACACATGGGCTGATTTATGTACCTTGCTAAGCTAATAAACACAATTCCAGTGCTGTTTACATCTTGAGTTGGCTTTTGTTCAGGCATGGTAACAGTGTGCATTGCAGAGGAGGATAAAATGTTTATTCAGTTTCGTTTCTAGTGTAATGTGTCGGTTGAAATTATCATTTTGATTATGGGAATAATACAAGTTCCAGCAAAGTGAAAATAATAATACCATCTATGGGAATCTTCATGAGTATAGTGACAGGGAGAGCTTATCTCTGACATTTATGGCTGAAATCCATTGCTGCTATATAACATCTAATGGCCGTGTGTAAATAGTAATAATACTTTCTGTTATATACAATGTGAACTGATGGTTGTCTCATACTTCAGCAAATTTTCTGGAAATTACTATTTTATAAAGAGTGTGTTGAAAGATACACAATTGTAGACACAGAATAAAATGTAATGGGTAGCAAAATGTTCTTCTGGAGATGTGTAGAATCTAAGATGCAAGAGCCTTGTAAAACTCAAAACTTTGTAAAATTTGCTTGTGATAGAAGTGCATTTGTCTCTAATTTAAAACCTGCTGTATGATGACACTAAATACTCCTCTTGTGTGACATAGCCGAATTTCAAACTGGACTAATTTCCTATTATATTTATTCTGAGCATTTATATGATGAACCTACTTCTAATGGGTTTGCCGTTTCTCCTGTCTTAAGCTTTCCCTTTTACTTCTGATGGTGCAAAAACTTATGCTCAGTCCTTCATTTCAACTTTATTTTTTTTAAACCCAGAATGATTGTATATGTTTCTTGATACTGTAGCCTTTCAAAATATTTGGTGATCATAATTTTTACCTTTTTCAGATGCTTGTTGGTTCTGTTACAACTCATTTAAAAACTTCCAAACAGATCAGCTTTTATGAGGATATTCAGACTAGCGTTTTATTAGCACTAGGGTTTGGATTTTACTGCTACTGAGTAAACTAGGGTTTGGATTTTACTGATTTTACTGCTACTGAGAGAATTTTGTCGTCATTACTCTTGTAAGAGTAGTTGTTTTTTGGGTTCAAAAGAATGATTTATTAAAAAGCTAGTTTGTGTGCTAGTTAAGTAGTAGTTACTTAAAGATTGTTTTACTTTTAGAGTTTAACAACTTTGCCATGGAATGGTGATAGAAGATTAGAAAGTTAAATCCAATCAATTGTTAATCTATCACTTAATAAATTGTAGCACTATCTCAACACAAAAAGATGAAAAATTGTCAGGTTTTTTACCACTTTAAGCAGGTGAAAGGGGCATATATTGGTAGATGTTTTATCTTATCCAAGACAGACTTTCTACTCTGACAGCAATATCTCCTATAACAGCTTCCAGCACACCAGATCTCGATCTAAAAAGCTTAAAACTCCAGAGGACAAGAGAGTATCTGCTGTGGTAGCTGATGCAGAAATCATAGTGGCTGAAGCAGCTATTGATGGCTTCAAGGTCAGTGAAGAACCGGAAAAAAAAGTGAGAGTGGTAAACACAGGAGTGCCTTCTGGGGAAGAAGAAAACAGTAGTGGAATACATCTGGATCAGCATGTATTGGATCATGTCAAGGTTGCAGGTGAGATAAGCACTGATTATGTTTCACATGTAAGTTGTAGGCTGTTTAATGCCACAAATCAGTGGATGTTAAACTAAAGTATTATCCTAGAGTAGCATACTGAAATACTTACGCAGAGAGTTATGCAAAGAAGATTGATATTTGGTAAGAAAAATACTGAAGTTAATATTCTGAATTGAGAGTCATACCACCTGAACTCTTTTAATTAAGTGTTTTTTTAAAAAGCAGAAAGAGTGAGGTTTTGTAAATTATATTTCATCAGTGGACTCACGTTTGTTACTGCAAAATGTTTTGATATGGAAATGATACAGAATGTCTTAACAGTATTCAAACAGTACAGAATATATATGCTTCAAGTATGCTACATGTATTTACGTGATGAACTTGCGAATTAGAAGTTCTATACTTGTGCACAAAAATACTGTATTTTGAACCTCCAGATTTCTTTTAATTTCTTCTGGAGCTGTCTGACAGCAATAAAGGTCCTGTCAAGGCAAAGTTTTTTTTTTCCCCTCCACTGCCGTTTTTATTCTAATATCCTTGGTCTATTCTGGACTTAATTTATTCTATTTCACATTCAGTTGTAGTTCTGATATAATTCCTCATTCCTGTTCATAAGGCGAACTGCAGTTTTAACTTCAAGTTTAGAAGTGGTCCTATTTTGTTTTATATTGCTACTGAAAATTCACATTCAGATGGCATATAGACAGTATTTTAATTATTGTGAATATGATTGGTTGTGTTAGTGCTTCTTTGGAGGTCATAATCACCATGATTGATTCTCATAAAGATACCAAGATACTGCAAAATGGAAGTTTAGAAATTCCTCTACACAAATTATCTGGTGCTCTATCAAAGCATTTCCAGGTCTGTTCTAATAATTTCTTTTTTTTAGAGGTGCTTTACATCTTCCCACAATTTCTAATAGAGGTTAGGAATGTTCATGACCACAGAGAAAATAGTATTTAGTTAGCATCCATTCTGTGTTTATTGTCAAGGGAAGGAAAAGCAGAGAAAAGTGGAGAGCTGCCCTCTCTCCTTTGTCCTCTTAAAGGGTTGTGCCTGGACCTTTGCTGGAAAATGAATGTTTTTAGATATGATAGAAGCTTCAGTACTCATGCTGAAGAAGGTAGTTTGCTCTGCATTGTCTCTGGCTAGTAGGTCCATTATTCTCAGTTGAAGCAGTACTGTTTGTGCCCAGAGATTACATTTTACTGCTGTCTTTGTGTTACTAAATTTTATATTCATTTGACTTGAAAAGGAAGTTTTTCAGAAAAAACAACTTCAAATAACCTTTGTAAAGAGAGAATAGCAAGGGACTTCACAGAAACCATTTTCTTTAATATCATGGATGTGCTGTTGAATCAGAACTCACTGCAGTGTATGCCAGAGTTCCTAAAGAATGTTTTTTTCTTTAGCCCATTGTTCTGTCTTTCCAATGCAAACATCAGCAGAGGAAGAATTTCTGTAAACTAAAATCCATAAAATTTTACTATTCAGTATCACTAGAATATACAATTGTGCTAATTTTTTTAAAAAATATGCTAATTGCTTTTCATTTTTAGATTCATGCTGTTGTTTGAAAAATATTCTTGGTATCTATTTGAAATATTTCTTTGTAATTATAGACCATTAATCTTTGATTGTTTTCATTTTTAAACAGGCATAATAGGTATAAGATGCAGGGTATAATGTTCAATACACCAGCCTTTTACATTTTTGTCATTGACTCAAAGTGGATATGATAAACCCATATGAGGTTTACCCAATATGAGTAAAGACAAAGGAAGCTACATGAATATTGATTATTTTGAATTAAATGAAGACCTGCTTTAATTCAAATGCAAAATACTGATTAAATGATCAAAATTATATTTCATACTCTGAACGCAAACCATTTACATTTAATTTATTCTTTGATAAGACCTATGCTCCACATTTGTGTATGCCCTTCCACCAAATTGTTTTCTGTGTGATTTCTAAATGAGGAACCATGCTTTGAATCTGAATAATTTAGATTGCTGTGAAATTCAATGTAGCAGTGTAAAGTGGGATTTATTAACAAATCATCTTCTTGATTTATAGGAAGCATCCCTTCAGACTCAATTTTGAGCCCTGTTCCTGTACTGGAGAAGACAAAAATGGAAGATGAGGACAGGATACATTCCAGTCATTATTGCTTTCCACTTGAAGATTCTGTGGACAGCAAGCCTGCTTCTGGTAGCTCTAAAAAAACCCAGAATTTGAAACGTCAGAATCAGTATGTTTCATGTGTACAATACCATAAAGCAGAGGGACAAACTTCTGAAGCAGAAAATCCAGATAGAAAGGAAGGTGTCTTGACAGAGGACGGTGTCAGCAACCTCGAAAGTTCTGGAAGCAGTTTGGGACATGGAGAAATGTCCATTGTAAAAAAGGATGAAGAAGACAGCATGGAAATATCTTGTGTATGTGAAGCAAATTACATCATAATAGTAATATATTCTTGATTTAATGAAATATGAATGAGCATTTTTCTAATGAGACCTCATATCCATATTAAAGCATTTAAGAATATGCATGATTTTAATCAGATGATAATTTGAACGTGTTTTGAAATGTTCAGGCAAGACTGGCAATTTTGATCCAAAAGCAGACTGTTTTTGGAATTTGCTTATTGACATATTTTTCCCTGTTATTTTAGATGTCTAGTAATTTCACTTTTTATTTGTGAATCTAAAGTGTCAGCAACTACTCTCAGAACTATTCCCATATTAACTGCCTGCCAATATGATCAGGGCTGTGAGCTTCACCTACTTACTATTCTTGGATTTTGGTAATAAACTAAAATATGTAAAGGAAACACTTGAAGGAAAAGATTCCACTATTAAAAGGAATACATTTTCATCTTTTAAATAGTAGGTTTTAGTAATTTCTCTTTGGGCTGCCTACAAACATATGGCCTTTTTTTTTTTCACTCTTGCTATTCTGCTATCATGCATGGTAAGCTTTGACTTTGGGATGCAAACTGAAAAGATTAAGCTGTGGTGGTTGTCAATAGCTTTCTGAGTGGTGAGCTGAATCTCAAATTGGCACAGAGAAGGCAGGAAATCCACTGCCAAGTTTTGAGACTTCATGGGGAATATATTTTAGAAGCCAAACTAAAAATCATGCTGACCCTTCCACATATGTGAACTGTGCTCTAACAATTATTTTCAATGTTGTAAGTTTTAATAATCTTCTCTCCAGCCTTTCCACTGTAATAAGGAGCAGTATGAACATCTCAGTGTTTAATTAACATGTATTAGAAATGGTATCTTTTCCTGTGCCTTTCAGCTACATTATATTTATATATTAGGTTTCTGATTTTCTGTAGTATTCTTGCATATTCTTCCTTTCTCTTTGAAGTGAAGAAGTGTACTGTACGAATGCAATTTAAAAAGCCTGACAGTTCCCTTTTTTACTTAATTACTGTTTTAGACCATAAACTTGTCCCATGCTTTGACCACATCTTCTACCCTCTGCTTACTGTGGTAAATAAAATGTTGTTTTATAATTTACTTCAAGGCGCACAGAATGCTGTGGTCCATAAGAATTGTGTGAAACTCAGTCCTTCCCATATCTCTGCCAGTGTCCTTGGGTCCTGAACCTCCAGACACCATCAGTAGCTCGTTTTCTTTGGGATTCCCCCAGTGACATTTCAAGACTTTGAAGTGTTAGTTCTTAGTTATGCCTTAGTTCTTGAAGCTTGAATAAATTTAAACTAAATGTACATAGGGGTGTTTGAGGGAGGAAAGAATTTATTTCTTCATGTGCTAAATCAACATGTTAATCATATATCAGGACTCTTGATTTCTTAACTCTATCATTTTTTTTTTTTTAAATTCTTGAGAGATTTTGGAATCTTTCACAAACTAAGCCAATGGGTTTATGCTTTATTTTTCTAGTCACAATTAGTGGCTGTATTGTACTACAGGTATGCAGAATTATTTGCAGAAAATCAGCAGGATGCTGATTTTCTCAAACATCACAAGAGAAAAATAGGATTTATGCTCTGTACGTTGGGAAGGGCTGCAATAAGTTATACCTGAAATTATTTGTGTATGACAAGGGTTGCACTTCTTACATTAAAATATATATTCTTAATTAGAGGCAAATGTTGTATTGGTACACTAAAGGTCCTTCAAGTATACTGTGGTCGTATTTACAGACTTGATATCTGTGCTTGTTTACAGAAGAATGTTTATGTTTGTCATAATTAATGATGCAGAATTACATAATAAATTAGTTACACTTTTTCCTTTCAGTCAGAGGAAGCTGAAAGAAAGAAAATATCTAAGAGTTGGCGTCATCCACTGCATAAGCCCCCAGCTAGATCTCCTATGACTTTGGTTAAACAGCAAGCAACTAGTGATGAAGGTGAGTTTTTTTGATGATAATTTTATGGTTTTGAGACCAGATATATTGAGGCATTTAGAGAGTCACTGCCTTGTGCAGATAGGTTACAAAATCTAAGAAATGTACCCATCATAGGGGTTTCCTTCTCTGAAGTAAATATAAAAAGTAAATCTGCTTTAGCCAGCAATCATGTATATAGCCACACAAAGTTGATGAATAAAGCTACTTTATTCTATCAAATGTGACTTACGAAAATTATGGAAAGGTGCATCAAAATATAGATCAAAATGGAAAACAAACACATTCCTTTTTTGCAGCACTGTACCATTTTAGTTCTTTAAGGCACAAAATGTTCAGGTGGTGTTTTCCAGAATCTCCTCAATTACCAGAACTGGAGTTTAGTTCTCACACTCCTTTAGATAGTTTTATAATCTGGAGCTGATGCCATGTCTGTGACCAGGGGTCTGATTCCAGTATCACTACATACTTCAGTGTTTACCTGCAATTTTACCTGATTTTTTTCGCTCTGAATTACATTTCATTAACAGAAGCTGTTTCTTACAGCTGCAGATAAATCTTCTTGACTTGAAAGACAGCATGCCTGTTAATTGATTCTTCTTCTTGTAGCTAAGCAATATTATACTTTCAGTTGGCAAGTTAGACATTGTTGAGCTGACTGCTGTAAGTTCAATTGTCCTCTCATCAATACATCTCCCTCGTTGTTTCAACCCTGAAGTAATTGATTTGTGTCTTCTGTCTCACTAGTTTTGGAAAGCTATACTCTCAGTTTTTATCGGAGCTGCAGCTTTGGCAGGCGTGATACTTCAATTAGCTGTTAAGCATCTTTCTGAAAATTAGAGACAGTTTAGACCCATGATCTGTATCATATATGAGTATGTTTGAATACCTTGAGGGCTAGACAGAGCATATTTCAGAAAATGTTATGGTAATTTACAGGATGATATTAATACTAAGTTTCATCTAGTAAAGTAATTAAAGATTTAATATTTGGTAGGTTGCTCTTTTTTTAATTAGAGATTATATTCCTTTTGCCTGCTGATACTTTTGCAACGTTATGGTTGAAAACATATTGTGAATTTCCTATTTAAGCATGGATTGTGTATGATATAACCTGGCTAGATGAAGATATGATGACAGTTTTGAGTCAAGGATTTTTCTAGTACCAAGACATTTTCCATCTTGTCCGGTAGTTTGCCAACTTCTTGGTGCATTAATTTTATGTGAAAGTAGCAACATCCTGACAAGAAATTGTATATGTTAAAGTCTTTCCTCTTTGTATGATGATTGTCCTTCTGATAGATAAGAGTGTATTTTGTTAGGAAAGTATGAGCTGTCTTAGAATCAGTAGCCATTAAGCACATCTGCTTACTGATTGAAGGAAGGAATTAAGAGTTTTATTGGATGTGGGAGTTACTGGTATTTCCCAGCTGGAACTGGAATTATTATTTTCATGCATCTGTCTCTCATTGTAATCTAATTTATCAACTGATTTATGTAAGAGCACCACAAGAGAAACAGTAGCATTTGGGTGAACAGAATATTTACATCCAAGACAAAGATTGAAGAGCTGGTGAAAGAGACTGGCAAACTGTAGCCTCAGTAAGTTGCCTGACTCATGATGGCATGTGGGTTAAAGATGCGTGGCTAGATGATTTTCTGATTACTTTCAGGATTGTGTGAGCTACAGGAAAGTAATCAGAATCAACGTGCTAATCACTGTGTTTATCTCTATGAAGGTGCTTCATCTGTGTTCTGGTGTTAGTAGAAGTGTAATTCAGCATTCATATTTACTCAGTTCTCTGTGTTTTTGGGCAAAAATGATGCTGGCTGAGACTGTGATAGTATAGTCTCTTGGTACAGTAATTTCTGATAGTTTTACAAGGGGGATTTATGTATCGTACATTAGTTTATATTTTAATTTATCTGGGCCCAGTAAAATAATAACTGCAAACAAAACAAAGGCAGAAGATACAGACTAATGCTGTTGTGAAAAGTTAAAAAATAGAGGCTTTATATTTCATCTGCAACTTGTATCACTTTCCACAAGTTGGATAGTCTGTAGCAATTTCTAATACAGATAATATATATTCAAATTAATACGTTTGAAGTCTTTTAGATGCTAGTGTTCTATTATGAAGTTTCTGTGAATAGAGGTGATCAGAGGATGTTAATAACATGTAGGCAGCATTCTTTGACACTGTCAGCCGTTTCAGAATGGTAATTTTGCAAATAGAATACTATCGTAATGAACAGCATGCTTAAATCTTAGCAGAGACTTTCTGAATTCACTTTTAATACAGAGTTCTTTGGCAGAAATTAATTTTTTTTCACAGGATCGCTTGGACATTTGAGTTTTGTGCTTTCTTTTTATCACTGTATATCCTTATATATGTGTGTATTTTTAAAAATAATTAAGTTAATTATTTGTTGTCTATTGGTGTTATCTTTTTCACTCTCCCTGAAGCCTTTCCGTATGTGTGTTTGACTTCTTGTGGAATTAACGCCTAAAAGATGGAGCACTAGATGAGAAACACTAGGGACAGGGAAATCAATCCTAGGAATTGTAGCTCAAGCTGCCAGTTCAAGAAAATAAGTGCAGCAGTACCGTGTGGGCTGTATGTCACACTCAACATACTAACAATTTCTATGTAATGAACCTTGGCGTTATACTCAATGCAGTATATTAACTTGTGGTAAAAATATTCTGTTTTATTTAATACAGTTGTATTTCTGCTCACTTAAGCAATAAAAAAGCAAATTCAGCAGAAGGAGCAAGCATACTAACTTTGCATGCACATTGATTGGTCCCAGAGATTTCTTTCCAGCACTATTTGGTCATGCAACATTAGAAACTGTTTTTAGATTCAAGTTTACTAAAATTTCTCATTGCTCTAAATGATATAATTATAGTATATAGACTGAATTCAGTATGGGGCTCTTTGTATATGTTTTTTAGCATTTTAAGTATGATTCTGAATTTCAAAGTCATTTTGGTTTCATTAGTTTGTAAGATAAGGAAACAGAAAGAGACAACTTTTGTAAATGGAAGCAGTGGCTACTGCTATGAGATAGTATAAAGCCTTAGTTTTTACATTCGTTGTCAGCATCCCGTGAGATGTGCTTGATTTTGTATTAGAAATCAAACCATTTAAGGCTTGTTCAGTAGCCTTAATAGGCTAAATGTGCCTAAGTAGGGGAAAATTACACTTGTAGATGCAGTTACTATTCTTCTGTTTCAGAGCTTAAAATGGGAGATTTTGCTTGAAGGTTCTCACTTCGGAAAGAAATGTTTTTTTCCTGGTACAACATAAGTAGATAAGAATTTGTTAACCAATTGATAGAGGCATGTTTATACTTACTACTTTTGTTATTGTTATTACAATTTCCAGTGTGACTTTCTCTCTCATAATGTTTTGTTGAATGAAGTTCTACTTATTTAAAATACTTTGCTTTTGTGTGAGTATGGGTTAATCAAGGACATAATTTATGTATGTTTTTCATATATCATCATCATTTAGCACTGAAGAGTCCAGCACTATGTACCACTTCAAACGTGTAAGTGTGCTAGAAAAACATGTTTTCTGTCCTTTCCTCTGGGATCTATATTACTTCTGTTTTGTTTAAATTCAATTTTTAAGGTATGATTGACATAATTACAAAAAAGTTCTGACACTTAAGAAGCACGTTGTGTTCTGAAGATGCCAAGAAACAGTTTATTAAAATATGATATAGTCTTTAGTAGGTATTTAGGAAAGGCATATGTTAAAAGGTCAAATAAAAAACTTTCCTGAATTTCCAGTACTCTGGTCAACCTTATGGGCCAGCAGCTGATCTCCAGAAATGGCAAGAACTCTTAGCTTTGATTATTACCACTGTCAGCTCTTGTCCCTTGACATATTTCATGAGTAGCAGTTAACTGCCTTTTAGTGGATACCGAAAGGATCTAAGATTAGCCAGTATTTTGATCAAGAGTGGAATACAAAACAGTTCTTCTAACATTTATCCTCATTTGCTGGAGAGTGGTGTATGTTGTGATCATTGAAGAGTCATTGTTCTCTAGATAACCTTGCAGCTCTAATTGTGCTGCTTTCTTAGCTTTAAAATATGGTATTTTACCTCATAAAGGACTGGATAGAAGTGCAGAAAGGCATGTATAATTTCTCATTATCAGGTGTGCCAAAATGAAAATGGATTTCCTGCTGCATTAGTGCAGCCTCTCAGTTGCATTCTCAAGGGTAGTAGTGGAGCTGGTAGGCAAACTGGATGTGACGTTTACCAGGGAGACAGATAACCCCTTCTGTAGGGTGATATTCTGGAGCTGAGCTTCTGTTTCTGTAGTTATGGTCCAAAGAGAAACACAAAAAAATATGACTTGCATTTATAAAGGATTAATTCATTGATGTGTTGGTGCAAAATATTGCCTAGTGAGTTATTCTAGTAATAACTTCAGTTTTTCAAGTTCAAAAAAAGAAAACCTAGCCCATAGAATTATCATCATCTTTGTCAGAATCTGAAGCTGCATTATAAACCACTAGTATTGAAAGTGACTTAACTTTAGTACCAAAGGGGTTTTGCTAACTCTCTTTTCTTGGCTGAGAAGCACATGTAAGATATATATTTTAATGTACAAAATAATTGCATTCAATGAATACTTGAAAGAGTTTAAATGCAATTGTTTTCTAGTGTATGAAGTGTTAATGGGGTATTTGTTTTAGTGATCTGCAGGAACTGTAGCTTGAAGATATAAATTTATAATTATAATTTGAGCATTGATTTGTCATGAATTTGGATCTGTGATGGAGTCTGTTTTGAATCTTCTAGACTTAACGTATATACTTACGAAAAGGCATTGGTTCAGTGAAGAACTTCTGGACTATCTCAGTTAAAATGAACATATTCAAGTAACCTTCTTCCTCAAATTTTACTTATGTTTTGCCCCGAGGAACTTGTGCTGGAATAGTATATTAATGTAGGTTAGATTTGTGCTGCCTGAGAGATACAAAATAACCATAAAATATGTTTTCTCCACTTGGCACTGTTTTTTCTCTTTAGAATCGCATAAAACAGGAGTATGTTGGTGATTCTGCTTTGTACTATTTCTGAAACACTCTAACAGCATAATTGAATATTTATTTGATCGTATAGTATTTGGCAGTATGGTCAATGATGTTACATTTTAATTTCCAAAATAAGAAAGTACCACCAAGGAATTCTGTTATATCCGAGGGACTAATTTTATTAATAGGCAAGACATGCCTGATGACTGGGGAGAAAGCTTCCTTTTTTTCCACTTTTGTACAGATGTGTAGCCTGGAAGACTATGGTGTTTAGTTCAGTAAATCAGTAAGCATATATATGAATGGTAGTATGAGTTCCCAAAAATTCAAATGTAATTTTAGTTATTGATCAGGGTTTTTTTGTAATAAGTATATTGACCACAAGCAGATTACATTAGAATGCAAAATACAAATTTTTTTCATAAGAACTGTGAAAAATTACACGAGGGAATGGAATTGAGAAAGCAGCCGTTAATCAGTGCTATGAATTAAGGCTTTTTAGAGCAGATATCTGCTAATCTTTAGCTTGTAGTTTGGGCTTGTAGTGGTTTTGTACTGACAACTGTGCTTTTTGCTGATAGGCTGTGCAGTAGATTCCAGCAGATCTTCTTTTCTTTCTGCTTTGATTTTGCTGAGATGCCTCTTTGAACAGATTTATACATACAGGGGCTATTATTTAAATTTACATAGTGCAAAGAGAGGTGAAATTACTGGAATTGCTTTAATATATACAATATATACATATACCTATGTACAATAATGGAAATTATGATACCAATATGCTGTAATAAACATAATTCATGTTGGCAGTTCATACAGATTTAAGAATATCTCCCTTTCTGTGGCCTCCAGTCCACATTTTAAAAAAGTTGCCTGACTGGTGGGTTACTTTTGGGCTTGGTTTCTGGACATGGTAAGTAGCTGTATTTTTTGAGACAGTGGATAGGTCGTGGCCTTTAGCATCAGTAAGAATGTGTTGTTTGTGCTTCAGCTTAGGTAGCCAGAATAAGTAGACTTTTTTTACAATTTGAACCTTAACTGCCAGGTTAAATTCTTCATTCTATATCCACAAAAAAATTGTGCATGCGGAATGCAGCTATTTAGGGAATGCTATGAATGAAAGATTGGTTTTTACCCTTTGTAATTATTGGGTATCTTTATGATCTAGTGTTTCAAATAGAGAATTTTTTTGTTGCAGGAATTAGTAAGGAAACAGAAATGGTAATTTTCAAAAATAACAAGGCTATAGTTCCATAAAACTAGTTTTCCAGATCATTCAAATGTAAACTGAATCTCTATGCTATGAGTCCTCAGAGCTTTCTCTAAGTTAGTTTATCAGAATAATAGCAATGGAAATCAAATACATTTTAGTTACTTTGCAATTTGTTAGGGAGAAAAATTGGGGTCCAGCACAACCTGACAGGGTCGTTTTACATATTCCACATATTGAAAATGCAGTATAATAGGAATTTTACTTTGTTTAAGTTATACTATTTAACTGTTTCTTTTACTTGTTCTAATATGCTGTCTTAATTTCTCCTCTTCTAACTTAGGCACTAGTGCTCATAAATAAATACCCAGCAAGCTGTGAAGCCCCGCTTTTCTCTCCTTTTTTAACTTATTAGAACCTTTCAGTTTTTCATATCTAAATTATCAGTGGGATCAGTGCTTTTTGCTTTCCATGAGGAACGTGGTCAGGGTTTTCCCATCCCTCCTTTTCAAAGTTATTGGTGAGATTTTTCCAGCTTTTGCTAGTATTCATACTAACTTTATTTACTGTTTTAAATGGTAGTGGTCCTGTCTGCAACCAGTCTTAATCACAGTGAACTTTTTCTTGTGAGGTTCTTACTTGTGACTAACACCAAATCAGAAATAATGTTTTTGCCAAAGTAATTATTATTATTTTAGCCAGTACCACTCACCCTCAGGAAAAGCCTGCTGACTGTGCCAGCTAATGTAACTAGGTTCTTCTAGATATTCTGTATGTGAATGGTTTAGTGAATAATACAGAATTGTCATATTTGAAATTACTTCAAATTATATGGAATTTTGATTTAGCAGAGTGATACAGCAATGCATTTAAGTTACAGTTAAGATACAAATTATGTTTATCAGTGTGTTGAATTGTCATATACAGTTCAGTCACAAGACATGTAAAATTATTGAGCAACGTGTAGCAATCACAATACACAGTTCAATCACAAAACAAATGTGAATTTCATTATGGAGCTCTAATATTATGCTGAAGGAAATTCAGAATATCCCAGCATCAGATCTTCCAAGCCTGTGAAATTGTCTTTTAAGTTTCTTTTTAACTGCTGATTTTTTCAGACTTTTCAAACCATTTGGAGATCTGCTACAACTGACGTCTTTTTTTTTTTTTTTTAATTTAAGCGCCGCATTACTTTGTTTTGGGAGGTAAACTTGATTTGATCCAGGAGCTGTTCAGCTTAACTTCTAGAGCTCTGATTCAATATAGTTATCTTTACATGCAATTTTTATGAGACCTAGCTATGAGAATTAGCTGGTATTAATAGCTAATTTGGCAATTAGGCTCTCTAACCAAAAATGTACACATAATTCACAGTACTTGTACTCAGTGGTCCCATACAAGGAATGAAAGTTCTTCAACAGTACAATAAATTAAAAAGTTTTTCTGTTCATATTTTGCTATGTGAGCTGTGTCTTTCATTACTGAAAATAACAATGACAATTTTTGAAACTATACACTGCTGGAACAGTAAAGTTTTCAAGTAGAAGACTTTTTCTCGACTATGGTTTTTTTTAATTTTTTTTTTTAAATTTGTATTATTATTATTTCCTCCAGGACATTTAAAACTACAGATAATGCCTCCCAGGGCTGAGATTATGCTCAACTACCTGAAAAATAACAGATGCTTCTGTGCTCTTCATAGCAGATAATGCTGCTGTACAAAGCCAGGAAACATCAGTGGAACATAACCCCAAGCAGCAAAATCATTGTTGAGATTGGCAAAAGCAAATTGTACTGTATTACTGTCTATGGCTTTTCACATCTGCTGGGTTAAATCAGCAAATGCTGGCAACAGCCCATTCTGCAAATGGCCCAAATGTTTTCTGCCTGATAATTTGAGTTTAACTTAGTAAGCGAAACCCATTCAAAACAGTAGCATTGTGTGTTGGAGCAAGTTTCCCACAAACTGTTAAGCCAGTAACATTAGTGAAAACCATTCATTCACTTACTCATTTGGAAAGTAGCGTAGTGACTGTTTAGAAATACTTTGCTTTGGAAAGAGTTTCCTTTGTATCAAAACAGATCCTGTGCTATAATTTTGTTTTTGTCTACACAGTTTGTTTTAATGAATTGTTTCACTTTCTTAAATATGTGAAAGGGTACAGATGCATATGAATAATCACATTCATGAGAATTGGTATTTCTGAAGTTATATTACAGAGATTAATTGATCCTATGGAAATACTCTTCAGGTATGGATATGATAGCAGGAACTATCATCAAGTTTAGTATTGCTAATCACGTTGTACTGTCAGTAATACTGTGGCTGAAATTATATGTGTTGTGGTTTAAGCCCAGCTGGCATCAAAGCACCACATAGCTGCTCACTCACTCCTCCATGAACCAGATGAGGGAGACAATTGGAATATTCTTGTACCACTCACTGTCAGGGTGGCACAAGATGCAGGAAAGGCCTTGGTGTTGTGCAAGCACTGTTCAGCAATAACAAAAACATCTCTATACTATCAATATCATTTTCAGTACAAATACAAAACACAGCTCCATACTAGCTGCTGTGAATAAAATTAGCTCTATCCCAGCCAAAATCAGCACAATATGATATGGTAAGATTTATATCAACTGTTAAGTATTTATTTAAAGTTGTATCATCAAGTGTTTCTGCTTTTCTGTTGGAAAAAAGAGCACTTGGTCTAACCCTTTAAGAAACAAATATTTAACCTAATTATGAATTGTATCTGGTAAAGTAATACTAGAAAAAAGGCATTATATTTGCAGTCAAGTAAAAATGCCCAGGTGGTTTAGTGGGATCTCTGACCACTATTAGTGGTAACAATAAGATGTTTTTACATACTTAGGGATGGGCTGAATTACATCATCCAGTTAATACATTTTTTGGCTGTTAATCCATTTTAGACTTTAGCATGAATATGTGGTATATTTACAGCCAGAAAGGTAACAGAAGTTACAAGAAATGGACTTCATTCATATAAATGTGTTTAAAAAAGCAAAAAAGCATGTGCATACAAACAGACTTGCAAAATAAATACCTTTCCTTGGTATTTGTCAGTCTGTCTATGTGTTATACATAAGTGTGCAATCTCTTGAACAGTGCTGTCAGCTGAGGTGCAAATTTCCCTCTCATAGCTAGCAGGTTCAAATCCTGTATTTTTCTTTTATTCTCTCTCACAGGGAGATGTATTTTGTACTGTAGTTGAGTTGAAAGTTTCCATATGGAAGAATACTAAGGATGCTTTATTCACTTTTGTATTGATTATCTCTTAGTTTGAAATGTACATTGCATGCTGAAAAGCTGAAAAAAAATATTACACCAGAGTTCACACCAAGGAGTTCTTTTGCACTCCTGTGCAGAATAAGTTCATGCACTTAATGTCAGCAAACTGTGAGGAAGTGTCAGTGACTTGATATGAGTTACAGCAGACACAGAAGTTAAGGTAGATTCCCCAGCTCCATTTCATCTGCTGTGTAAAGAAAATGCTCCCTATAGACATATATTATGTTTCATATCACTGTGTTGGCTGACCTTTATCTTTCAAATTGCCAGTCTTGGGCTGTTAGTATCTGCTCTTAGGGCAAGGCCAAGTTATCACAATGAAGGCTTGATTGCATAATGGTGCATATTGCAGAGTGTTGTTGGTTGGCAGCATCACATAAGTGACTATTTATCAAAACTTGCTTTACAAGAACTGAGAGGACTCTCATGCTCTTTCAGAAAAACACCAATATGTAAGATTATGAGTGAAACATCATGTTCATAGAATTTCTTGAAACATTACATACTGGCCTTATAAAGTAGATGCTTGTTTTTTGGTGGGATGTGGGGGGCAATGTATCTTTCAGTGTAAGAACAAATGCTTCCACCACAGTTTTTTCAGGTGTTGAGTACTTGGAATTGGCACTGATCCACAGCTGAAGTATGCTTGCTTATGACAGTGGCATTTCTGAGATCTTTTGGTCAGTATGAACACTAGAAATTGTTCTCTGTTCTTATTTTGAGAATCCTCAGTTTAGGTGGATTTTGAATGGAGCCGGCTGGAGACTGCAGTTGTTTTGTGTCCTTCTAACAGATACATCTGATCAGAGAAACTCTGAGCTCACATGAATGTCTACTCTGAAATTGCATGCAACAATGTGAGTTAGGAAAATAAATGTATTTTTGGCTAAACCACTGATTGCTCTTCAGCTAAATAAGAAGTAATGAAATGAGTAATTTAAGAAAATAAAAGGAGTGAGAAGCACTGAATAAACAGAAAAAAAATCTAAAAATCTCTTAAGTTTTCCATGGTGTTTTTGGACATAAATAGGGCATTTGTATTATCAACTGAACAAGTGAAGAAAGGCCATGAACTATGCCAAGACAGCAGTGTTTGTTACATCAAGTAATGACACTCTCTATGCCTTCTCTCAAACAGTTGAAGGGCTGGTTTTTCTTTTAATTTCCTTTTAGTTTTTATTTATGGTGCATACTTCTCTGAGTACATGGAAACCAGGACGGTACCTCCATTGTACTACCAGAGAAATTTATGTGGAAATCCTTCCTCTCACTGATGCTGGTGCACACACACAAAAAACAAAGCACACAAAGTGAAACTGCACATGTTCTACTGATGTAGAATAGTTACACGAAAGATTGTATGTTGTCCCTGGTGAGGAAGTTGTTTAAGGCAGCATTGGCATGTTTTGTAATGGGGTCATGTACTCTGTAACATTTTTTTTTTTTAAACACCAATTTCTTTTGGTATTTGATTATTTCAGTGTGAGTGGGTGAATGCTGATTATAAGGAGATGAAGCCCTTGAAAGATGGTAGTTTAGGCTCAAGATTGACTAGGAAATTCCTGAGGAGAATTTATTAGCCCTACTGTAGTGATAAGAGGGTATCAGAGAAAGCTTGTAATGCTTAGGAACATCTATTCCCTCTTCTCTTAGTTTTGTATCCTGTTAATGAGCCATTCCTTTAAGTACTGGATTAGACTGCCTCCCTCTGAAAAGAGGATGAATATTTTTTCTTTCTTGTTATGGTGGAGAAGAGTGAGGGGTTGGTGGAATATACCAGAGGATCATATTAGAGAGCTTGTGTAGTTCATGCAGAGACAGAGGACTGCAGTAAGGATCATGGAGAAGATAGTCATACCTCAAAGGACTTAGAAGGACACTGAATTCACAATTATAGATGTTAGAGATCAGAGGCAAATAATAAGGAGTGTTTACTTCTAGTCAATCGCTAACTGTAAGTGCTCTAAACATAATGTAAAAGAGAAAATAAATTTATTAAAATAGTGTTAATTTTTTATGTGTTGGTGAAAGATAGAGTCTGTTACATATGCATATGACATACTGTCCCTGGCTTCATTTGGAATGAGGTTCAAAAATAAATACAAAACTCTTGAAAGCAACAAAAGTCTGTTAAAAGCCATCTTTTTTCTTGTCTCCTGTGTTCTTTTCAGTTTCTTGGTTGGGAAAGCCTTTCTAAAGATCACACAAGAGGGAACTGAAATTACGGAGTTTATATGAAAATAAGATGTAAATATTGTTTCCATTAAAACCAGAACAAATACAGTTATGAACTCAGCAGTCTGCTGTAGGCAGTGAAAAGCCAGAACACTGTGTGAAAGAGCTACAGTTATCAACTGAAAATTGGTTCCAAGACTGTAAATATAGAGATTCTTGAATAAAGGAGAGCATTACAGGCTGAGGTTCTGGGCAAAGGCTTCAACTATCATGGGAGAATTATTAAGTGGTGATAAGGAGTGGGGCAATCAAAGGATGTCAGTTTCAAAGTGGATAATAGGTATGGCAGATAATACAAACCTTCACTGCAAATTCTGTGTGCCTCTGTTTTCTTCATAAGGGATAATCAAACTCTGAATTTTCTGTGAGGTCACAGCCTATAATGAAAATATTTAAAATAATGAGTATTAGCTCCTGAAGGAAAATAATGTGAGAGGAAGAATTTAAAAAAAAATTCTTTAAGGCTGAAGCTACTTGCAAGATGGCTTTTTAAAGGAAAATTTAAATAAATAGGAAGAGAACTAGAGAAATAACTTTTAGGGCTATGTGTTTTAAAGTTCTTTAAAATTGCAAGCAGTAGGAAAAATATGATTGGACAGAAATTCTTAAGTAAAAACTTGAAGCTTTTAACTTTAAAAGTAAGTAATTCAAAAAGTTACAAAAGTAATGCTGGCATTTTATATGTTTATCTTCTCCTTGTGTTCAGCTGTTTCTTCACTGCTGTTCACTGAAAATGTTAAGTTTTTCACCACAAAGCTCTGCTGCTAAATATTGGCAGCCTTTTGCAGTTGTTTTCTTTGTGCCCTTCTATCCAGATTATTGGCAAATGTTTATTGAATTGATATTAGTTCTTTTGAGAAACTATAAAAAATGGATTAAAAATCACATGCAGGACATATTTATTAATTTATTTTTATGACATTTGGCTTGCTTGTAGACAAATATTTTAGTCGGCATGCTATTCAACACTGATAAAAATGTTGCTAACTTTATAGTGGTTTTGTAGCAATGTGTGATATTTATCATAGGAGACCCATAAAACCTTTGCTTTTTCATAAAGTGGAGAAAGCAGTTATGGGCTGAAGGAGTGTGATGAATCAGCTTAATGTACTTAAATGTTTCTCTGTGTTGGAATTTTCTTCTTCCGAAGTGAGCAGTTTTTCTAAATACATCATTAGAAAAGGACTGTATACTATAGACCATTTTTGTTATCTGAATGTTTAATTCAAAACTTTTCATATTTTCCTTTCCACATTCACATAATTATTCTGATTGACACCTACATGCCTTCTCATTGATTGTGGAAGATTTAATAGGCACTGTCCATATGATCCAGCATGCATGTCTCTCTACTTCTTAGATCTGATTGTTCCCCATTACCCCCTGCGTATAATGTTTGCCTTTTTTTTCCCCTTTGGAAAATCTTTGTGTCACTCTTCATGAAGACTTTGTGAGGTGCCATCCTGTGCGAGTAGAGTGATTTGTCTGGTGCTATTGCCAGGATGCAATATGTTTCATCCATAAGGAGTTTAGGGCAGTGTGCATGGAGGGAGAGGGGATAGAGTTTGGAGGGATTAAGGAGACAGTGGGAGAGTGAAATATAATGTTGTTGATATGAATACAAATTGTAAACAGTAGAGATACTTTCTTAGGCTGTACCTCAGGTGGTCAGCTCATGACACCGATGCCAAAGCACTTAATTGTGGGTTTTTCCTGACACTACATTCTTTTACACTTCTGCGTCCATATTTGCATACAGACCTCTTGTAACATTGTTTCATCTTTGTTAGTCATTGTTTGCTATCTTTTAGAACTGCCTGAGACCACCTTAATTGAAGAGAAAGTTCAAGAGTCAGAGGCATGGGCCAGGCCTCTGGTCTACCTGTGGCAGACAAGACCACACAATTTCAATGCTGAAAAAGAATACAATGCAGCTTGTGCAAAAAAGAAACCTCACTGTGCCATTTGCACTCTCTTCATGCCATACTATAAGGTAAACAAGATTCTCCAACTTTGGATGAAGTGTGACATAGCTGCCTGGCTATTTGATTTCCAAAAAATTATAAAAAAGGTGAACTTACGCATTTCATTTGTAAGAGAGGTAAATAAACTCGCTACCATTAAAATTAGAACTGATACTGTGTTCACCTGCAGCTGTCCTTGGCTGCAGACACTGTGTGCCTCCTACTACCATTTACGCTGGGTTTGTGTGAGTGTGTGGGTATTTTCCCTTGAAATTACACTTTTTGGTGTGGTGAGCCCAAGTAGGGTTTGTATCTTCCAGCTATTTCCTTATATGCCCATCTCCAAATACTTTTTAATCAGAGGCTCTTTTATGCTATCTTCCTTCAGTATTGAAGAAATAAGTGTTTTCACAGTACTTAGGTCTTCTTAGGAAAAATATTCCCTCGGAAACAGTCTAATGCAGAGCACTATTTGATACTGTGTAGTGGAATTACTGTGTCAAATGGCAAGTAAAAATGGTGTTGTAGTACTGTGTTGCTAATTCTGAAGGTGCTAAACTGGAATTTCCTCAGCATGGTAAGCAGGAAAAAAGCCTTTATTGTACTGGACCCAAGAGGTACAGTACCACTGAACACCACTGCGGTAACACTGGTTTGCAGACTGAGTGCTGTTCTAGATATTGCAGTTATTTGGAACAGTCAAGGTAGAATAACTGTGATAAATAACTAGAAGCAGTTAATTTTCTTGTGAAACTGTTACTACAAAAGTTGGGAGTGGTCGAATAGTTTCATCATTGTCAAAAGGAAGAATAAGACTCTGCTTTTACTTAAATATAGATTTTGTTTATTTTCCAGCCAGACAATCAGGATGAAGCAAGTCCTACTTTCAGTGAAGCAAACTCAGCAGAAACATTGATGGCAGAAAATGAGAAGACCAAACCTCTTATTCCAGAGATGTGTTTTATTTATAGTGAAGAAAACACTGAAAACTATCCATCAAATGCCTTTGTTGAAGAAGATGGAACAAGTCTTCTGATTTCATGTGCAAAGTGTTGCATACGGGTTCATGCAAGTAAATAATCTAATTGTTCTGTTGGCAGAAATGTAATTTTAAATTTTTCTTTATTGAAAAATTATAGTCAGCTAGGCTTCTAGCATGTCTTTAAAAGTACTTGAAGAACATTTCCATTTGTAATGCTTAAATCACTGGCTAATTTTTTTTGAAAATTACATTACATTTCCTGTAACTTTTTTACAGTTGCTGTGAAAATATTGAAGAATTAAACTGTCCTGTAAACTTCCAATGATCACAAACGTCTGATTTTTTTTTTCTGTTCTAGTGATTTAATTACTCTTTTGCTTCTCTTTTTAAATCACTATGCAATGCTACTGTGTCCTTATTAAGTAGTTAATTGCTATTAAATTTGGGGATGCAGTATTTTCCTTCACTTAACATTCTTTTTATTGCAAGAGTAACTGATCAATGCATGAATATTTCTGCAGTATCTCCTAAAGACTGTAAAACTGTAATAGTTAAGTCTAAGGAGTCCATGAGATACTTGGAAATATGGTATATTTGCACAGAATGAATGTCAGTACATTCAGTCAGATTCTTACTTCAGGGAGAGCTGCTGATATGATATTGCAATAACAAAAATAAGAAATTCACTGTGATTTTGGTTTTTTGGGTGCTTGGGATTTTTGTTGTTCAGTTTGATTTGCTGGATTTTGGTTTTGTTTGCCTTATGGGTTTTTTTAATAGGTTCTTCTTTTTATTTAAGTTTTGGGAAGATATATTTCGTAAACTATGAAATCAGCAGTAACCCTAGCAGTAAACGTGTCCTTTCTCACATGAATAAAGCTTTATGAATAATGGAATTGTATGACAAGATTGATAAAAAGGCAGAATATAATAATCAATCCAGCTCTCTTATTCTAGGTTGCTATGGTGTTCCTCCTCATGAAGTCTGTAATGAGTGGTTGTGTTCTCGGTGCAGAAAAAAAGCCTGGACAGCTGTAAGTTGTTTAGCTATCTAACACACTAGAGATGAGGGGAGGGAAAAAAGGTAGCATGTGCGTTTTTTCATGTGGTATGCAGCCTGCATATTTTTTCTGATCATACTTTCTGGGGGAAAACTATTTGTAAAATATGAGTAGATTTCAATGCAAAATGTAATGACGTTTTGATAGACAAACTTAGGTCTTTTCAGGAAAATTACAAACTAATGTAGAGCACTATTTGATACTGTGTGGTGGAATTACTGTGTCAAATGGCAAGTAAAAATGGTGTTGCAGTACTGTGTTGCTAATTCTGTTTAGCTGTAAGTTGTTTAGCTATCTAACACACTAGAGATGAGGGGAGGGAAAAAAGGTAGCATGTGCGTTTTTTCATGTGGTATGCAGCCTGCATATTTTTTCTGATCATACTTTCTGTAAAAATTGTAAAATATGAGTAGATTTCAATGCAAAATGTTTGATAGACAAACTTGGAGTAGTTTCACAGACTCATGAAAAGGATTGGCTAACAGGATATAGTTTTACGAAAAACATTGTTCAAGCAAACAACTGAAAATTAAAATGCGTGTAAAAGAGAGAAAAAGTGAGATTTCTCCTAAGTAGGTACAATCCATTTTTTGTCTTTCATTGGTTACCAGAATACCTTGTGTTCAGGTCACAAACTGAACATGTCATCAGTTCTATAGAATCTGAAACATCATATGAGGATGTTTAAGCTTTGTTGTAGAATCAAAGCCTGAAAATAACCCATGGAACAATCTTCCTGCTCTCTTCAGCTTTGGTAAGAGTCCAGCTGAAGAACTGTAGCAGTAGATATACAATGTTCAAAAAACCATAATGGAATATACATATTGTGGTATATCACAATTCTTTTAATCATTCCTGATAGATGTCAATCATTCCATAAGGGATGATTGAAAAGATTTAATCTTAGTACAGTGAGGGGAAGTTAGAAAGAAAAAAGTCACATTCTGTAATGTAAAATTATATATGTATAATTAACATAAGCAATTGCCTGGAATTTTTTCCTCTTGTGTCTAATCAGATTGTCTGCAGGAATAACTTGTACCCACTACCCCTCGTATTTTCCATGTGACTGCTTGTATGAAAGGGAATCTCTGTCTTGTCTTTCAGGGACAGGATGACTTGTAGAGGCTTTAAGCTTCATCAGGAGAAGTTAATATTAATAGTAGGAAATTTTATTAATTTTTATTTCTAAAACTAGTGAATGACAGGGCTAAGATACGTAGAGATTTTATAGAAGCTACTCCTTTAAGATTTTTAAAAAAATGTTATGGAAACATTTTTCGGGAATAGTTGAAGAAGACTTGATCGTGCCTTGAGGCAGAATGATAAAATAGACACTGAATTTCGTTTTTTCTATAGTTCTTTTTTGCTTGTTTGGACAGTATTACTCATTGCAAGCAATGTGGCTGTAGTTGTCTTTGGGTAAAAATTTATGAGTTTGGTATCCAACTTAAATATGCTAGTATATTTTTGCTTGTGTGGAACCTGAGTCCTGACATCAGCATGACAATAATTTCTGCTGAGTATTTCATCCTATTAGGATAATGTTTCTGTCCCTTCAGAGTTTGGATCATAACCTTAGATTATCCTAACAGCTTTCGCTTCAGAATAATACAATACTTTTATCAAATCCTAGAGTTATACTTAAGATAATATGGTTGTCTTTTAACCAATCTTCTATGCATTAAAAATGACAAGTTAATTAAATATACTGCTATCCCAAAGTGCCACTTTCCCTTTTAAAAATCAGCAATTCAAGTTAGTTGTACCAACCTACAGCCTAAAGTTTTATGCTTCCTTTGAATTAAATGCATATGTTTCTTTTCTGAATAAATTTTTAAATTTTCGTAATTTTTTTATATAATCATAGAATACCAGGTTGGAAGGGGACCTAAAGAATCATGTGGTCCAACCCTTCTTGGCAAAAGCACAGTCTAGACGAGATGGCCTAACACCCTGTTCAGATGAATTTTAAGTGTCTGACATAGGGAAACTCACCAGTTCTCTTGGGAGATGACTGCCGTAGTTCTCGGTGTGAATGTTTTCCCTCCTGTGTCTAATCAGATTGTCTCCAGGAGTAACTTCTACACATTACTCCTCATATTTTCTATGTGACTCTTTTTAAGAAAGGGAATCGCTATCTTCTTTGTAGCCACCCTTTAAATACCGTAACCAGATGATCAAGTCTCCCCTAAGCCTTCTTTACCCATGGCCAAACAAATGCAATTTTCTCAGCTTTTCCACATATGGCAGACTTCCCAGTCCTTTGGTTATCTATATGGCCCTTCTCTGGACCTCTCCAGCCCAGCCACAGCCTTTTTGACCAAAACTGAACACAGAATGTGTTTTCTATACCTGTTGTTTTACATACAGTATTTTAATTGTATGTTACCTTGCTTTGTAGTACCATAAATCTCACTGGAGAGGGAGATGAAATTAAAGAAAATTCTTTATTTGCACAACCGTTTTTTTTTACTGTAGGGAATATAGTGTGAGTGTATTCTACATTCCAGCTGACACAGTTGAGGCTTCAAGTTTCCACAGGAATTAAACAAAAAAATCACATTCATCTAAACTTCTGTTGTGGATAATCATTCCTGAAAAAAAATGCAGCTGTTGCAGAAAATCTGAAACAGTTCTGCAGGAATTATATATACACATGCCTTCCAAAATTTACTTTTTTAATATTGGAAAAGTGCACAAGATAGGAAGATTTAGTTATTATGAAATGCTGACTCCCTGAAAATCCATCTTCCTGGATGTTTGAAATTGTTTTCCCTACACTTCATGTTGATTCCTAGAAGAAGGAGATTTAGCTGAAGATGACCCATCTGAGGAATTCCCTTCTGGCTAAGGCATTAAATCCTGAAGAGAAGGTTGATTGGAAAAACAAGGAGAAAGAAAGTTTCATGTAATGAAGAATATAATGGAGGTTATGAAACATTGGTACAACCTTGCTTCAGAGTTCATTTCTTAGGAGGAGAAATGCATTCTTATTCCTCTGCTTACACAAAACTGTTTTAAATTCTGTTAAATTATGCTTTCTTAAAATCACAGTAGTTATGTTAACTTTATGGAAAATTTGGTCTCTATTAGGCTTCTGTATATCAATATGACTTTGCAAAGCAATGAAGCATGAGAGCACTGTAGGAATGAGAGTTGTCTTAATAGCTAAATCAAACTTTATTATGTGTGGATCCCAACTATGAACATCATTAAAATATGGAAATATAAAAATGTCTATGTAGATTTAGACTGACAGAGCCAGACTTTTCCTTGATGGCTATTGCATTTTATATTATCAGAGAAAACTGATTTTGAGATTCAGCATACTCTTTTCTTGCAGTTTCAGCATCTTCAAGTAGCTGAAGTAGTATGGTTTACAATACTTTATGTCAAATTTTCACCCTCTAGGATATGCTTGCCTTCATGATACATAATACATCTTTATGTTCTACTGGCAGTAGGTCCTTTTTGATAACAGTTATTTACAAAAGAGAAGAATGATACAGAACGGTCTATGCTAATGGACAAAAATAGCCATAAATCAATTTCCCCAAACAATTTTAAAAAATCAAATAATATTAAATAAATCATCTGCATGGATCCTGAAAGTGTAACTGTATTCATATAAAGTGCCTTGATTGAGAACAAGCGCCTCATTAATCTTAAATGCTTCAGCTAGAAAAAGTTAGTGAAGTCAGGAAGAATAATGACTGGCATTATAGTGAATGCAACGTACTGTACAGTGGGTAAAGATGTGGTCACCTAATAGCTGTAATACATAAATATGGAGTACCTTTGTTGTTTAGAGGACAAAGGGTTTGGGACAGGAAAGAGATAGAAGAACAAGTCAGAAGACAGGTAAATACACTTCAATGGCTCACTTCATGATCAGGTAGATCATGATCATAGGGCTACAGAGGGAGATGCATGACTTTAACAAGTGATTCTTGCACTGTTATCCACAGCCCTGCAGAAACTGTTAAGTACCTGATCTGGTTAGCTTGCACTGATTTTGAGATCCTGTGTTTAAATAGTTTAGCAGAAATTATTTTTCTGTAGATGAGCTTTTTCATGCTTTGTGTATTACTTATCAAAAATCAGTCTTTGGGTTTATTTGCCTTTTATGGTTAGACTGGGCCTTTATGTAATTTGAAGGGTTTTTAGTTTCTTTTTCCCAAAGGCATCAGAAAATGGGCATGTAAGAGCTTTTCCACATTCCTGCTCAGAAACTACCCGATTTCACTCTACTGAAAATAATGATTTTGATTGTTCTTTTTGTAGTGGTGCCCTTCTTGCTGATACAGTGTCATAATTTCCATTATAAACTATTTTCAGAGCCTTTTACCTCATAAAAATAACTCAAGACATATGAGTTGGTTATACACTGTCTTAATTTTCGGACTTATTTTTCTACCAAGCTTTAAATGCATTCGAATATTGTTAATAAAAGAAACTATTGGACAGGAAAATCTGGCTATAATAGAAAAATTAAACCCCTAAATATTTCTGTGGTTTTGTTTTCAGAAAAACAAGACCTGATGATTATTTTTTAAAAATACTTTTTAATTTTTTAAAAAAATCTGGATTTTTGCAAACCTTCTCTGCAAAAAAGTTACTTACTGGAAGAACTTTAAATGCTGATGGTAACCATGTATAGACTCATATGTGGGGAGCATTATATTTCATTCTGATCTTGGTATTATACTAGTATCAGGGTATATTTGGCTAGTCTTTGAAACAATGTATTTTAACAGGTTTGTAAATATGGGGTTTCTCTGATGCTGTCACAGAAACCAAACTGAAGACCATTGAATTCAGAAAATAAGTTTTTAATGTAAGTGCCATAAGGATCAAACCCAAAGCTCATTTTGACTTTTCATTCCCTTTCATTCCCTGGAGTTTGCCAAATCAACCTTTGCCACTGATACCCATGTCAAAAGGCTCAACAGCTTTGGTTACCTTCAGCTGTGTGGGTATTCTCAAATTACAAGGAGGGGATTCCCTGAAGGGTGAATTATGTTTTCAGTCAGATACAGTTTTGAATCTGGCCCTGCTTGGAGATGGAATCGGACCAGAGAAGCTCCCTCAATCTCAACAAATCTTAATTTATCCTCGAAGACCATATCTGATTTCTAGAGGTACTGCTTCAAAGTCACTGAGAGGGAAAACATGCTAAAAATAGCCGGTAGCAGGATATTCGGACCTGCCCAGCTGGTGTTATGCTGCTTTCTTAAATGTACAAACTTTCTTCTGAAGACACTCAAGTTTAAATCTAATACTTGCTGTCTATAATAATGGGGATAAGCCTACATATTTTTTAATCATATATAAATATATATTAGATACACAGTCATTCCTGTTTAGTTTTCTAAGCATTTAGTCTCAGTGCTTGTAGAATCATAGAAAGGTTGGAAAGGACCTTGAAGATAATTTATCCAACATAGGCATGTTCTCTCAATAGACCAGGTTGCTCAAGGCCACATCCAGTCTGGCCTTGAACATTTCCAGGAATGTCTGGAATTTTCAGGAATGTCTACAACTTCTCTGGGCAACCTGTTCCAGTGTCCCACCACCCTTGTAATGAAGGATTTCTTTTTTATATGACCTAGACCTACCCTCTTTCAGTTTGAAGCCTTGTCTTACCATTTTTCTTGTAGTTCCCTTTAGGTACTGGGAGGTGCTATAAGGTCTTCCTGAAGCTTTTTCTCCAGGCTGAACAGCCCCAACGCTCTCAGCCTGTCTCCACAGGCACTCCAGCCTCCTGATCTTTTTCTTGGCCTTCTGTGGCCAGAGCTGGATGCAGAACTCCAGGAGGGGTCTCTTAGAGGGCCAGAATCACCTCTGTTTACCTGCTGGCCACGCTATTTATGATGGAAGCCAGGATGTGGTTGGCTTTCTAGGTTGTGAGCCAGCTCACACTGAGCTTCCTGTAACCAACACCCCCAACTCTTTCTCACCAGGGTTGGTCTTTATCGATTCTCCACCCAGCATGTATTTGTGCTTGGAACTGCCCCTGGTGTTTTCCTCTGTGTGAAAGTGATTTTTGCAGTCTGTCTATATTTTGCAGGAAGAATGATCAGTTTTGTATTTTCAATGGCTTATTTAATGCTTTTGGAAAGTGTTAAATAATTCTTTTATTCATTCTTTTACTTATTCTTTTTGACTCCTCTTTGAAGGGGAAAGTGTAATCTTTCTTGTTCAATTGCTTGGGAACAATTGCTCTTTCTGCTATAAGGATTTTCTAGATCTGAGTGACCAATAACCACTATGACAGAAAATACTTCAAATTCAGGGATCTAATAGTATTCATTTTTTACTTTTTGGATGTGTTTCACTTCGTAGATGCACATTCTATTGAGAAAGGATACATAGTACCCACCCCAGTCAAGTGTGAGAGTTATTTTTACTCTAGTTATGTAAATGAGTATTTTGATTTTCATTTCAGTCTCAGCCTCAGTTCTCATTCCTTCTTCACCTGTGGAATCCTCTCCATATTCCCATTTTCCATCTCACCTCTCTTTTCTGTCATTTTGAAGTCTTCTTATCCCAGCCAGCTCTCTCCTGCTCTTTGCAGTCTTGGAGATGACTGTTAATAATGCTATGGATAGTGTAATGAAACACTACTTGATCTTTATATTGTTGCTTTACATTGGCATGGTATGGGAGCTGCAACTGCAAGGAAGTTTTTGGCTATCCCTAAATCAGGGGCAGGGCAGACTGAATGATTGCAGGATTAAGTTACTAAAATGTGAAAATTAGGTAGCTGATGATTTGTAAACCTTAAATTCCCAAAGCTGGACGTCTTGAACAGACTTGCATCTGAAAGAGTAAAATGTTCGTCCATCAAAGAAGCATGGCCACCTTCTTTTTTCAAGAACTTACTTTAAGCTTGCAGCCAAACATCTTTCTACACATTAAATAGATATTAGCCTGTGGTAGGTATCTCTTTCATGGAATTACTCAGCCTCCATGATCAGCATGAACTTTAATCAATTATGATACAAATGAGGGTTATGACTTATACTGGTAGCATCTAGCAACTCTGTTAAGAATGGTGCTCCTTGTCAGGAAACTGAATCTGAATCTTTTACTAGATAAAAATGATTTTTTCTGCAGTTTATTATTTTTTGCAAATATTTGGTCACTAAAAAAGGGAAGTTAGTCTCTGAAGGTAATAGTTTGAAGTGGATATAGTAGTGGATTTTGAATTGAAATTGAATAATTTCAAAAGCTATTTTCCAAGTGAAAATTATTCCCTTGGCATAGAAAGATTAACATATTCATTAGTGGACCATTGCTGAAAACAACATTGTCAAGAGAAACACCAACCCATTTCTCTTTACAGAAGGCTAAATATAGACACAAATATAAATAAGCTGGGAAAATGGGATAGCTAAAATGTAGCAATGCCATATCCAAATGCACATCTGTGTTAATACTACTAGGAGTGTGACCTTGGGCATTACAATGCGATTGAGAGAAAAGATAGAAGACTAAGGATATCTATTTTCAGTTCAAAGGTTTCTCTCTAAAAAGCTAACCAGAATGGCTTGAAGAAAACAAAGTATGTTTTACAGCCATATCCCTACAATTTGTATCTTTTTGACTTAGCTGTGGCAGAGCTGAACATTAGACGCATGTTCTGATTAGTGGTTTTTAAAGCTGACTAGTAAATCGGCATTACTGTGACACATCTTTGGAGCAGATGACTCTTGAAACTGTTTTGACCTCCTATTAGAAATATTTCAAGGGAAAAGAAACAAACCCAAGACCTTTCCTAACCACTTTTCTTAGATTTTTAGATACTAGTCAAAGTCAATTGACAGCAAAAATAGCCAATGAAAAAAAGGGTGGAAATACCTTATTTACTGAATTGGTAGTGTCCTACTTGGTGCTTAAGGCATTATCAAGGGGTAGTGACTTTAAACTGTTGGAGTGTTTAGATTAGATATAGGGAAGAAATTCTTTACCTTGAGGCTGACCAGGAAAGTGGTGGATGTCCCATCCCTGGAAGTGTTCATCCCTGGAATTGGATGAACAGCCAGGCTGGGTGGGGCTCTGAGCAATCTGGTCTAGGAAGGTGTCCCTGCCCATGCCAGGGGGGTTGGACTAAATGATCTTTATTGTTGTTTCTAATGCAGTGCTTAAAATCACTAGCCAAAATGTATTGAAATTACTTGAAAATACTACTTCAGGTAAAATCACTGCTAAATAAAGTTGTGACAATAAAGTTACTGCAATAACTTATTAAATGAATGATAATAATATATTAGTAAAGTTGCAATTTTTTTTGGTTTTTGGGATCTCAGAGTGGAAAGATTAAATGTATATTATATGCAATAGATATTTCAGTGTGTGCTTAGTGCCAAGCATTTGGCTTTTCCTTAATATCTAGGTATTGTTTCTGCATATGACGGTTTAAAACTGCAGGTTACGTAGAACAGTAAGATGTGCCATAAGAATTAAGCTGAAGTCTGATATTCCCTCTTTCACAGCAAGCAGTTAATACCTGATGAAGAATATGTGTCTTGAGCAAGCATTCCTAATGCTTTTTCAATCTCCTACAATGTGGAAATAAGAAATTGTCTTAGCCAAAAGCAGTATCTTTCTATTTCCTGAGTAAAAAGTAACCATTGTTGGATTTCTTTTCATGAACTTACACAGCTTCTTTCCCAACTGGTGTAAAATTTTAGCACCCACATCTGGCTGTGAGGATTAGACACATATTGTGTGAAGAGTCTTTCTGATTTTTTGTTTCTTTGTTTTGAACCTGCTGCTAGTTTCCTTTGATAGCAGCTACCTTCTTATTGAAGTCTCTAGTCAAGCCCTTTTCCAAGTCTCATTTTTTCAGTCTCATCTGTCAAGCATTACACAATCTTTTTACTGGCTTGACCAGCCACAGCCTGCATACTTACCCCTTTTGCAGGAGATGTTAGCTGAAGACAGGCTTGTGGCTTATTTTTAGTGAGGCCTGTGAAGAAAGGGCAATCAGAAACACGATCTTAACAAATTACTGAGATAAACTAGAAAAGAAAGAGGTAATTAGAGAAAAGTGCAAGATGCTGAAGAATACAGAGACAAAGGGTTTCAGATGTCAGCTGCTGCTGTAGAAAAGACCATGAAGATTATTGTCCGTGTGCTACACAAGTCATGGCTGTGTAAACACATCTCCCCAGATGTGGGATAAAAATGAAATATATTTTGCCTGACATCAGTGAAGATCTGTTCTCACTGCTTTTCAGAAGGGAGAACATGCCCACATATGAAGTCAGTTAGGTGGAAAAATTGTGGTTGTTTAACTGACTAAGAATCTATAGATGGAAAATGTCGAAAAACTAAAGGGACAATTTGGGGGTTTTATGTTTATCATGCATAAAAGAAAAAGGAAAAGGCTTAAGCAGGGAATCTACTTGTTATTTTTAATGAAAAGCTCCCTAATGGCATAGATGCCAAAGAGCTGGAAGAGATTATTAGGAAATGCTTATGGAAACTACATTTTAAGAGGAGATTTTTGAAAATGTGTAAGGCACAATTCATTAAGGGTAACATATATTTTATTTTACCCTGTCTTCCACTGACATAAGTGTAAATTTCTTTTTCATTTAACTTGATAAATGTAATTCTTTGGGAATGCTATTTTAATTTACAGGGCCTTAGTAAAGGAGAAATAGCAGTTTAACATGAAAGGGGATTGTGTGCTGCATGGTCATAGTTTTCAATAAAAATAACTATTAGATGACTTAATATATATCCCTCTGCTATGGCTTGGCTGATTTCTACTGCCTTGCTGTGTCAGACAGCTTTCTGTCTTCTATGGAGATAGCTATTGCTGATGAAGTATGAGAATATGGAAGTGTGAAAACCGCTTGTTGTAAGCGTTGCTAAAAAAATACTCAAACATATGCAAACATATTCATTTTAAAATATAAATCAGTGTGCACAGGCTTGTGGGTTTTGTCTAATATTTATCCAGGCAACAATAATTAGTATGCAGCTATGCCTGAGTAGCAACATACCCTTCCAAAAAAGGTGATCCATCTTTTGGATGTATGTACCAAAGGAAGCATGGTTAATTCACACTGACTTGAGGTTTTTCCAGCAATTGCTTGAAGTGATTGAAGCAGAGAAGTGAGATTAGGGTTGCTGGTTGCAAAGATGTTTCCTTGAAAGCAAAGGGAAACATCTAGTCCAGAAACAGTGAATATGATACATATTGTTATGAAAAAACTGCATCATTTGCATAAAAAAGCTGAAAGATTAAATGAATGTTACTGTATAAAACTTGTGAATTATATAGAGATATCTTACCTTATACAGATACTGGAAGAGAGAAAGCCTTCTTGTAATTCTAGAATGTTACGGAGATTTTTTAAGGAGATGAGCAATTTAAAATGGTCTGAGATTTAATTTAGATATGTATAAAATAATATGCTTATGAAATTATTATTTAATGCAAATACAAATGACAAAATTACTTGTTTAAAGGATTTGCTAAGTAATAATGAATGAGAGATTGGATACCTTCTAAGGTGGTGCTTTATAATGAAATGCATTCTTCTCCTGATTTTTATATATAGGCTGACAGCAGGCACACAGGGATGCACAGACACGCTCTTTCTCTGTAAGAACACAGAACCACAGACCCAGAGAAGAATTTGTGTTGGAAGGGACCTTTAAGGGTTGTCTAGTCCAAATTCCCTGCCATGAGCAGGGACATTCTCAATTAGATCAGTTTGCTCAGAGCCCTGTATGGCCTGACCTTGAATGTTTCCAGGGATGGGGAATTCACTGCCTCTCTGGGGAAAGTGGTCCAGTGTTTCACTACCCTTAGTATCAAAAACTTTTTCCTTATGGCTCCTCTATACTTAAAACCATTTATCCTTCTAAAATGTTTTTCCCCATCTTTTTTATAAGCCCTCTTTAAGTGTTGAAAGGCTACAGTGAGGTCTCCCCAAAATGGTCTCTACCTCACTCCAGGTTGAACAACTCTCTCAGCCTGTCTTCACAGGAGAGGTGCTTTTGGAGCGTTGGACTACCTCAGCAGGTCTGTGTGCTTCATGGAAAATAACATGGGTAATAATTACTAGTTCACATATTATTTCACTGCCACCCATGACGCACATACATTTATTAGGAATATTAGTCTTTCGTAGTGTCAGGTCCTCTGAGTTTTCATTAATTGTAGTATATTGAAACAGAAGTTAAACTAATAGCCATGTTGCCTGGATATAGGACAACTGACAGAATGAGAGGACACAGTCTTAAGCTGCGCCAAGAGAAATATAGGTTGGATATTTGGAAAAAGTTTTTTACAGAAAGGGGGATAAAGTGCTGGAATGATCTGCCTGGGGAGGTGGTGGAGTCACCATCCCTGGATGTGTTTAAAAAAAGACTGGATGTGGCACTTGGTGCCATGGTTTAGTTGAGGTGTTACGGCATGGGTTAGTTTGATGATTGTGGAAGTCTCTTCCAACTTAGTGATTCTGTGATTCTGTAATATATTACAGTGCAAGCATAATTAACAAAATAGTTTTAATAGGTTTTAAATCTGTGTTCTACCCACACAGGTTTGTTATGAGCACTGGTGAAATTTACTAGTTCTTAGGGATCTAATTGCTTATAGCCTGTGTCTGGCAGACAGTGAATACGTACCTATCAACACCTTCTGCTTACTGAAGATATGTGTAAGTGTTTTTTTTAGAGATGATAATATTTCTATAGGTCCTTCATAAGGCTAATTTTTTATAGCTTGTAATGAGGATATTAAGAGCCACCTTCTCTTTTGTATGGTCTGCTCTCCACCCTTTAATTTTTCCTCTTTTTATATTTTTTCTTTTTTTTTTTCTATTTTTAACCTAATGTCAAAGCTCTGTATTTAGTAGGTAAAGATGTGACTTCTGTCTCTTCCTGTGCTATTTTAGCTGAATTTATCTGTAAAAATTATTTGTAAAATTTCTTTAGGCCTTGGATTCTCAGTCTAGTTGCATTAGTAAGTTACACAGCAGATGATCTAATGAAAGTTTTCTGTAAAAGTGAAAAATACCCATTTGAAGAAATCAGAAAAAATGTTATTTTTCAAGTAACAAATTTTGAAGTAAAGCGACCTAAGGAACGTCAAAGCTCTTAAAATAGGAGCAAATGCACTTGTTATTTTGCAAATAGAGTTAAAAGTATTTTTATGGCCGATGTTAAGAAGGTACTCAGATTAAAAAGAATTTGTGAGGAATCCCCTGAAGGTTCACATTTGAAAGTGGAGAATGATGATTTTTCCCTGCAAAGATTTCTGATGAGTTAGACTCATGCTCTTTTCCCCAGTCTGCAGATGTTATGCTATGTCTGAATTGTAAGTTTGTGCTCTGCAGGACTGCTGTCTTGGTTTAAGACAGTATAAAGAGGTGGACACTCTAAAATCAGTTATTTCCTCTTAGTTTCAACCACTTCTGTTCCACCCATAAGGAAGGAATGCCGGTAGATAAAAGTGAAAAAATAACAGTTTACTAACAAGCAAAACAGCAACAAGGAAAAAATAGCTAAATCACATGAAGCCCTGGGAAACTAAGAGACATTTCTGCAAACAAAAACACATTTCCAGAGTGGTGGAAATAGCATTTACAAGATGGTGCCTGCCAGGGTGCCTGTGTGGCTTGAAAGACACAGGGAGAATGGCATCAACTCTCTACCCCGCAGTGGTTCAGTTGACCACAGCATCTGGGAGGCAAGGGGAAAGGGTGGTGGACAGAAAGAACCTTCCTGGGAAAGCAGGAGCTTTTGGAGCCACTCTAGTGGCAGCTAAGTGCCTGTGTGTGTGGCATCTGTGCCAGCACCCGCTGGCCTCCTCCTGCTGTCTGCTGGGCTCTGCTGGTGTTGGTGCTGATGTCCGCCACACTGCACAAATGTTGGGGGCAGTAGAAGAACTGGTCTGTTGCATGTGGGGTGACCTGGTCCCTGGGACAGGTGTACAGAGATTACTAAAAGAGTAATCTTTTAGTAAAGAGAAAGAGTTTTATTGCAAAATGCTGTTTTCCGAGTGGCTACTGTTGCAAGCCCAGGAAAAAAAATCCAAGAAACTAAAACCAGCCATGTGGGAAACAACGTCCTCAGAAGAGGAGCCTCTGCCTTCAGCAAAGGCTGCCAGCAGAGAGCTCCCTGCTTCCTGGCTCTGACTTTTAAGGGACCTTGGCAATGCCCTCCCTGGATTTCCATTTCCTGGCTGCAAGGTCTTAAGATAGTACCAAATTTTGAGCACAGTGACATACGGAATATAAAAACATTTTTTGTTACCCTGACAACTGCAAATGATTTGAGGATCAGAATGAGATTTGCAGGAAGTCCTGCATGGCTCCTTTTTTAGGAGATTGTGGTATTTGCTTCTTCTGGAACGGCTGTTCCATTTTAGGTATAATTTTCTACGCTCCTTGGGTTATTTATTTTGTTACTCTCATGTAGTCAGGGAGATGTATGCCCATCCATTTTTACTGTTTTTATCTTGCATCCCCAATTTTCATATATAAAATCAACATACTGGACCCGGTTTTAGTATCTCACCGTGACAGTGACCAAGCTGTATTCAGAAAGATAGATAACACTGGTAACAATAGATGACATTGAGGGTAACAAAGTCAGTCAAAGAAAGAGCTGAAGAAACATGTTTTCTCTGTGCAATTTCTAAGCAAGATTCTTAGGTGAATCAGATTGAAGATGATGTAGTACCATAATGTAACCCTGTGGTTGTGCTAAGGTAGTCTTCAAAATAATGAAGGTAATGTTAGGGATCTCCATACAGTTTCATGTGGTTTTTTACATATAATTGTTTGACTTTCAGAACTGAATGCCAAATAGAGACAAATTTTCCATGACTGTAGTGTTACTTTACTGAAAGTGGCATAGTTTTCAGCCCTCGGATTCCCTGATTTAATAGTCAGCGTTTACTTTTAGGAAGGGAAATGTGTTCTGGAACATACTGGGTCCTATCCTAAGGTTGTTGTGGATAGAATAATGAACCTCAATTCTCTTTTTGAAAACTCTACAGTAATATTAAGTAGTTAAAAGTGTGCTTCATGAAAGGATGTTCTGTTTTCCATGGTTTTGGCTGGTAAGGCAAAATTTTTGTGCTTGAATAGCAAAGAAGATCCAACTGTCACAAGAAAGCATTTTTTTTTATGGTTAGGAGATATGTTTTTCATAGGAAATGTAATATAGCATTCAGTTAAATTTCTGGCATGCATTTGTAGTCTTCATCATTGAAATTTTTAAGGTAAGATCAGACTGGAGTATAACATAAAGTTCTTTGGGGTTTCGCCTTGTTTGTGGTTTTGTTTGGTTTGCTTGTTTGTCCTGCAAGGGCATCTTAAATGTAGGGGTTCAAAAGACATGGTCTCATATAGGCATACTGTCACAGAATATCCTGACTCTAATTTGGGCATTTGTTCCTTATAGAGACCAGAAAAGCAGGTGGAGAGAAAAATAGCTAATGTTCAAAACACTTTTTTATCAGCTCCTGTCAAGGGACAAGAGGAAAAAAAGAGAAATGAAGGGAAAGAATAGATACAGAAATGGAGAAGACAGAAGAGAAGGAGTGAAGGGTTGAAAAGAGGAAAAGAGTGTATCTGTTCAAAAGCTCAGTTTTAAGTAGAGGTAGTAAAAGCTGTGTTTTTTGGCACGTTATCTGGGGACTGCTGAACACCTTGCTGAGTGCCCGGAAAGAGATGGAGTTGTACTGAAGATCAAAGCGGTGAAGGTATACTGCAAGAAAAAGAAAAAGAACAATAATTTGAGCTAGATCAATAGTTTATGGGTCAGTTTCTCAGTAACTTCTATTAAACTAATTATGTGCCATAGTAGTTCATTTTACCTTTGTAAAATGTATGGCAATTTCCAGCCTTTCTGTGACAGTACTGATTAAAAGTGATGGGGACTTTTTGTTGTTGTTGTGGTTTTGGTGGGGGTTTTTTGTGTGTGTGTTGATTTTGTTTGTTTGTTTTTTCTTTTTAATTACATTTCAAATTGATTCTATCACTTTGTCTGTAAGTAATACTCAAATGCCTTTTTTCTTTAGGTTGTATGAGTTGCTTCTCTTTTTGTTACTGTAACCTTTTCTTCCCCTGTAAGGAAGTGCTGTGCTTATAAGTGACAGTTTGTAACCCTGTAATTAATTGAATTAGCAGTTTTCGTGAGATCAGATGAATAGAACTGATTTGTAAAACATCATGAAAACTCACTTTTTTTATTCTATTTTTATTTTTAGGAATGTTGTCTCTGCAATTTGAGAGGTGGTGCATTAAAGCAAACTACTGACAAAAAGTAAGTAAGATATTCTTCAGGACTGTGTGTGCTTATTTTAAATTTTATTTCCAGTCCATTCCCATGTGCAAAAGCATTTGCAACCCTAATTACTTGACAGTGTCCCTTTAAGCTGAATCATTGCAGAATTAAAATTACTTCTGTTGAAATGTGGCACTGGCATTTTGTTAAACAGTTAGATAGTAAAACGTACATTTGTTTTAGTATTTGCATACACTTAACTTGTTCCAAATTTTAATCTGCTGGCCTTTGTGCAAAGAAAGTAAATGAGAGCTCATTTATCATTGTTTGCTTGGGCAAGTCTTATCAAACAGGAAAGTGTATTTTCTTCTTTGCTTCTGAAAATTACAATACAATACTTTTGAACTTCTAAACCCAGTATTTTCAATTAATTAATTTTAATCGTATTGAAATAATTTTCAATTCTGAAGTTTGTTTTTTTCCAAATGCACTTCTATCACACACTGTCAAAAATAGTTTTTTTGCTGACGTCATGCTATTACTGTATCTGGATGACAGAACACTATAGCAAGTAACCTAATATCTAAACTAGAAAGTGTTGCATCTTAATGTTTTTTCAAGCCCAATAGTAGATTAGTCTTTATGCATTTTGAATAATTTCATAATTATTATAAACTTAGATTAGTAGCTTAGCAATATCATGTAGACCTCTTTTGTTCATGCTTTGGAATGCAGTGGTATGACATGATCTAGGTACGACATTCTTTTTCATTTACCAGGAAAGAATTTATTTATTTGGTTTGCAATTGATTTCATGACTCTTGTAAATAATCCAGTTAGGAGTAGGTTTTTCGTTTAACTCAGGCCATATCTTTCGTTCAGAAAACATTATTATTGTGGCTATTATAATGGAGATTGCTAGTACATGAAAATTCTCAGCTGATTTTTTGTTCTGTTTTAAATTCCCTTAAATTTGCTACTTGGTTTACTTGCTAAATAAAATGAGAATGACAAAAATATTATCTATAATTATAATATATTAAATTATAATAGAATTTATCATACCCTTTTGATATTTGCTGTTGGTAGCTTCCATGTCGCATCTTTAAAAATATGTATATCTTTTTTTTGTTTATAAATTTAAATTTTTTTGAAATGTCTCATAAGATATATTAAGAGGAAAATCTGCAGAGGTTTGCATAAAATCACTTTTCTTGTATAATTATATATAAGAATTTTGGGTTTACATTCTATCACTCTGTAGGTTAGTTTTACAGATCTATAAAATGGGATTTCTGTAACAGCAGTTGAACTGTTTTTCATGTTTCCATAACACCTTATAGTTGTTACACGTGGAGTTTTTAATCTGTCTTTCAGCAATAGCTATAATTTCAAAATTTTGAGTTTTCAGAAAAGCATGTTACAATTATGTCTTTTTTCTCCAACAGCTGTAAAATCTAACATGTGCATTCCCTTTGCTCCTTCTTTATTCTGTACATACTAATTAGAGATACAGGAAGAGCATGTTATACTTTTAAAAGCTAATGGATGAGACGTAATAAGCAGTTTGCCATATAGGAAGGCTGAGATTCCTTTTCAGCGGAGTACAGCAATTGTTTTGAGTCTGTTAGGTTGAGAGATGTCAGAGGATAAATGTTTAGTTGAAGACTGATTGAAGAGGCATTTTATTTATAGCATTTCTGTCTCATAAAGCTTTAGATGGTAAGACAATGTGGTTTAGCAGGTGGGCAGGTCACAATGAAAAGAATACATCTGTTATAAAAATGTTTTTTAAATTCTCAAGACAAGACTCTTTTCTGTAAATTAAAATATAAACAAACTGTCACCATAATAAAAGGATGAATCTGCAAACTTCATCTGTTTTTATTTGGGCTGAACTGTATAACTTGCTAATTGATATGTCATCTTTATGTACAGCTCCTATGTCACACTTTGACCAATACAATCTTGAAGTCACATGACAGGAGTTTGTTTGGTCCCTGTGTGTCATATTATACTTTCACAGATGTTTTTGTCAAAGATAAGTTATTGAAATATTGCTGCTGTAGTGCAGGAAAGAGAAATTATTTCCGTTTTCTGCATTGCCCTCCATCTCCTTCAGCTTCAGCCCACGTTCCTGTTAATCTGCTAAGATGCTCATGTAATGTGTGTTTTTTCAAAATGTACAAGAAGTGGAGTGAGGCAGGCATTCAGGGCTTACAGAAATAGAGCAAATGGGGTAATGAAAACAGACATGCAGTAAATTTCAGGGAATAAGGCAAATATGAGTCAGAAAATGGAAATGTTTTCCTTTATTCAAATATACTTTTTGTCTACCCCAGAAAGATTTTAGAAGTAGCCTCAGAAGCCTGGTCTTTGTTAATAAAAGTGTCATTAGCTTAACTTTTGCTTCATGAAATACCCTGTTTCAACATTATTTTTAGACTTTTTAAAGTTTCTTTTAACTTTTCTTGAGTTTCATGTATCATGAGGATTTGGAGTGCTTTCTGATGCGTGTAGGAAGCTTGTAGTATCATCTGAAAAATCTGATGCTGCATTGAAGTCCTAAATGTAACACTGGTCCTAGGCATTTGCAGGTGCTTTTACCACTAAAGGAGATCCAGTTCATCTTGGGCATCGCACTGGTGGCTTGATCACTTTGCTGCTTGGATGCCCTTGTGTCTATAGACAGGGGGCCTTGATAGCATTTGCGTTTCATTTTGCATTTTGATAGATACGTGACTGATTGTAATCATGTTTGTTGTGTAAGAACAACATGTTTGTTGTGTTTCTCAGGTCTGAGTAATGTTAATAATGAGTAATAAATGCTGTAGATGATAAATTACACTTGAACCAAATAGTGTGATGTTTATGTGTGTATCTGAATAGCACACCTACAAAAACTTGATACTTAAATAAGAAGTAAAACATCCTTAAAAATTGTTGCAATAAAACTTCAGTCTGAAATTTGATTGACAAAAAGTGGTAGTGCTGCAAAGTTTGTTAAAATGTGCTAGTGAAACTTACGAATGTCTAATAAGGAAGTAACTACAGATGGGTAGTTTAAGAAAATCAAACCAAAAGCAAAAGCCAAATACACAGCAAGCAACAACTTAAGAACTTGTATTTCCATGAGTTTTTTTGGTGGTATTTTTGACTTGCCACTTTTCACAGGTGGGCACATGTAATATGTGCAATTGCCATCCCAGAAGTCAGATTTGGTAATGTCTCAGAGCGTACTCCGATAGACACTAGCAGAATACCTTTGCAAAGATTAAAATTGGTGAGTAGTATATTAATATATGCTCCATATATGCATTGCTATTAAGGTGTTCCAGTATTTGATATGTATTAAAAATCTGAACTGTGATGATTATTGACGGGTAAAAAAGCAATAAGTTATGTTTAAGGTAAGAAATAAATAACCAGGGTTTTACTAAGATGGGCCTTTTGAAACATAATGGCAGTTCATTAACAGTAGTAACAGTCTTTGGTATTCTGTTAAATATAATTCAAACCTGTTCTTCCCTAAGAGAGTAACAAACTTGACCAGTGTCAACTATGAAAGTTTAATTTTTGGAGCTGTATTGGTGATGAAACGCAAAAAGACAGGGAGTACTACACAGTACGTGTTTGTGAGGTCTTTATTATTGATTTTTACCTCATCTATTTATGAAGTGAAAGGATGCACGATCTATTTGTTACATGATATCTTTGCCATCAGCTTATTCAAAAATATGCATACAATAAATCACACATTAAACAGTGTCATTCAGGAACACTGATGTACTCAAGAAGAGGATATGCACAAGTGCAAAATGTGGTTTTTTGCTATGTTAAACGAAAATTACTTAATCTGTCAGTGTGCATGACTCTGATGTTGTCAGATAAAAAGCAAGTGATTAGTGGCCCATTCAAAGTCTTAGAGGAAGTTTAAGTTTTCTGGATCACCCCAAACTATTTCCAATGTGGTTCTTGGTCTACCTTACCTTGCTACCTTACCCTACCTTACTTTACTTATTTTGAACTATTTTCACTCTGTTTATACTTCAATTTCATTTTATTCCATTCATTATTTTTTGTCTTTTTTAGCTGTATATCTAAATGTGGAGATGCAGCTTGGAATGTTTTAAAACTGATAGCCTTCAAGTCCTTCTAGTAGTAACCTCATTTGAATTTTTGTTCAGAAATTAAAAGAAACGTTTGGTTTTCACATCACATGTCCTTTTAAAAATAAATTAAAATACATATGTAAAGAGTGTTTATAACATGAACACATAAGGTGACTGAAAATTGTTAATTCAAGGGTTGAAAACACAGAAATCATGGAAACATTGTTGGAAATCATCTCCGACATCATCAAGTCCAACCTTTGACTGAATAACACAATGTCCACTGGGCACACCTTATCTCAGTCTGCCATATCTGCTCACCTACTCATCCAGCCAGCGATGGTGACATCATCCAGCTTCCCTGACAAGGCTGTTCCAAAGGTTAACCACTCTTTTGGTGAAGAAATTTCTCCTGCTATTGAACCTAACCTCCTCTGGGACAGTTTGAGGCCATTATATCTTGTCCTACTGCTTCTTACTGCTTCTTGGCAGAAGAGGCTACCACACCCTCATTTCAGGCAGTGGTAGAGAGTGATAAGATTCCTCCTGAGCCTTCTTTTCTCCAGGCTATACAACTCCAGCTCCTTCAGCCACTCCTCACAGAACTTGTGCTCCAGGCCCTTCCTCAGATTTGCTGTGCTTCTCTTGATGTGCTTGAGCACCTCAATATCCTTCTTGGACCACAGCTTTCAAGGTGCAGCCTCACCAGTGCTGAGGACAGGAAGAAAATCCCTGCCCTGGTCCTGCTGGCCACACTATTGCTGGATGCCATTGGCCTTCTTGGCCACCTGGTGAGGGCATGGGCAGGACTCAGCACTTGCCATGGTTGGACCTCACACCACTGGCCTTGGCCCATTGATCCAGCCTTTCCAGATCCTTCTGCAGAACCTTCCTACCCTCCAGCAGATCAACACTCCCACCCAGTTTGGTGTCATCGGCAAACTGACTGAGGGTGCACTTGATCCCTTTGGCCAGGCCATAAAGATATTAAAGAGAAGTGGCCCTGATTCTTGGGGAACACCACTTGCAACTGGCCACCAACTGGATTTAAATTCATTCATTCATTCATTCATTCATTCACTCATTCATTCATCCATTCATTCATTCATCAGATGTCGAAATGTATTCTGTGGACTGTCTCTAACTTAAACACTGTAAAGCTAACAGGAGACTTTTGGAAAAGGCTTGAATTAATTTTAAATTATTGATTATGAAGGTGTGGAGCCAATATTTCTGAAATTAAATGATTTACTAACCTAGATTATTTCTGCTGAATGTGAAGCAGTTATATTAATCAGTTATGAACAGTAGATGAATTCTTAAATTTTCTTCTATTTTTTCCTTCAGTGGGTAGAAAATTGCTTTTAGTCCTTAGTCCTTTTTCAGTTCTTGTTGCGTCCTTCAATATAAAATGACACTGAACCATTTGTATAAAGCTGTATATAAGCCTATAGTGTCCTGGAAATATGTCAATGCTTAGAAACAGAGTATCCACCTTCCTTAACACTGTTTTTTAAAGAAGCAGAATTTTTATGTTTGTGTGGGAATGAGTGTTGTGAAGAAGGAACTCAGCTGAATACAGTAGGAAGGAGAGGCAAGGTACTTTATAACAGTCATAAATGTAGTAGTGCTGCAGGTGGAAGGCAGCCTTTCTGTGAGGGAAGGAAGCACCAGAATCCTGGTTGGCTCATTAAACCCTATTATTCCAAGATTTAATTTCTGACATTAAGTTTATAATGAAATAGCTAGATTTGTATTAATTTAAGGGCAGTAAGCGGTTTAATCATTTCAAAAGGCTCTGTAATGATGTAATGCCAACAGACCAATGAAATGTTGCTTCTTGGGTAAAGGAGCAGAAAAAATCTGCCCTAAAAACATCAGCAGGCTGTCTGCTTTTAGATTTTGACTTCTGTTGCAAGTAAATAACTGGCTCTGATGATTTTACTCTGTTCAGTTTCAGAGTGAATACCCTAGCTAAACTAAGTTTCGTGAATGATATGATATGATGTTATGTATTTTTAAAATAAAAATGAATATGTCTGTGTATACATATAGGTACACATATAGGTACACATACAGGTACACATACACATGTACATATACATATACATATACATATACATATACATATACATATACATATACATGTACTTATACATGGTAGAATTGCGTGGATACTTTTATTTTCTCTAAAACACTATGTCAGATACCTCTTGTAACTTATTTCTCTTGTTTCCTGAAACATGGGGTTCCTGCTTCTCTAAAGAGTTTGCTGCCAATAGCCTTCTGTGTGTGTTCTAGCCTTGTGTATATTTACCACATTAGTCTCAATTCAAACATGATCTTTAAGTTAATCTTTGCTTCCTGACTGTTGATGCCACAGAATAACAAGCTCTCATACCCACTGGCACTGAATATTTTTCCTCAGGGGAGTCTCAGGGGTTATATACTAATGTGTTCTTTCTCTAGGAATTCCTGCCTCTTCTTTCTCCACTCAACCACGCTTCATCCTTACCTTTCATTCCTTTCTGTTTGCTCTATACCTGAGAGTAGACAGTTATACCATCTGCCTTGCTGTTAATTTCTGTAAAAGCATAGTGAGTTTTTCGCACCTGGGAATATGTGAGCAATTGATGAAGGTCAGTTTTGCCCTTTGAAATTTTAGGGACTGTCATTGCTGCTTTTCAGCAGCCAATTCCAGTTTCACAGCTATCCTGTTTGATAGATTAAGGGCACTTTTGTTCATCTCTCTCCATCATTCAAGGCAGAGAATTACCAGAGGAAAGGCAAGCTCTGTACATAATTTCTTGATATTGAGCCTTCATAAGCAGTAATTTAAAAAAACAAAAAATTGAGCCTACTTTTATAATCCATTTTGTGATAAAGCATGAGGTATGTAATAAATAAATGTGGGCTTCCCTACTGTGCCACTTTTTCTTTACAAAATTTAGGACATGTTTTGTTGATTTTACTTTAAATGAGCAAAATACAGTGGGAAAAAAATTATAAAGGAATAGATTAAGTTCTAGCATGTAGCCATACCAAAATTATACATTACACTATAGGAGCAAATGTTTCTAGTTTTTTGAAACATTTTCTATCCCTGTCTTTCCTGTTCCTCCCCCCTGGAATAGTAAGAAACCCAAGTAAGCAGAATATCTACTATTTTCAGAGATATGTGGAGGAGTACTTGCAATTTCTTTAATGTAGCATCTACAAAGGAAGTAAAAAGCCAATGTTTAATTTTTTACAAATTAAAAAAAAATCTGTGAAACACGAACATATTGGTAGGCTTTATTATTGCTTAGCTAGTAGATGTAGTGATTGCTGTTAAATAGTTTCAATTCACTATAAATTTTGGGTTGAAATCAGTTTCCTGTTTCCTGTCAGTCTTGCCACTATTAAATATTCAAGATATACTAATTTCTTCCGAGTAAAACTCAGTATTTGGTTCATACTAATAGTAATTTATAGCTTTAAAATTGTTTTATTCTACTGTTTCATGTTTGCAAATTACTGGGTTGTTACAGCATGCCAACATGTTTTCACATTTCTCTAGCTGTTTCCGTAGGTTATGTGCCATCACTGCTGAAAACTTAAATGACAGTGAAATTTTCATTAAAAATTAAATCTTTTGAATTTTTTTCCTGAATGCAAGTAGACAAAAACAATAGAAGATTTGTCTGCTTTGTTTTTCATAGGGGAAGAAAAGCAAGTGATAGGCTCTGGTGAAATCACTTCTATATTAGGAATATAAACCCATGGATTGTTGGACTTTAGCTGACTTTTCATGTGAAAGCAAAAGACCTCCTGGGCAACCTCAGTGTTGAGAGCATGCCACGAAGATGTTGTAACCTGTAGTTTCTCCACATTATGTCTGTGATTATACATTTTGTCTTTTATTTTTCCAAATATATGTGAATGGCAAAATGAGATTATCCTGGTCTCTTTCTGTCAGAGAGTCAGGCTTTTTTCCTCATTTTATGATGTTCACATCCATCAGACACTTTGAGTTCAAATAACCATGTGGAATGACAATTTGTAATCACCAACCTAGGAAAGAAATAACTTGAATATGGACATTTAAGTACAGGTTCTAAAATGAAATGGCTGAAAGGATATACCTTACCATATCACATATTATAAATCAATATTTTGCATAAACTACATTATGCTAGGTGTTTTGTGGACACAGAGTTCAGCTGGTTTCTGTTCCAGTGGTCTCCAAGTTCAACAGCAGACATGAGTTAGTGTGAAAACAGGAAATACACAAATGCTAACTAAAGTAATTTTAATCCCAGTGAAAATGTTAGGAGCAGATGAAAGAGAGGCAAAGTTGCTGAGAAGTGATGGTATGCAGGGGCACCACTTGAAATTTGTGTAAATGTAAATGCTGAGTTTTAGCTAGTGACAAGTTGGAGGAAATATGTAATTTGTAGAATTCATGCTGTGAATGAGTGTGGTGTCACCTTCCATCCCAATGCTGTTAAACAGCATTGAACAGTTTACCAAAAGCAGACAAAGCTTAGTCTTCCAGCTGAGTTTAGTTTTATAAAATTTATTTTTGCCTTGTAATATTTGTCCAGGAGAAGCTTGGTGTATGTTTATGCTCCTAAAATTCCATTTTCCTTGACTATTTATTTGTATGGGGCTTTGGTTCATAAGAAACAAACTGGATTTCTTTGTGTGTTAAAGTAAATGGTAAAACTCAATTTTACTTTGGGAAGGGAAAAGCTTTTCCCCAAGTACCTAGATAGTCTCTGTTTTCAAAAGAGTGTTAATTACTCAGCTCTAATTATAAATATGAATTATAGCTGCATAAAAAAGTCTCTGGAGATGAAAAATTCAGACTGACCTCTCGAATATCAAATCAGCTTTTGAAAGAAAGTGCTCTCTTGTCTGTTTTTCTATTTTAATAAAACATGGGACTTAAAACTAGAATTAAATAAAAGCCCGTGTTGGTATATGGCCAAGGAATCCAAGCCAACAGGAATATTGAGTCTAGTGTCATTCAGCCTTGCCAGGCGCGTGACTTATAATGAATGTAGACCTTGTAAATGAGAGTGTTTAAACGTTTCATCAATTACAAGAGAAAGACTTAAATAGAATCATCAGCATCTGTTCCTAGTCTTATGTATTTTGAGATGTCAGCTCTAAAATCATGATTTCAATAGAATATATATCAACTTCATAGTGAAATACCTTATCTCATTTTGATTTTTTTTATGTTTTAAAATGCTTGGGCATTGGATTGACTTTATAGGCAGTCACTGCAGTGCTTTACTGAAACATGCACGTGTGATGCCTTTGTTTCTCTAGAGTTTCCTATTATTTTTATACTTGAAATACTATTTCTCCAACAAAATAGAGGTAGAAAATGAGTTTTGGAATAGCTGAAGTTGCCCTGAAGGTTTTGATGACCTCAGATTTGTATTTGACAAGTGAACCGAGTATAACCACAAGTGTACTCTGACTGAGGAACATTATTTTGAAAAGAAATCTACAGTGTGATGATGACTGATCTACAAGCCTTTCAGAATCTGGCTGAAGCCATAAAGCTTTTTAGAAAGCTGTACACTTTAAAATTTGCACCTGAAGGCAAAAAATAGTGAGCTTGAAAGCCGAAGATTATAGTATTGAAAGGTACATCAATTCTGAAAATATAGAGGTTTCTCAGTGGTATGGCACTGAAGAATGGAATCAAAGCAAAAATTTGTGTGAGCTTTTAAAAGAATGGGCACATATTCTCCTGCATGTCATTCTGTTTCAATGATTAAAAAGGATTAAAGACATTTGAGGACATTGCTCATATTCTCTGTTCTAATTTGCAATGAAATTCATTTGTTAAACTACAGCGAGCTAGTAGAACTTCTGCAGCTGTGTTTGTGAAAAAGTAGAGAACCACTTGCAGTGATGTATACAAGTGTTACTATGTGTTTCTGGTAATACAAAGAAGTATTGATTACCTTTCAGTGTTTCCAAAAATATTGCTGGGCCATTGAGTAGAATTGTTATGCCATAGATACAATCACATATTAACTGGATCATTGCACACATTCACAGGCAATGGGACTAAAATAGAAATCTTGAGCCAGATTTTAAGATATTTCCAAATTATTTTATAACTGTTAATGAAATAGCTTTTAGTAATATACTTGATTTTAAAAAGTGTTAAACTAAAAATAATATAATAGTTGCTTATTGCAATATATAATTTATTAAATATATATATTTATTATATGTATATATTTATATAATTATAAAAGATATCTTTATTAAATTCATTGCCATCATATACAAAATAGAATTTACTATATATGATTTAGTCACAGTGTCCAGAAGATTTTTAATAAGGATATTGAAAGAATATAGTTTGCTGGCTGTATAGTACTTACTGTCAGAATAATGTGCAGATCCTATTGCAAACTGTCAAATTTGTATCTTGCAATGGTACAGTACTATCAAGTCTTATGAAAGATATGGCAAATGTTAGAAATACATTACTATAAATAATGTCTGAAGACATGAACAGAAAGCGACATAAACATGTCNAAGCCAAATGCATCCTAGGCTGCATGAAATGCAGCATAGCCAGCAGGTCAAGAGAGGGGACTTTGTCCCTCTACTCCACTTTTGCTAGAGCACTCCCAGCTGGAGTAGTTCATCCAGCTCTGGGGTTTCCCAGCACAAGAAAAAATAATGGACCTGTTAAAATAGGTCCAAGACAAAAATGACCGAAGGGCTGGAGCACCTCTGCTATGAAGACAAACTGAGAAGGCTGAAGTTTTTAGCCTGGAGAAGAGAAAGCTCTGGTGAAAACTTACTGAGGCCTTTTAATACTTAAAAAGAGCTTCTGAGAAAGACAGGGAAAAGTTTTTTTGTTTACTAGGACCTGCAGTGACAAGACTACCAGCAAGTGTTTTATACTGAAAGAAGGTAGGTTTACATGGGGATACATGGAAGACCTTTTTTCTTACAGTGAAAGTGATATAATGCTGGAACAGGCTGCCCACAGAATTTGTGGGTGCCTCATCATTGGAAATGTTCAAGGTCAGGTTGTATGGAGCTTTGAGCAACCTGATCGAGTGGCAATAGGGCTTAAATTAGATGATTTTTAAAGAGCCCTTCCAAGCCAAACTGTTCAAAGATTCTGGAGGACGTGAAACAGTGGGGACTTCCAAGGAATAAAACAGTGATGAGCACATCAGATAACCTACTGATGTGTGAGGAACTGTTGGGATGTTTTAAGTGTGTATATCGTCAGTAGCGCAGCAAAATTAATTCAAACTGCTTTAGACTTACATATAATAAAAAAGTAAATTTCTAGAAGATTGAATAATACAACTTTATGGTGTCATAAATACAACTGGTAATAATTGCAGTGATGCTCCAGTTAAAATCACCTTACCCCAGATACAAAGATGGTGCAAGATTATGGAAAAAAAAGTTCTGTTATAAATATGCATTTTAAAAAGAGTGCAATATTCCCTTTCCTCTAGTGGGCACTTTCCCTGATTGCTGTGACTTTTCAGGTATGGTGGAGAGTGACTTGACAACTATATCAGCCAATTCCATTATGACATTTCACTGGGTCCTACGGACTTGTATATGTCCAGGTCCCACCCCCTGGTGTCTTGAACCTGATCTGCTCTTACACTGGGAATGACTTCAGTTCCCCAGTTCTTGTCTTGGGGTTTGGGGATTTTAGAGGTGTGGGAAGAGTGATTGCTAATGAACACTGAGGCAAACAAAGTTATTGACTACCTCACTTTTTTTAATCTTCTGTTTCTGACCACCATGCCTATAGAAGCCATTTTTACTGTTCTTTGAATCCCTTGGCAAATTCAGCTCCAACTATACCTTACCTTTCTTAATTTCCTAATCCTGTCCCACCACAACCAGACAGTACTTCTCTTTTCTTCCCAGGATAACTGTCCCTGATTCCACGTCCAGTGCTTTTCCTTCTTGTGTTTCACTTTGTCCAGCAGAGCTTCACTGAGCCATGCTAGTCTCCTGCCTTCCATGCCTACATTCTCACTGGTGGAAATTGGGAGATCTTGGGCTCTAACAAAAATGTCCTCAAAAATCTGACAGTTCTATTCTACTCCTTTTTCCCTGAGTGTAGTTTTCTGGAGGGTCCCATCCTAATTCCTTAAATAATTAAAAATTCAGGCTCCTAAAATTCAGAGTACTGACTTTAACCTTTCTTTGGCTCATAACCCTTGAGATCACAAATTCCACCAGGGCATGACCACTTCAGCCCAGGCTGCCACTGATCCTGACCTCTCCAGTTAATCTGTGTCAGTAAGCAACAGGTGCAGCAGCACTTCTGTGTCACCTGGGATAAGAAATTATCCTTGATGCTCTCCTGGAGTCTCCTGGACTGCTTATATCTTGCCAAGCTGCTTTTCCAGCAGATGTCAGGGAGTATACTGACAAGTCCCTGTAGCTGGATCAGAACCTTCCAGAGTGATGCTTCCTGCAGGTGAAGTAAGAAGGTTTTGTCAACAGGGTCCCCTAAGTGGACCCCTTGAATGGTGGGTGATAAACACCAACTGTGAGATTTCTTTTATTGGCTTTGCCTCTGATTTTCAAGCTCTTGACCTGTTCATCACTGTTTTTCAAAGACAGGTTTATGCAATCAAGTCCACAGAGAGGGCAAATTGCCCGCCTCGCCTTCCTTGCCTGTCCCTTCTGAACAGTTTGTAGCTGTCAATTGGAGTGCTCCAGTCATTTGATTTGTCCCACCAAATTTCAGTGTTTGTGATTAGATCATAGCTTTCCTTTTTGCACAGTCACTTCTGCTTGTTACTTATGCTGCATGCCTTTTCATAGATTTGATGTATTTTAAGGATAGAATGATTAATAATTGATAAATTAATTATTTGGACATAATTGGAAATAGTTCAAAACTCAGCCCAGTGAGAATTTTTAGCTTTCAGTAGTTAAATTTGGATTTTTTACTACTTTTAACTAATTTTTTCTTGTTGTTTCCCTCAAAGTTCTCTGCCACAAGGCTTTTTTTGGTGATTCTTGGAACATTACTGTGAGACCTATTCCCTGAAGGGAAAAAGGTGTAGTTCAGGTTATAAGCTTGAGAACTTGTCTTCATGAGCAGATACTGGTTTTCCTTTAGGAAGCTGACTGCTATTGGAAATAATATTTGTAAGGAGCTGCTGAAGAAAGTACTAAGTTGATTTGCACATCAAATTCTGGGGATTTAAAGTAACTCAAGTTAATGTTCATTTTAAAGAGAAAAAATGATGGCTGAGCTGCTGCCTGTGGTTGCTTTTTCTTTTCCATTAGCTCTCTGTGAGCTGTATATATATGAAGTTTCCAAGAAAAAAGCATATCAGTTTTAGACAAACTTTTATTGGTGGGAAAATGGCAGAGTCTTTTAGAGACCAGTGATTTGTCCTGCCTTGTTTTACTGTGCAGCTTTTATACATTTAATTTATTCCATGCTGCTGTTTTGTTTGGGAACCCTCTGTTACCAGGAGAGAGTATGGTCTCTTAGACAGCTGCTGCAGCTTGCACTGGAGATGAGTCTCTTAAATGTCCCAAATGACAGACAACACTATTTTGTTTCTGGGGAGGTGGCATATTTTCCCTGTACATGTAGTGATGTGAGATCATTTGCTAGGCACATCCAACATGTTTAGCCGTGTGGTCTTCAGGAATGGCTGTGTGTTGTTTTCATTACCAGCAAGCATTACATCTGTCTTGTCAGCTCTGAACTTAAGCAGCTTACTTATTCCTTGCACCTTATCACAGCAGGGCACTTGGCAAGCTGAGAGACTACACTGTCCAAGTCTAACAAATATAAATCTTAAAGCAGTGTCAACATCATAAGGGTGACACTGCAGCCTACATCATCTTCCAGTTTGTCCAGTAGCCTGTATTTTACAGTGACACTATGACAGAAAATTCTTTTGGTGGAGAATCAGTGTTACTGTCTGCTTTTTTCAGCAGAGAAGGAAGGGGCTGTGTCAGAAGGTTTCATAACAAAATCATACATAGATTGTCATGGAACTCATAAAATGAGTAATGAATGTTATGTTCATAGTTTTGAAAATTTAACTTTATAAAACTGGGCAGATATAAGGGCATATGAACATGAGCAGAGGCTGTAGAACGTATCGTGGATTTGAAAAATTACATATTCCTCTGCTTTTTGCACATCAGAGCAAAAAAGATGTAGGAGAGTAGGAGACATATTCTTGAGTGAGTTTACATCAGCTTGACTGTAAATAAAGAAGCCATTGCAAATACAGACTTTGTTTTCAAGTCCTTCTTATTCTGAGAAAGAGATAATACATAGGAACCTTAGTCTTTAACATGGTGTCTCACATTTGTCATTCCCTTAATAAGAAGATAGCCATCTACATTATCTTTTGATGTTAAGGCAACATACTGTCTATAGACATGATGTCTGGAGAAAGAGAGCAGAACATACAGCAGAAAAATTCATGTTACTTGATACTGTATGATATTCAGCTAACCATCTGGTCTATAGCTTGTTGGTTTTCTTCCGCAGTATTAAAAAGGAAATCCTTGATGATAGAGGAATTACAGTCTTGCAGTAGGGCAGCACTTACATGATTTTGGAGGAATTCCAGATCTCTGACGAAGAAGGCTTGACTTATATTGCAGATGTCCTTTCGGTTGTAAGCCGTTTGCTTTTTGACTACCATAGAAGAGTATTTCTATCCTTGTGAGAGGTGTTTGCTTTTTATAACTGATACCTGCTGGCTGGTACAATTTTGCTGCTGTAACACAGTTTGCAGTGTAGACTTAGCATATTCAGAACTGCCTATAATGCCTGGGCACTTTTCAGTTCATCATAGTTTCAAGACACCCAATCTATCTGAAAAATACTGTGGTCACTATGAAAGCTGCCTTTGAGATAACTGTCATGCTTTTTTTTTCCCTTAGGAATTTTCTGTTCGCAGTAACCCCATCTAGTTCTTTAACTAGTCATCGTAAAAATGATGCATTTAGCAAATAGAAATCGGATAGCTTTTAAATAGAAATTGAGAATTTGCAGCTCTCTCCTGGATGTGATTTGTTAGGTTAGTGGAAAATGTAGGAGATGAAGGTTTGCTGAATGTGTCTGCCATTCCTTCCAGAATCACAGAATTGTTTACGTTAAAAAAGACCTCTGAGATAATTGAGTCCAACCGTTGACCAAACACCACCTTGTCAACCAGACCATGGTACTGAGTGCTGCATCCAACTCCAAGGATTGTAACTCCACCACTTCCCTGGGTTGTACGTTCCAATGTTTGACAACTATTGCCATAAAAGAATTTGTCCTGTTCAACCTGAACCTCTCCTGAAGCAGCTTGAGACTGTGTCGTCTTGTGTTGTTGCTAGTTACGTGGGAGAAAAGGCTGACCCTCGCTTGACTACAGTCTTCTTTCAGGGAGTTGTAAAGAGTAATAAGATCTTCCCTGAACCTCCTTTTCTTCAGGCTACACAATCTCAGCTCTCTCAGCCACTTCTCAGAGGACTTACTCTCTAGATACTTCACTAGCTTTGTTCTGGAATTGCTCCAGCTTCTTAATGTCTTTATTGAAGTGATACCTTTCTTAATACAGGAAACTACAATTTAGTTTTTTGGGTTCTGTCTTTCAGTCTGTTTGAGTGATTTCCTTGTTTATACGACTGAGTAATTGTGACTAGCATACAGCCAGGTGTCAGAGGAGTACTTGCTGACCAAATATTTGTATAATTCAGAGCTTTGTGCTGTCCTAGACAGCTTTTTGTAAATTACAAACATTTGTTCCAGTATTTCCAGATATATGTGACTCAGCCCTTTTTGGTCATGATTTTCACAATAAGTGGAACAAAATGAAAGCATAGAGATTACAAGATCAGGTAAGCAACATAGACATAAGGGAGATATACCAGATATTTATCTGTTGCTGTCAGATGACTTTAAAAGGGGAAAATTAAGATCAAAATCCTTGTCAACCTGAGTGCGATGAAATGGTTAGTGAGCAGTCAGGCGAATGGGATTATGGATAAGACTTGGTAGACTTTCAGTATAGCTCATCTATATAAAAGAAGAATTGATGTTGCATACTGATTTTCTTCTTGTTTTAGATCAGAAGGCAGGGATTGACCTATCACTCAGTATAGAACCTTGAACTGTAGAGCGCTTTTTAAGGGAAGCAGCCAATGGCTAAATATTTTTGACCTTAGTGATTATTGTTTGAGAGAAAAGAGAAAACTTCAGAGTGCAAATGAACATTGCTAAAGGAAGAAGATGCATAACATAAATAAGTAGGAATGAGTACAGTCCCTGTAGTTTATTTGGGGTGGCCAGACCCATAATTTTGAATGGTTTAGTTTCTAAATTTTTGTTTTCTTCAATGCAGCAAAATCTAGGAATAAAGTAGAAATGTTTTTGTTCCTAAATTATCATCATAACATTCTCAAGTATTCGTTTCGTTAATAGAACTAAATACATTATAATAAATATCATCTTCGTATGTCCAGTAAATTGTATTTTCCACTGTCACTATTAGGATAGTAGTAGAATTGGTAAAATGGGGATCTCATAAGTGGTCTTCTTGGCTTGCTGTATTTGTCTAGCTGTTTGAAATTCAGACTTAGGGAGCACTGTGTACTGATTACACCATAAAATCCTTCTTTGTTTTTTATCTCTCAATAACATTTTTCTTTACTTACTGCATGTGATCACCCATTTAACTTAATCTAGGTATATAAAACACAGTCTTTGGATCCTAAGGACTTTCTTGTGCATCATATAGTTGCCCATATGTTGATGACTGTCAAGTGAAAAAAGTATTAAAGAAACCACTCTCTTCTTTTGCTCTGCATTTTGTCACTGTGCTATTGCATAATGATAACCCTCTATGGTATATTATATAGCCATTTCTTTGAAGGTTTCATGGGCTGGTGAGGAATTTTGAGTAAATATGATAACCATTATTTTCCAGGTGGCTCAAAGGTATTGCAAAGACCCTTTCCTTTCATATCAGTGAGATGATTTTATATTAGTTCTAAGCTAAGTTCTTGTATTGCCTTTTGTTTGAATGTAGATCATTGATGTAGATCTCCATCAATCACAGAGCCTCTCAACTAGTTCTGCGATGATTTAAAGACTATCCACATACTACTTTATCTTTCCTCCAAGGGGTGAAATTTCCTTCCCCTTTCCACCTTGTTTTTATCAACTCAATCTGAGCAACAAGTTTTGATAGTACATGCTGTTCCTTGAGAGTGGAAAGTGGTTAAGATAGTAGGTGACACAAATTCTTGAGTGATTAAGCTGGTCCTATAAAAAACTATCTTCTGTGCTAACCGGTTTATTACGAAAATTTCCACTATGCACAGGCTTATGGATTTGAGCTCAACTGACAGTGCTGACCCTTGGTCAAGGAAGTACTTGGGGCTGAAAAAGCTTAAACTTGTGCAGTTACTCGGTAGGAATGACTTCAAGGAATAAGGAGTGACCATATGTCATAGACATGTTTGAGAGCTTACCAGTGTCTCACCTGATGTTTTTTTGATTAACACTTCTACTGAAAATGGAAACATTCCTTGATAGCCTGGGATTTTCTTTAGAGCTGTATAGAGGGTTTTATGTTATGAAAAAGCTTATGTTATGAAAAAGTGCTTCATGGAAATACGGGATTATTTTTAAAGGAAAGAAAAGTATTTAATTTAAACTCAATTTCAGTTCTTTTTCAGGCTTTTATAAAAATAGGAACATTTAGCTTAATTTTGGTTTCTTTTATGTTTAGTGATTAAGAGGTTCTTGTCTTTCATTTAGAAATTGTCAAAATGACACTTATCAGTTCAAGTAAGTGTCGCATCTGAGAATTTTTTTCGTTTGAGTTTCTGTGTTACTGATTTCTGTGTTGTAGGAACTTCTGGATATTATTTAGATTTCTTAGGTATAGCTTCTTGTATAGATTTAAATTTTTCCTTCTTTCCTTAGGGTTTGATTGGAAGGTCACATTACTTCAATGCATAATCCCAAGTTCCTTAAAAAAAAAAAAAAGAAGGTGATGTTGCTAAATAGAGAAACAGTTTTATGGATCCACATATTTAACTATGAAGAAGGAATTCAGAATGATAATCAGAACAGTTTAATACAGTGTAATTTTAAGAATGAGGGTTTGAAGAATAAACTATGTAAATCAAAGTCTTTTCTCTACTAACCACCAGTGTGAACATAAAAATAAGTTAATATTTTTAAAATCAGAGTAGCAGTATCCAGTCTTTTCCACTTTTATTATACGTGTTGGTGCTGTATTATAGGTGTAAACAGTAGGATTTATTTATTTTGTGGCAAGGTTATAAAGCACAGAATTTTCTTGGTAGATTTTTATTCTAAAATAATTTAAAAGGTGAATATATAATTCTCCACAGCAGGTTACAGCTTGTAACTTTGGCAAGGTTGGGAATGTACCTCTTGGAGCTTTTGGTGAATTATCTGACTTCTGTACTTAATTTGCAATGAAATTGCTTCTTGTTTAAACAGAAAGCTTCAAATTTTTTTAAATCTGCTAAATGGCAAATCTTAAGTAGTATACTTGAAAGGGAAAGACTCTAGATAACCAAAGTGATAGTTTATAGGTTTTGTTAAATAGTCAGTACAGTGTTAGATAAATCAATTGCCAAGACAAGCTTCTCCAGAGCTGACCAGGTCCTCAGTGGAGCAGCAGATCGTGGTACACAGCAGGGTTTTCTGAGGCAGGAGAGTGCCAGAGCATGGGAGAGACCCACATGGATCTGATGGCTCTCAGGAGAGATGCTTACAAGGTCTGGGCATTGCCAGAGAAGTTGTGGCCACCTCCATATGTCTACAAAACAGCCTGGGGAGTTACCAGGGAATGGTGCCGCAGTTAATGCAGAGGGATGCACAGTAGTGGTGTTGGCACCTTATCAGTTCAAAAGTTGAGCTGGTGATCATCATCCTCCTAGGAGGTGTCATCTACCTGGAAGAAGCTATGTCTTCTGCACTAACCAGAACTGATGTGGCTACCCAGAGTAAGTTCCCAAGAAAACATGCAGCTATTCAGATCTCAGGGTGCAGAGCATGTGTAGCATTAAGAGTAAAGCAAATTCTTCCATTGAGTTAAAACTGGCAAAAAATAAACTTCCTTGCATTATAGCTGTTCCTTTCATACCAGAGGGATTGGGAGCTGCTAGGCTTAGATATTAAGTGATGGCCAGTTAAACACTCACCAACAAAAATGGAGAGCCACCTGACACTGTAAGTCTGAGAATTCAGTGAGAATTACCATGATTATGGAATTACAGTGTGATGCACTGTATGCCTGGTTGCGACCAATGAACTCTCATGGCAGGATTTAGAAGTGTGGTCACATTCAGTGATCTGCACGGCCAAGTGCAAAATACTGTTGTTTACTGAGCAGCAGAAATGCAGGTTCTTATTGGATTGATGGTGATATTTACACTGTCTGCAGAAGGACAGTGAATACCTAGAATATGAATAGTAGAGCCAACAACAAATATATTAAATTTTGAGATGACTGTATATTGTTAAAAGTATGATGACTAACACAAGCTTGCTTTCTGAATTTTAGGGAGAAGCACCCAACAGAGCTGATTATTCAAGTCTTACCCAATAGGCATCCCTATGGGGGAGGAGATAGATATAGCCTGTTGATCATCCCAGAATACAAAGTTTGAATCTCCTGTCATCTATCTCCACTTATGCTACACTTACAATGGGTTTTTCTGAAGGAGAGTGAAAGGCAAAGTTACAGTTGTAATTTCATGTTTAGGTGTTTGATTGATTTTAGGCATTAGTATGTGAGGGTGTGAAAAGTTTGGAGTTAGAGGAACAGAGAAACACAGAGTGTATTAGGTTGGAAGGAACCCTGTGGGTATAACCTGGGTGGGTATATGGTATAACCTCCTTGCTCAGGCAGGGTCCCTCTAGAGCACATTGCAGAGGATTGCTCCAGAGAGTTCATTTAACAACAGGCCCAGCATTAACCATGGGCCCACTCTATCCTTATGTTTTCCTTTTGTAAGTGATGTATTTGAAAAATCCACTTTTGTTGTCCTTGACATCCTTGTTCAGATTTAATTCCACACAGGCCTTTGTTTTTCTTGTCTCATTTCTGCTTTGACATCCTCTCTAAATTCATTCCAAGTGACCTGACTCTGCTTCTGGCTCCTGTGTTATTTCCTGCTTACCATTGAGTAATGAGAGAAGTTCTTTATTTATCCATCTGGTCTTTTTTCCCCTTTGCCTGATTTCTTGCACATTTGGAAGGATTATTCTTGAGCCTGTAAGAGAGTGATCCTTGAGTATCAACTGACTCTCTTCAACCCCTTTACCCTGCAGGATGTTTTCCTATGGAATTCTTCAAAGAAGATTCCTGAAGAAGCTAAAGTTAGCTCTCCCTAAGTCTGTGGTTGTAAATCTACTTGCTGCCCTGCTTTCTCCTCATCCGGTACCGAATTCCACTCTCATGGTCAAACCTCCAGCAAGGCCATCCCTGTTTGTTAGTATCAGTTGAGTAGCACTCCATTTCCTGTGGGATCCTCTACTACCTGTGTCAGGAAGCTGGCATCTGTGTATTCCAGGATCCTCCTGGGCTGTTCATGTGTTCTCTGTGCTGGTTCTGCAGCAGATGTCTGGGTAGTTAAAGTCCCCCAAAAGCACCAGGGCCTGTGACTTGAAGGCTGCTTCATGCTGCCTGTTCACTTACTCCTCCTTCTCAAGACAGCCTGTAGCAAAAAGTTTATATAGAGTTAATGAAGCAAAGCTCAGCTTTCAGTCACCATTTTGGGTAATTTCTTTACTTTAGTTCTCAAAAGCTGCATTGTTTTCAACAGAGTATATCTACTCTTCCATGACATGCCATCCTTTGTTGTGTCTCTCTTGGAGTGGAACACCAAGCTACTTCGGTGTTGTGGCTCCTAAGGTTGTCGCTGGTGAACTATAGCAAACACATGCACTCCTTCTTGCTGAACTTTGTTTTTCAGTATTTTCCCCAGAGCATTGCCAGGCCTTTGCTTAGGAAACAGCTGGCAGTAGTGGAACCATGGTGTGAGGTATGATGAAGCACTTATCTGTGCAGTCTGTTGTGAGAGTTTTGGGAGGAAGTAAAAAGATTAAGCAGCATTAGGGAATCTGAGATAGAAACAGGGAAAACCACCAGAAAAAAATGACAAGATCAAGGGGATCCTATATCCTCTGACTACCAGGCAGAGGGCAGTAAAAGAGGTAATGGAGGAAGGCATATGGTTGGGGTGGCAGGCAAATCTCCTCCTTGCCCACCTTGCCTTTCCAGATGCCTTAGTCCCCATGTACAAGGCTGTGGGTGTGGAAACTCATCAATTGATGATGTGGATGTTGGCCCACCTATACCAGTGGTGTTTCCAAGGTCCGAAAGACCTACACCTCATATCACACCACCTTCAAAAGGAGGAAAAGACTGATAGTTGTAGGTGTCTCACTTCTGAGGGGAACAGAAGGAACAGAAAGTCCCCTGTGTTGGATCAGCCCTCCTCTTTGCAAAATTAGCTGCCTTTCTTGGGTGTGGGTTAAGGATATGAATAGGAAACTTTCTTGCCTGGTACAGCCCTTGGACTATTGGCAGTTAGTGGTCTTCTGTGTGGTAATGAAGACATAAAGCATAGGCCAAAGGCAAGCAAAAGAGGCTTAATTCAGAACATTTAAACTGACCCCTCCTATAGTTGTAGTTGTGATTGCAAAAGGTTTAGTATTTTTTAGAGCACTTTTCTTGCTCTGGATTAGTGAACAAATTGTTAACTACTCCTTGAATCTATCCTTCTGCTTTCTCTACCCAGTGAAACCAATGCAGTTTTATTGATCGTGACTACTTTTTTTTTCTTTTCAGTCTTCAATTATATGTGAGACCAAATTCTAGTGTAGGAAGTTAACAATTGCCATTTAACTTCTTGATGATTACTTTTAATAGAAGGAATGTTGAAGTCCTAGCTACACTGCAACTGTAATGAAATAATGAGCTTCCTGACTACAGCAAACTGAGCTTTGTCTGATTCCTATAGTGATGAATTAACTATGTCAAACTTTGCAATCTAGCCTAGTGAAATATTCCACCGTGAAAGATTAATTTTAGTTCTTTATTTTTGAAAGCAGTAGTACTGTCACATCATGTTACCATGTAAGTGCCATTTGTGTGATTTGTTTTAATGAGTGTCACCTTTTGATATGTTTAGTAACTTTTGACCATATTTGATGCTAAAACCTCTAAGTGTTCAAAATATAAGGAGTCTGACATTTTTTGTTTTTCTTAAATCAACACATAACACATTGGCATTTGTATCTCGTATCAAAAGCTGCAGTGGTAGTCTGTTAGGTTATCTATTAGTCTGTTACATGGTGGGGCAAGAGTGAAATCTTTTTGGTGGGGCAAGAGTGAAATCTTTTTGGAAATCTGCTTTATGTGAAGGATTTTCTGGAGATCCTCATCCTTACTAGAAGTGAATATAAATTTTTTAAAAATACTCATTTCTCTAGCTTTTCTAAAGAATTGGTGTAGATTTTTGTACTCTAAGAACCTGTATTCGTGCTTATTTGGGACTGAAGTATATACAGGGCATTGCTTCTTTAGAACAAGGGTAGCATTATAGGAGGTATCATCTGTATATGCAGAATGAAATGAAAATGAACATTTAATAGTACTCTAAGAGAGAAGTTAGTTACGTTTAAATGAAATATCTCAAGCCAATGACTTAAAAAGGAAAAAACAAGGATTGAAAATTGTACCATAGGTGACACATATGCACTACATTTTGTTTGATACAATACTGGGTTTTGATTTAACAAGAATAATAAAATTACTAAAACTTACCAGTAAATGAAAACTGTTTCTTTCTCTCTTTCTACATTTCTCTCACTCTCTTGAAAGCTGACATAATTATGCTATTTGTATCTTCAGACTGATAGAAACCTAAAGGTAATTCTGCTAATACAGTTCAATCAGTGATTCATATATATCCATCTATGTATGAATTGTCATTATCATTCTAATAAATGGAGATTGCTGTTTTCAGCAACTTCAGTTTTGCACAGTAAAGTTTTCCCAGATTCATAAAATTCTTACAATCCCTAAAATTGACTGATAAAAAAGAGAGAACCTTCTATGTATAACATTTAAATGTAAAACATTTACTAAAAAATATCAGTGAAGAAAAGAGAGGTCTCCTAGTCTGCAGGAGAATCCCACAAAAGGTAGATATCTGTTCAGCCCTAACTAGACTGCTCTATAGCTCGTTTCTGTTTCCTGTTGCTGCTTTGCTATAATCACTTGACCCACTGAAGACAGGGTCTATTCAAAACTTCTTAGTGCTTAAGCAATCCAGAATAGGTCACACTTTGAAACTGATATATGCAGTGAAGTAAACTGTGATGCTAAGCAGCAGTCACATTAATATTATTACCCTGACATCACATATCTTTAGATATGAAAAGGACAATTATGGTAGAGGCTATCACTGGAGAGGTGTGCAGTTCTATGTGTTTGAGCTGTCTGTGCAGCTCTAAGATATCTTCAAAACCTCCATGACAATAAGTATAATTTGGTTGAATAATAGCTGTGTCGCATTTCCTGGGAGTTAAGAGAATAATTTGTAAGAATTGCATGCCTTTTGTCTAGAAGACAAAACTATCCTTAATGATGTAAATCAATACCACATAAAGCTGGAATACAAATGAAAATCTGTCAGTCCTTCACAGCCAGCCAGGAAATAGAATGAGAAGTGTAATAAAGCTTTACAAGAGTTGCTATAGAATGGTTCTAAACCGATTTTCTATTTTTTTATTAATCTGCATGCTAATGCTAAAATATTTATTTTTTTCTTCTGTTGTGTAAAATCCTGAATTTGAACATCCCTATACATTCTTGTTTTTGCCATGGATCAAATGTGCAGTCTGCAGAGATTATGCAGAAGGATTTTTAGCTTCAAGAACCTTGCAACCTATCTTACTTATGAGGGAAACCTAGTATAATTTTTGTTGTAATTTTTGTACTTCAGACCTCATAAATCCCCAAGAGAATTACCATGTCATGCAGCTTCAGTTAGCAGATGAAGACAAAAAGCTTTATCGCCTTCTGTACATCTGAGGCTGCTGACTTACGACTTACTTGAAACTCAGATGATGTATTTGCAGAACATTATTTATTTTTTTAAAAATATATGTAGTGGTCAGTGACAGGACCCAAGGGAATGGCATCAAGCTGGAGAAGTTTGCGTTGGATATTAGAAAAAGGTTCTTCACCCAGCAGGTGGCTGGGCACTGGAATAGCTCCCCAAGGGAAGAGGTCACAGCACCAGCCTGACAGAGCTCAAAAAGTGTTTGGACAATGTGTTCAGGCATGTGGAGTTGTTCTTGGGGTATCCTGCACAAGGCCAGGAGCTGGACTGAATGATCCTGAAGGGTCCCTTCCAACTCGGAATATCTGAGTCTGACATATTTTTGACTTAGTTAGAAAAACAAGATTTGCTGAAAATTCTATTTTTCAAATAAAACATTCAGCTTGAAGTAAACTGCACTTCCTGCAATGCACCAGCATTTTAGTAATGATCACAGAACTGTGTTTCACACTCAATTACTACAGTGTCATCTATGGAATTGCATTATTTGTACAGTCTTACCACTTTTACAATTTAATTGTTTATACAATTGTTAATTGTCTATATTTGTAAAGTAACCCCCCAAAGTAGAAAGAAAAATAACAGGAAAAATAGTTTCAAATAAGAAAAGCATACCTTGAGTAAAACACAGAGCATATATCAGTATTTTTTTTACTGAAAACATTGCCAATTATCACAGAGCATTTACATTCAAAATGCTGCAGAAAATATATATTGTAACATTATTCTGTGAGCATTACCACAGTTTTTCTTTAAAAGTTATTTTGAAGGAGTATTTTTTTTACTAACAATTTGACTCACATCAGCTAGGAGTAACCTTTTCAAATTTTGACCTCAAGAGAGATCCATTTCTTAGTTTTCAGGCATCTTTATGATGAGCACACCAGACATGCCACCCTGGAAGCTCAAAATACTAAAAAGCTATGATGATGTGAAAAAGATGCTAAAAAACCTTTGCCACAATCATATTTTCTCTATAAAGTGTAAAAGCTTGGATGAGCACTGTCATTAAAAATTCCATATATTGAAGAATAAAGTTTAGATGTTCTCTAAGAAAAGCTTCATTGCTATGTCCTGGGGGGGAAGGCATAATGGAAAAGTTGCTCATTTAAATGTCTTTAAATTCCTTATACTCTTGGTATTATAGTACAAATAAGTACTTCAGCCAAAATGACACAAGGGCAGCAGAAAACCTCATGCCACAGAGCCAGACTTCTTGCAGAGCAAAGTTACCATGACTTGTATCCCATAATGCTGACACTCATAGCTGGATCATAGAGTGTGCAAGTTCTTAGTCAATTCCTGAGTACATAGCATATTTGTAACGTCTGAATGTTGCCTGTCCGTGTTTTTATAGCTTTTTAAAGAGGAATGCTTTCAATGTTGAATTTTGGTTACTCCATTTCAGTGTGTCTTTTTCATGACTTTCATTAGCATCATTTGGATATAATCTGTATATTATTGGCACTTTTTTGTCTTTAGGTTTTTTATTTTGGGTTTTTTTTCAGAGTTGCTCATTCCCTGATTTTTTATGCAGATAGAAAAAATATATTATCTAAAACCTGTAGGAGCCCTGATCTTTGAAGCACTAGCATTTAGCACTTCAGAGATCATGAACCCCTTTACATATGGTTTTATATTCCATTCACGTGCTTACTCAATTTGTATTGTGCTGTTATTCCTTACAGTTGCTGCTGAGCTTTTTTTCCAAAACTATCCATAAAGGAATTCTTCCTTTATTTTAAGACGCTTTTGAATTTCATATTGGTGACAATAAAATAAAAAGGTAGATTGTTTCTTCAAGCCATCAAATACATCCAGTCCTTTAAAAAGATATTATAAATATTAATGGATACATTTTGCATTTGTTCTTTATCACAGTGTTATTGAAAATATTGCTGTCTTCTAGCTCTGTTACAGTGTGCTAATTAGAAACAGCTATGAAGTCAAAATCACTAGTAATCACTAGTAATAAAAATGATCCCATTTAATAAATCTGAGATCTCTTAAGGCAAACGGGTTTCATGTCCTATGAGGTGCTACAATAGCATGATTTTAGAGTAGAATTAAGATAGTGTTTTTAAAGATAACACTGTGAGAAATTTCGATTTCCCTAAGAATTGTCTTTTATATAGTCTAAACGTATTTTACATATTTTATGATAAAGCAGAAAAATAGTCTTAACCTATTGCACCAATTCTTAGAAACAGCCTTGCTTCTGTCTCACCATCCAAACATGAAAAATAAACTTAAGTTATGGGGGGCACAGTTGTACAAAGGCCTCTTCTGAAATTCGTGTTACAAATCAGTAGCACTTTAAATCAGTGAAGAGCCAATTTTGAATAACCTTGCTTCTGAAATGGCAGTACATTCAAAAAGGGGAGCAATTTGCATTATACCAGAGATCTCTTATGTCAATATCATCGTATGTTGTGTCTCATAGTTCATGCTTCTCACAAGATGGAAATTACAGTAGGGAAGAGGGAAGAAAAAGAAAAGAAGGGGAATCAGTGTGGAAGCAGGAAGGGAGTTGCGGTGGAATAGCTTGTCACAGGGTGGGAGATAAGACCTCAGCAATAACTAAGCCGAACAGCTTTACAATTATTTCCCCTGTAAATCTGCCCCAGCCATAGAGAGGTGTAGTTTCTTGGTCCTTTCCTCCTCAGGTGGTAAACCTGAGCTAAGTGTTACCGTGGTCTGCTGTATGCCTACTTGCTGGAGGAAGGAGATTACTATCTGTAGCAGTGCTGTAGTGTGTACAGCCCTGAAATGCACCTTAGAAACTGACTCTCTCAGTTACAGGAAGAGTGGGGACAATGATTCCCTACCGTAGCCAGGTATCTACCTGGTTTTGCCTGACCAAACTACATGCTGCAACAAGTCAATGGATAGGAGTAATTTTATACTTTCTCCTTACTGATAATCTGAGAAGTTGTGAAACGATAAAAGCCTTCCTCTTCTTCCTCGCTGCTCCTTGAATTGATACATTTCTCTGTCTGTACCTTTATGATTGTGTAGCTATTAGGTATGTGGGTGGACTTGTTGGTTACCTCTGATTTCTAAGACATTTGTCTTTGCAAAGCACAACTGAGGGTTTTCTAGATTACTGCTTGTAATCTCTTTAGGTGATAATTGCTTTAGCTGAAAATAATTGCATGTGGTGTTCTTTGCAAGTAAATCTGTGTTCTTTCATTGTTTTATATCTGTCCTGATTTCAGCTGGAGCAGAGTTCATTTTCTGTCTAGTAGCTGATGCAGTGCTGTGGCTTGGATTTAGTATGAACATAATGTCAGTAGGACTTTCTAGTGTCCCATAGCAGTTGAGGAAGTGTACAAGAACCTGTGAGGGAGCACGGCCAGGACCAGCGGCCTGAGCTGGCCAAAGGGCTATTCTATGACCATAAATGTCATGCCCACTAGCTATAAGCTGGGAGAGTTACCTGGAACAGGGGCTGGTCACTGTTTGGGGACAGGTTTAGTATCAGTTAGTGGTTGGTGAGAAACTGTCTTGTGCATCACTTGTTTTTCTTGGGTTTTGTATTTATTGTATATATTGTTAGGAAGAAGGTTGTCAAAAGATAAAATAGTGCAGGCCTCACCTATTTTCTCAGCTGTTAATAAATATTTAAAAGTTTTTTACAGAGATGTCTCTGACCTGTTTTTAAAAATTGTTGAAAAGTTCAATAGCAAATTTTTGGATTTTGTTTTATATTCTAGGAATGATTCTGATTATTATGAAAAATTGTATTTAAATGTTATAACTAAAAGGAGCCTTGAGTTGTCACAGATTGTGTCTAAACCTGAGAAAAGGTGTATACTTCCAAACTCAGTCTCCAAGTGTTCTGCAGCTACTTAAAATTTGCAACAAAATTGGATTCATGATGCCTCTCTTACTCCTTTGTTTTATAAGGACCTGTGTAAACATGGACTATAAGAGGACTTGTAACATCCTCTGTTTAGGCCTATGTACTAAATAATAGGAAATTGGACTTAGGGTGAGTTGTTGTGTGCATTTTCTCCCTGGAAACAGCTGTATCATTGTAAAATAAGTTTATATTAATGCATTTATATCTTACTGCATTCTGTTTCAGTAAGCTATGTACATCAATTAGTGAAATCTATCTGTTGCTCTCTCTGGAATAAAAAATGTGCAAAATGCACATCTAGAAAAACTGATTTATCAAATGTAGGAAACTTTTAATTCTCCTTTTTGATTTTCCAGGGAGATTTACAGGGACATTTCATGAGTCAAAGTTTGAACATAATTTTCTGGGAAAAAAATGGAAAGTATGGGAAAAATATGAAATTTTTATTCATTAATGAAGGCAGCATACTAAAAACCACATCAAAACACAATAGACACTTAAAATATTCTCAGCTCTGCCAAAGCAAAAGTAGCATGTTCCTTTTATTTCAATATCTTTTCAAAGCATTCTGTTTTCATAAAAAGCTGTTCTGCTGGAAATTCACAGTGGCAGAAAACAGCATTATGCATTTGAGCAGATGCACTGGCTCACTGCATTAAAGATGGACACCTGGGGTCTTGCATTAGACTTGCAGAGAATGTGGAAATACTGCAGATTAAAACAGGTAGAAAGTAGGCGAGTGTGCATTTTCAGATTCTCTAATTAACAATCTTTTGGCAATATGAGTAGGTGACTCTTTACATTCTCTAGAGTTTCTCTTTAAAGCTTAGAGGTTCTTTCTGTTTCAATGCACAGCACTGGAGGGACGTGAACACTGAACTTTTGCCTTAGAGGTTTTCCTGAAGACCTGGGGTCTATACTACTGGTAACTGGCATCTGTAAGGAATGTGTTTCATAGTTATGCATTTTTATCTGGTAGTTTTTATCTTATCTTTCAGTCTCTTTCACTTTGTCCTAGCTTTAAGCACAGGTCAGTTGTGCTTTACCACACTCATCTTATTAATCATCAGTTATGATGTTTATGCAAATTGACAAATGCTTGAAAATAGTAATTATGATTGCTCTTGTTTGAAGCTCCACACTTCAAATGAGCTTTCTGTGTGAGTTTTTTTTAAAAATCATTTATCCTGGTGTGAGGTTTAAAGCATGCATTGTGGCAAAATCAAGTGTCTCTGTTTGTAACGTGCTTCTTACATGAAGACCAGATTATTTTGCCTTGCACATTAATAATATGTGCTAGGGCAATATCAGTATGAGCAGAAGAGACCTCATGAAATCTTGTCATTAAAATAATCTATGTTGTGGTCAGCAGTCTGCCACAATGAAGATCTTTCTGTCATGCCAAACTCAAGTGTCCTGGGTCAGGTTTCAGATGTGTTGGGTTAATTTATTGAAAAACTCACATTGGAAAAGTCATGAGGCAATGTAGATTCACAATGGCATGTTTCAAGAATCACAGTTCACATGCCTGCTTCTAACACTTGCCGCACTGCTGAAAGGCAGCTGCTGCTTTGCTGCTTGTTGTAATGTCCAGGTGAGATACATGTACTGCTTTCTTTGTCTTGAGTTGAATCGGTTAGTACCTAAGAACTTTCGAAGTTGCATTTAGGGATCTCTCTTCTGCCTGCTGTATCTTCCAAAAGTATTTAGTAAAACATGTATTTTCTTGAACAAATCCTCTTCTCTTATCAAGTGAGCAGTCTGATTCCATTGCAATAAATGTCTGAGTGCTAAACTAAGTATGGAGAGTTTTAATTGTAATTTCATAATGAGTGATAACTTAGAGGTATGTAATTCCATGCATTTCCTTCCTTGTGCAGCTTGGAAAAATAAGAGAATAACCCCCCCGCAAAGTATTTAAATTCTACAGTGCTCATTATTTCTGGTATTTGTTTGTTTGTTTTTTCAGTAAGAAACTATTATGTCTTAATTTTTTCTGTAAAAGTTTATGCAGTTATGCTGGATGTATTTGCTACATGTTAGTTTTTCTCATGTTTACTGAATTGAAAAATACACAAAAATTAATGTGGAGAAATTGTACCTAATCATGGACAAGCTGTATAATTTGTCTCCAGCAAGCAGAAGGACCAGAAGTAATGCCCAGCTAATGCAAGATGAATCATGTTTATTCTAAACTTGACATTTCTACAGTATTGAGATTTAAATGGCTTTAGAGAGAGCACTGAAATATATACTGTCATGATTTCACTAATGGGAACCACACTGAGCACATTATTACCCTTTTTGAGTCTCTGTCCTTGTTTTTTTGGTGGTTGGACCTCTGAAATCCACAGGGCTTGGAAAGACTATTAGAATTATGAACAACCTTGACCATACATGGAAATTACTTAAATACTGAGGCGATTTTATTAAATTCTACTGAACTTTGCATAAACATAGAACACACATACCTCTCCCCATCGCCAATATTTTCTAATTATTGACTGTTCATTGTACTAGGTAGGATTTTATTACTTGCTTTTGGTTACTATATTGTGTATCAATTTAAGTGAGAGAACTTGATTAGATACTTACCACTACTTCAGTAGTCTTAGTAGTCATTGAATGTGGAACTTCAATATATTATATTTTCATGAATCCTATTATGTATTCTACCATCTTTTAGGGGGCTTGGGGGTACTCAAAGGAAAGACTAGAAGGTCAATTGTGAAAAACTCAGCTGAAGACAAAGAAGCTACTCAAACTGTTAATTTGTGCATAAAGAGTAGATACAAGATTGTTGCACATATGCAGTCATATTTCTTTTACTGTTTATTGACAACTGAGAGCACCACATTGCTTATTTAAAATATGGTCATGTACCAGTGAAAAATACCACATATTTTGAGTTTAAAAGTTCCTAGAAGATTTACTTAGGTCTTCACTTTTTCTTCAACTAATACTTTGAGGTTTTTGTGTCTCTGATAAATTACTGAGGTAATTTAAGAAGATGATGATTATTATTTTTTCTCACATTGCCATTGATAGGTGATAGAAAAGTAATGTCGAGAGAGGAACTTCAATGAAAGCAAAGATCTTAACAAGTTTAAAAGGTCTTGGCTCTGTGCTTACAGAGTGAAACAGGTTCAGGTTGAGATGACCTCAAGTAGTGAAAACAGTAAGTGACAGATAAAAATTAGCTAAGAAACAACTCTGGAAATGGTACAGGGATTCATGACTTTGAATGAGCTCTTTCAGAAGTATATGAAACAAAATGAAAGAAGCTAAGAAGTGTCTGGAACTCATTTGCAAACCAGTTTGTAAATTGTCAGTTCATTGTGCGAAGTGTACTGTAGTAAATATGTATAAATAGACATGAAAGTGTACAATTTCTATTGTCTGTCTCAGTGCAATAAAACAAAACTAATCAAACTGATACAGACTAGTCTCAAAATTGCCTAGAGTAGTTCATGATCGTTCATATAAAGTCTTGGTTTCTGGCACTGGAAATGTCATGCTAGCCATGGTAGCGGAGATTTCCAAGAAGCTTCAACTTGTTTTGTGTAACTTATCACCAGGATTACAGAATGTACTTTCTAGAACAAAAACCAAAATTTCAATGATTTTTTTCAAACGGGATGTTTGCCTGATTGCTGATAACTAAAGTCATCTCCACTTAATAGTCACTAATTTTCAGCTCTAGATCACACAGTTCTTTATATCCAGTATCTCCAGGGTGAAGGGATGTTGCCAAGAGGAAATTGACAAGAGTTTCCACTTTTATTGAACATTAACATAAAGAAATATAAGATTGTTGTTTTAAGGAATGGATGATGATAAATACAAATTTTTTTTTTTTTTTGAAATTTCCCATTAGGAGAAAGCAGCTTTACTTTTGCTTTTTAATTGGTTATGTTCTTTGCCTTTTTCTTAGTTAGTGGTAAGTATCTCTAAGAACTTAGTGTGATCTTCTGCTAACTTCTATTGTGTTTCTCTGGACAAACTTCCTTACAGCTTAAAAACTGGCTGTTAATCATAAATTAAAAATACGAGTATAGTAATGAGATAAACTGAGAGAAATTTTAAAAATGCACGGTATTTCAGAGTGAAGCAGTGACAGCAATAAAAAATGGACTTTGAATTCTAAATATAACAAAGATTCTATATCCTTTTTCAGCTTTCCTTTGTTCTTCTAGAAATAGTTCTGTAAAAAGTTTAAACCCAACTTTTCAAATGCATGATTAACAAATGTGACCTCCTCACTGTTGAAGCTGCTATTTTTAGATGAAGTTAAAAATGAAAGGTGAATTATTGTTACAGAGATTTATGTCAACCCCAGCATCATGGAGTGGGCAAACACCTGTTTTACCATCTACAGACTTGACTGATCTACAGGACTTCAAAGAAATCAGTTTTGCTTCCTTTGATCTTTCCAGAGATCTCTTTGTCTTTTCTGTGGTATATAGTGTTGCCTCAGTGTTGCCTCCTGTGTGATCTCAGGCTACAGTGAGCTCTCTCAAAAGAGAGTCCAGAGGTCCTCTCAGACACTGTTCTGAGGGTGCTGAGTGAAGTACATGCTATACAAAGGTTTATACTGTGTGTGCCCCCACCACCAGAATCACAGGGGTTTATTAGTCTCTGTTGGTTTTGCATGGCTTGATTTTTTGATGAGGAGGGAAGAAGCCAGGCATGGAAGTGATTTTTCTGTGGCAACTGCTAGAAACTCCGTGCCTGGCAAAACCAATTATGGGCTGGCGCTGAAAATAGACGTGCTAGTAAAGCCAGTTACAGAAGTTAGTAATGCCTCTGTGATGACATATTTAAGAAAAACTCACTTTCTTGTTTTGAGGGGTGGGAAGGCAGCCGACAGGGCACTGTCCTGGTGCGGCTGCCCATGGTCATCCCAGCACCAGGAGCGCCCACACCATCTCGGCACGGCTCGCAGTGAACTTTGCCTGTTAGCTGCTGTTAGGCAGCTGTGCTGCAAAGAGATGGGCAGAAGCAGTGGCAGCAGCTTTTCCTTTTTGGTGGCCCACATGAAGAGAGGCTCTGAATGGAGCTGGCGCTGTGGTGGCTGGTACCATGTGGTGCCAGGAGGGACCACGTGGCCAACAGCAAAGGGCATGACAAACAATTCCTGGATGCGAAGCCTGGACTGGATCAGCACTGCAGAACTCTATAAAAACTTTTCAATTGATAGAACTTGAGAACGAGTTAACTTGGGGACAAAAATTCTCTCCTTAGTCAGAAAAAAGGAAAAGGTGAAAACATGCAGGGAGAACGAAATGGCGACATTAAGGTCGGTGAAAAGGCGGGAGGGGGAGGAGGAGATGTTTGGGGTGTCAGAGCTGAGATTCTTCTGCAAGCTGTGGTGAAGACTATAGTGCAACAAACTGTTTCCTGTAATTCATGAAGTGCATAGGGGGATGTAGAGAGCTACTCATAGCCTGTGAGAAAGGGTGCTCATGCTGGAGTGCATGGATGCTGAAAAGCTGTTATTTAGTGGGAAACTCGAACAGAGAGAGAATACCCTTGGTTCCAGGGACAGAGAAGGACGACCCTTGTTTCCAAACTAGAACAGCTTATCCTTAAAAGATTATACCTAATGAAGTAATGACCCATACCAACAGTTGTGGGAAGACTGCTTTGCCTGTGGAAGGGACTCATATTACAGCAGGTTGGGCAGGACTGCTACTGGGGAAAATCAGAACCAAGTTGGAGAAATTCACAGAGAACTGTCTGCCATGGGAAGGACCTTATGACATAACAAAAGAGACTCCTCTCCCTAAGTGAACTGAAGGACAATTTTTAGAAGCAACAAACTGACTAAAACCCCATATTTTGTCTCCTTGTGCTGTCCGTGGGGAGGAAAAAAGAGCTGGGGGGGACAGGGGGAAAGGTGTTTTAAATGTTTTTTTAGTTCTCATTATCCTCTTTTAATTCTATTAATAATTTTTTTTCCTTAATACCGTTTAAGTTTTGAGCCTGTTTTTCCCTTAATGTGTTTTTCTGCTAATCCTTATCTCACCCATGAGCCTTTTCATTTTTCTTTACCCCCACTCTGCTCAGCTATAGCAGAGGAGAATGAGTGAATGATTTTTTGTGGGTGGCCTCTAGCCAGTGTCAAACTGCGACATAATGTTATGCAGACCTGAAATAAGTACAATAATGATCCACAGATGCACATAAAGTTTGGATATCATGAGTGCCTCCATATCACTATAGCTATTCTATCCTGAGATGCTTCTGGGATCCAAATATCCATGTTTTTTTCCTCCGGTCCTGAGTCACTAGGTTGTGTTTAACAAATTGACAGTGTATGGGGTGAAAACTTCTCTGTGCTGTATCAGTTCCTGAATAAACATTTAAAATGTTTTCAGGGATCAGACATAGTATACTGGGTCAATTTGGAGGTATTTTGGAGGATCCGTAACAGTAAGTTGTGCTTTGAAATATTGTACGTCTGCTCTAAAAATTTATCCACTCGCTTAGACAATTGAATGGCATGTTAAAATCCATGTTGGTTGTTCCAGTCAGACTAGTTCATTAAAGGGTTTAGCTGAATTCTGGATATGTAATAAAGAATATTTTCTATGATAAACAAGTTTTCAAATGTTCACTAATTACTTGGCAGTGCTGTGTTTGTTGTTGGATTTCTTTCTGGAAATAGCACCTATTGCTTTTTATATGACACGTCTTCAGATTGAGAGGTGTAATTCTTTCCTTCACCTGACTTCCGTAATGTATTATGCCATTAAGACACAATGAGGCATCTTTTAGTGGTCCATTAATAAAGCAGTTGGTTGCGCTGATCAGAGAGAAAGAATATCTTCCAGAAGTCTAACTAGTCAAAAAGAAGTTTAGAAAATTGGTGTCAAAAGTCAGACTATATGCTATGTGTTCTTCCTGTTCTGTGATTTTTGAAATATTGTGGTTTCATACTTTCCTACATACTGTTGCTGATAGCCTTTGATAGGGAATTTTTAAAAATTGCCTTTAAAATTGGATCTGTATTTAGGAGTTTGTTTCTCTGTGAATGAATCCTGCATTAATGAAAATGTTTATAATGAAAATCCAGAAGGAAAGAAGCTCTCCATATTGGACAACTGGGCCAGTGGTCCAGGCTAGTATTTATTCATTTAATGAAGTTCTGTTTGCAGTGGTAAATGGATTATGCTTTTTGGGAAAGAAAAGTGTGCAACCAGATGGCAAAGATGCAAAAAAGGGTATTTTGAAATTGAACAAAATAGTTTGCATGCTAAATGGGTCCACTTAGACCAAATAGATGAGTCAGTAAACACAGTGAACAGGTAAGTAGATTATAAAAATTTTCTTTCTGTAATGCAGTTTTGTCAGACTCGGCATCCCAGTGGAAAAGAGACCAGCTTGCCCTTCAGTAACAGTCATTGGTAAATACACTAAATAAATCAATTCCATGTACATCAAGGATATTAAGTATTTCCCAGAGTGGGAAATTATAAAATGAAAAACATTGAATATAAAGATATGAGGAAAAGTCTAACTTCCTTCAAACCTAATCACTGCCTCTGAAATGCTAGTTAAAGGACAAGACATACTGAATAAATTACAACTACAGACATTAGACATACATGTTTCTATATGAATCAAAGCTTGAGTTGTGTATGGGAAATAGCAGTACAAAATATAATCAAATGTTATCCATAGGTGGTATCTCTGTTGGAAATAATCAAGACACACATTCCTTTTTGTTCAGGTTCTCTTTGAAATGCATTGTTTCACTTTTCTATTTACTTTTAGAACGAGAAATACATTTGAATGATTTGATACATTCAAATAAATAGGACTCAAAGCCTCTTTATATACGGAATTAGGACATATACTGTGGAAACAGTCAGTAATTGCAGACCTTGGTAATGTTTGTTCATTATTCTGATATAAAAGATGTCTATGTTCTTACATAAATTTCTGTGCACTTCCTTATTTGTGGCAAGATTCTCTGTGAGCTTCTTATTAAAGTTTGCCATGTACGTATCAGGTATTTTTGATTCTACTAAGGGTTTCATACAGTACTAGGCTGCATTTCTAAGTGTAACCATAGAGTGACCCAAGTTTGAAGCAGGAGGAGGAAACCCATCTTTGTCTGAATATGTCAGAATTATATTCTTAGGAGGCAATGGAACATTATGTCTGTCCTTTAAGCCATTTCCCTTATAATGTCTTCACCTCCAATAGCATCCATGGCAGTAAGAACTATATTAAATAAATATATATTTAATCTATTGTATTCTTTATCTTGGATGTGTATGGCAGAGTTTCTGAAGCGTATTTGAAAAATATCTATAATCTGAGTACTTAGGACAAAACAATTTAAATCTGGATGTGTTTGAGGCAGTAATAAAACCTAGTGTTGATTCTCAGAAAACTGTGGAGATAAAATCAAAACCAGTTAAAAACATCTGCTAGTTTGGCTGGTGTTGGGATGTGTATTTTCTAATGAAGAAAAAATGCATTATGTGAAATTTACCTTAACTGGTAATAATTTATATGAAAAGGTGCTTTCTTTCCCCATTTCTTCCCTTTCCACCTTTCCCCTCTTTCCCATCACTTTATTCCCCTTCTACCTTTACCCTACTTTTTTGCTTCTACCTTTTTTCCTTCCTTTCCTCCACCTTTTTACTCAGCTTTACCCCTGCTCTTTCCCCCTTCACTTCTTCCCCCTTCTTCTCTCTCTCTCTCTCTCTCTCTTTCTCTCTCTCAGCTTTTTTTCTATAAACATGAAAAATTCTCCATCCCTTCCCATGTCTGAGCAAGATAAATGAACTAATTTAAAATATTTTCCATGCCTCATCTGTCCACTCCAGAAGCTGTCAATGAGCTTGGATTGGGAGCTTTCATGCCAATAGTCTACACTGAGCAGTTGTAATATTTTGAAATAAGAATGTTGTTTCCATGGCAAACTTGGAATGCTTTGCAACTATGCTGACATCCACATACTTTTGGGTTTATGCAAGTAGCATGATACTTTCTTAGAGAAAGTATATGATACTTTCTTAACCAAAAGGTCATTTGCTTACATGTCCCCAATAAAGACATCATACTATTATTTTTTAATCTCTTGAGGAAAGTAACAGTAAAAATTAAAGATGGAGGGAGGAGAACCATTTTAAATATAATGCTTCTGCATTTCTTGCCAATAATTCTTTTAGCCAGTAAGTATATTAACAAGTCATATATTTCAGTCTAGACAGAACAATGATTTGTCAAATTTTTATAATGGATAAATACTCTAAGGCAAGCCTCACCCTCTTCTGCATCTGATTCTTCGGAATATTTACTTAGTGAAGTTAGTACAGAACTTAGAAATGAATGAAACATTTAGAAATACCTCTGTTTACAAGATACTACATCTGATTAATTTTGATTGTAGAAATTTTAAAAACTTCTTATACTTAATGCATTTTAATATGTCTTAAAGAATATCATACATTTTCTGTACTGCCTTATACCTTTTGTCTGTTTGAATTTTCTGGTGAGGTAAAATATTAACATCAACTCTTCTGAAAAGTAGGTTTTGACTTTTGACTGAAAGCTTCAGAAATAATCATTTCTTTGTGAGCTGTGCAGTCCCTCAAGCTTTTTAGGACTGAAAAGTAAACTTTCTATGATGCAGTGTATTTTAAACTTATGTGTGCCTTGACCTCATCCTCAAGCAAGAAAACCCCAAACAACAGGAATGAAAAAAGAAGCCCATGGCAAACAAAAAATACCCCATACAGCTCTAACTCTGAAATAGTCCTCTTTTCCAAGTTTTGACTTATTTGGTTATTTATATGCTTTTGTTAGTTTCTGGAAATGGCACGACTCACATTTGCTCAATTTACTGTAGGCATGACAGGTATTTCATGGCCAGTAACATAAGTACGCTAAATGTTTTTACTTATCCTAATTTTCTAGTAGTGTATTCTGTCCACAGCAGCTTCCCTTCAACAGAGAGCAACTTGACAAGCAGCTGTGGCCTCATTCAGTGTGCTTCACAAGCACAATATTTTCCTTCCCAGAGGCAAAGTGCATTTACCTACATAATTGGCCATGACCCCTTCTCGCCCAGAGGACATATACTGAAGTCCATTCCTGTCTTCTAATCTTTTAAGATGCAAAGCAGCACGTTACTGTCATGCTAGTAGGTAGACGGAATTTTGATATGTGTGCTTTTGTTATCATCAGAGGTTTCTGTTTGAGCCTGACAAGGTTTTTGTTTCTGAGCCTTGAAACTTGTGTATCCTAAATCCTGTACAATTGTCTCTTTAGTAATACTGGGTTTTTTGGAGTCTGTATGGAAATACATTTTTAATTTATGGATATTACCATACTGACTTGCCATTGTCAAAAGATTTTATTTGATACCTTTATTTTGATAAAAACTGTCCTTGTATTTCGCCATCTAATAAATTGTTTTTGGGATATTGCTAAGAATATAATCCTTTCAATGCTGCGTCTTAGTAATCTAATTTTAATTGCTGTCATATTAGAATGGCAAATTTCTGTGTATTTGTATGTGTTCATATGGAGTGCCATAATGCAATTATTAAAAAATAAATTATGTAGAAAAAGTGCTGATTTCTGTACTATGTATAAATAATGGTATTACTCAGAACAACACTTTACATTAAATGGCAACTCATAAAGAATTGGAGCCTGAAATGGCTATACAGGCTCTTAAAGTTCTCTATTCACTGTGTGTTAAAGTCTCTTCTGAGCTGGGAAATTCTAGATGTCTTTTCTAACAACTTCGTGTAGTCATGCTCTATTTTATGGGGAATCTGTTTCTTTTGAAATTGAATAATACGAAGTCTGCCACCGGAATTTAGCTTGATTTGCTTTGCAGGAAAACCAGTGAGGATCACAATGGAGAAGTTATACATGAATTGCCCCTGTGCCCATGCAGCAGGGGACAAACTGCATCCGGGGCATGATTTGTAATGTTGTACCCATCAGGCCTAGGGTATTGATCATCCCTCCCTTCTATTTGACTTTTGTTAAGACAGTACTTGGTCTGCCTTTTTTTGACATGTGGAGGTAAGTCTGATGGAAGGTCACTGAGATGGTCAGCTCTAGGGTTCTAGCACAGAACGTGTACAGAGGGACAGAAGAAACTGGGTCTGTTCAGCCTGCAAAAGGGACACCTTTTTGCTAGGATTTCACTGCTATTTATACCAAGGTAATCAGAAGATACAGGCAAGAGGGAGAGGGATGCCTGCTGGAGGTGCATGATGGTAGCTTGAGAGGCAAAGAACACAAATCAGAATGTGGTTAATTCCAGTGTTCTGAAAAGAGTTTTTTACTATGAAATCTGCTACTATGATAGCTAAATAGAACACTTGAACAAGTGCCCAGCAAGGCTGAGGGATCTTAGTCTGATGGGCCTTGTGCAACCTGATCTAGGTCTGCGTTGTGTTGTTCTGCATGAGCTCTGGAGGTCCCCACCAACCTCCAGTATTCTTTGGAATAGTTTTGCCGTTGTTTGTTGTTTTGTCTCTCTGCCACACACTGGGGTTTAAAACTGTGTGACTGAATGACTGGAGTGCAGAAAAACCTGACTTGACCATTGCCTTAAATTCCAGTAATGCCTATAGGAATCAGCTGGAAAAAATGCAGTTACAGTATAATAGTGGGATGCCTGGGGGCTGTAGCAGTGAGGCAGTGAAATGATGCCTCATCACCTTTTCAGCCTAAATGGCATTTCACAGCTTGTCAGATATTTTAGCCTTTGTGTAAATGGCAAATCTATTCAAACTGATCTATGCAAATCGGAAGGAAAATTTTAATAAAAAGGCTTTCTTCCTGAAGAATAAAGAAGAAGAGATTCTTTCCAACCTCCTGTATTAATCTTCTTGAAATTTTGCCCTTCCAATACTAGCATCAATCATTTCTTGTTCATTTCAGGATGCCTGAAAGATGCACTGAATACAGGCACAGTGCTTAAAAAAAAAAAAAAATCTCTTTTTAAGCCTGTGTGTTTGTTATATTACAGTCTGGAGGAATCTGGAGGATAAAAGGTGAAAACTGTGGGGGAAGAAACCACAAGACCTGCAACGTTTCAAACCTACATGGGAAGAAACCTTGTCTGGAAAAAAGATTTGTTTTGTCTCTAATAAAAATATGTGTAAAAGAAAAATACATGACTATGTAAAAACTACAGATAAAATCTCGAGAGTCTCCTTATGAAGTCTGGGCTCACAGTCACATACTATTCCTATAAGCAGGTGGATACAAAGTGGGTAAAAGAAGACTTTGGATGACTAAATTCTCAGTCTCACCTAATGTATATGAATCTGGAAGAAGGAGGGTTTATTCTTGTGTTCAGTGAATATGTGCTAGCAGAATATTTCCTATGTACGTAGGGATTTTTTTTAAAAGAAGATGGTGATTGAATGTTTTCCCTTTAGTACTTGTAAATAAAACTGAAGAGATAGTAGAGATATGTTTATATGGCATTTTTATCAGTACGTCTCTATGGTAGGATTAGAGACATCTCACGTACTCTCCGAGTATCTCTGACAGTATAGAGTGCTAATAGTACTGGTCTAACCTGAAAAAGTAGGGACTTAAAAGGCAGTGCTTGGTTTGGAATGTCATTCTGAAGTTGAGAACTTCAGGAATACTGATGATAAATATATAGCAGTATATTACTCAAGATATGGCATAGTAATAGATATTGTGATTTTGAGACCACAGCTGAAGCTCTAACGGGGTCTTTTATTTGTTACCTTTTGTCTCATAACATTTGTTTTACCAGCTGCTGAGACTTTGTAGTGTATCACAGAAGCACAAACCCTTTCATGTACTTTGAAAATAAGTACTTCTTCACCAAGTGTTTTGTTTTCTTTGATGCTTTTTTTTCTCTTTCAACCTACCATTTAATGACTCTTTCATGGCAGTCACACAATCCATGCTTCAGGAGAAATGAGATTTTTCTTAACTCTGCACTATGTTTTTAATTAAAAAAATTAAATCTGCACTATTAATTAAAAACTATTAGTATTGTAACAGTTTGATTGAAATAATTGATGGATACTGTATTTATATGTGATTTTGCAAGTCCAGGTAATATTTTATCAGCTGTTGAAATTGTATTTTAAATCAATATGTACATGTGGCACAATTTCATATCTTTTCATGCTTAATTCAAAATTAAACATCTTACAAGTTCATTCGGTGAGAGTAGACCCAAAACTACATTATCACAGAATTAGAGAAAAGGATTACTGTCTCTAATTGCTACTGATCATGTTAGTGTTAAGTTTACTTCTCTGCTGAAATTTACAACTAAAAGAATTTCACCTACATCTAGATAATGTCTACCATCTTTAATTTGCCATAGCCCCATACTATAGGCAGACTTACTGAGTAGTAAGAAATCACAAATTGTTTTCTACAAGCACTAGGGCCTTTCCCCCTGAGGTACTGGTTGTTATGTTTGAAAAACCAGAGGGGTGAAAATAGTAGTTTCTCTAACCACATTCCTAGTTAATTTTATATAACTGCCTGAACATGCTGAGCAATGAAGTAGAATATATTATCTAACAAGCTCTTTCTTCACATGTTCTGATGCTGTCAGTTTCATAGCTCAAATACTCATCTTGGTTTAAATTAATCAGGAATAAAAGGAAACATAAAATGTAAAAACAATAATGAGTTTGTTTCCATAGAAACATACCATGCTCTCTGCCAAAATGTAAGTGCTGACTTTGTATTCTAAAAGATGGCTGTGCAGACAACATGTGCTCACTGATCTGCAGATAATGTGTCAAATGTCTTCATAGTATGCATCTTCTGACTACGTTATGCATCGTTAAAAAATCTTTGTGCCAGTACCTTGCTGTAATCTGTGTCACTTCTATTCCATGTTCTGGCTTTGGAATGGAGAAGGAAAAGATTAATTTCACTGTGAATTTTATACTGTAAGTCTCAGGTTGTAACAGCTGATAAGCTTACGAATCTCCCTCTGCCAATATTCTCTGTAAAAGCTTTGCTCTGGTAAAAATCTGTTTGTTTCTATGGGTACTATTGCTTACAGTAGGGCTGACGTTTCACATCTAGGATGTGGTCACACATAATAGCAAAATGACTTCTCTGGTAATACAAATTCTGAAGCAAAGTAGGTTCATTACAAAATGAAGATATGATAAAGCAGACATTATAGAAAAAAAGAGGTGACCTTTCATTAATTTTCTTAATTTTACAATGGTGTCTGTCAGTATTTCAAATGATACAAAGAAGGCAAAAGTACATAAAGGAGGGTGAGAATATATGAATCAGTTACTGACTAGTGGTTACTAACCATCTGCAGCAGCAGAACTCAACAGAAATGGAAAAACTTTTAGTAATATTTAGGAGTCTAATTATTTTTAGAAGTTCTCTTGAAATAGCTTCTTTTTGTAGCATTTAATGCTTTACTGCAGTGAACTCCTTCACTTGAGTCATTCTGATTGCCAAGACATAGAGATAATTTTGGGGAGAAATCAATACTCAAAATTGTTTCCTAAAATCCATCCCTGGCTTTTTGCTGTGACCTCAGCTTGTGCTTGTTTTCATAAATCCTTTCATCAGAAAACACTGCTACTGTGATTAATTCATGATCCTTTTAGGGACTGGAATTTTATTTGCAAATACCACTCCTTTTGAGGGAAGCAATTTCTAAATCTTTAAATAAGGATGTGTAAAAATTGTTATAAAATTTACCAGTGGGCTTTCTTTTGCAAAATGCTGACATCCAGTTTCCTCAAATTTGTTTTTTAAAATCCATTCTGTTTATAGATTTGCAGACTATTAACATTAAAGAGCTATTCCGTGATGATGAAATTCATTTGCAGCAGAATATTTTTCTTTTGGGGGGCAAAAAGAGGTCATTTCACAATCTAGAAAATTACAGTACATTGTTCTGTCCTATATTCTTAATCTCCAGTTATATAAACAATTTATTCTCCAATTCATTTTGCATCTGGATCTCTGATAAAGATTGATCCTCAGCTATTTTCCCCTCAGTCTCTGCTTTGCAGTAATATCTAGCAGTCATTAAATCAAAATGACATTTTTCCTAGCTGTCTAGAATTGCTTTAGCTGGTAGGAACAGCTGTAGTTTCAAGCTACTGAAAAACTGTCATTTGGCACTGAAGTAGCATTATTGTATTTTAGGAAATGTGTTCATGGTATGTTAAGTTTGTTAGTTTCACAAATAACAAACTTACATACCTAAATGCAAGGTTTGCACTGACAGAGAGGTGTTTAGACCTTTTCTTTTGCAGGAATATTTTGGGACTGGTTTAATTCTATATGATTCCTTCATTTTACAAATTTAGGAAAGTCAGACTTAAGAGAAGAGTTGGGGGGAGAGTGAAACCTCAGTCTTTATGACCAGTAGTTCCCTTTCCTCTCTTGAGATTCTGATGCCTTTTTCTTTTGGTCACTTTTGGTTGGGTTGTTTTGTTTTTGTTTTTTTTTTACATTTGTGTCATACTCCACACTCCCGTTTCTTTTTCATGCATCGCCACACTATAATAAATAGTATTCACATATGAAAAAAAGTTGAAAAAAAAATTAAATTCATTTGTTGTAAAACCCCAAGTGAGAGTATGAGAAATACATTATTTTTCACCAGCCAAGGAGGGGAAGAATTGTTAGAATGGGCCAGAGACAGTGCAGTGCAATTTACTACTTACAGCTAATACACAGTTTGGTATGTACTTCAGCTAATGTTCCAAAAGTCTGTGCAAAACAGATTTCTTATAGCTTGCTCTGCTTTTATTTTATGTGTTCTGATTTTATTTATCAATTAGATAAGATTAGATTGACTATTTCATGTATAGTTTCAAATATGTAGGGGCCTTTTCTCTTGCATCTGAATGAGGGCCATGTTGCCTGATACAGTTATGCAAGCTGTAGTTTGCTTGAACACTGGACATTTATGTGTACTTCTCAAAATTCATGCCTTAGTTTGAGAGTTATTGTAAAGCTGAGATGCATCAGCATCGTCCTTCTCAGTGTCATGCTTGTACAAAACGTCTTACATAAAATAAGAAACCTATTTCTTTATTTGCAAATCTTGATTATTTTCCTACATTATTGAAAGAAGAATGGTTTTCACAGTTTTTCTGGTATTCCTGAAGCACAGGGAGAAACAGGAAGTTATTTCTTTTCCTGCATGTAGAGTAACATTTTTTTTGCCTGTTCATATCCATGATTTAATCCTTTTGATACCTGAATGTATGAGTGTAGCACAAAAGATTAATGTGGGTTTGGAGTTAACTGATGTAACAATTATCTTGTATTGGGCAGTGAGATGTATTTATTGCATGGTTAAAATGTGAATTTTTTCACTTTCATCATGCAAACTTAGGTTTGCATTCACAGAAGTACCTATGACCAAGCAGTGTTCCTTTTATATGAGTAAATATACTTACTCTTTATCAAAATTACACTAACTTAAAGCCAACATAACTAGAATAAGAATATAGTCAATAGCATTTGAACAGCTTGGGTTTTTTTGATAATTATTTTCAGTATTTTCAAGTTGAAACTCTGAGAAGCATTGTGATAAATGTTTTCTCACACTATGCCTGTTTGTTAGAGATGATCTCATTAAGTTAACCTGTGCTGGAAGAGAACAGAGAAGTCTGCCTCTCTTGCAGGGAAGGATGAAGTTTTACTCATAATTTCTGAGGATTTGGCCATGCCACTTAATTTGTCACATTTTCAGTTTTACTGACTATATTTCCAGCTCCCCTTTCAGCATTTCTTGCTGTCCTCATAGTGCTTTTATTTTTCTCAGGTTTTCTACTTCTGGAAGGTAATCAACCTTAAAATATTAATTTAAAAGAACAATTGTACATGTATAGAGTTGCAAGTTCATCTTTTTTCTGAAGTTTTATTCACATAGCGTAATTTTAGATTTTTGTGTCTCCCAAGGTTTTAAAATACTTCAGTAAGGTACAGAAGAAACTTACAACCACATTGTAATATTTACATATTTGCTCCCTTGTGCATGTGCAGCCAATAATTTAAGGGGGGGGACAAATTTCCTACTGTAATGTTAAAATCTAGTCAGTGCTAGTTGACCTCTACTTTACTTTATTCCTTTTCCTCTTTCTCTACATTTTGTTTGAACTGCATTTTTCAGGTATTTATTTCAGAACACGTGGGATTTTTTTTTGAGTGTCCTGGGTTTGGGGGGTTTTTAGTTGGTTGTTTGGGTTTTTGGTTGGTTGTTTTTTCTTTGTTTTGGGGTTTTTAAATACTCTTTAGTATATTTAAAATCTTGCTTCTTCCATTAATCCGATTGGTGAGTTTGTGTATATTGGTGTGAAAAACCATTCAAGAGGAGCTCTGTTATTTGTATGAACTCAGTATCTAGATATTGCACATAGTAGATTTCAACTGTATTTTCTATCTAGAATTTCCATTTTGTAGATTCTGAATATGTATATATAAAAGAAATCTCTAAGCTCCCTTGGAAAACTTACCTGAAACTCCACTTACCTGAAAATGATGTCATGCATATTAATACAAATGTGCAACAAGATGTCAGCACATAAGCAGGTCTCTGAAACATTTCTTTTGGTGGCAAAATCATCTTTACCTCTTACTAGTTTTTAAACAGGATGATGCTACAGTAGAGTGAGCTGAATTCAGGTCCTTTTAGTGAAGGATAGCTAAAATTTTTCCCTAAGTTCAGATGCTAGGCACTACTCTTAATTTCAGCTTGTACAAAGCCATGCAGGCAGTTTTCTTTCAAAGGGTGAACATGAAGGCAGAACTTGAAGAGTATTTCACATTCGGGATGATACAGGAACTAGGACTAGTGAGCTTGACAGGGCTAGCCCTTACCAAAAGTATTATTTCTGTCACAAACTGTGTGCCAGAAGCCATTGAAACTATTTAAGTGCTGAATGATACAATTTCTTCTGGTTTATGAAGAATATGAAAATCAAGAAACAATGGAGAACAAAGTTTTTTGGCCACCTCTGAGTAAGAATTAGATGTGGGTTAACAGTAAACACTTAGAATCATGCAGAAAAAAAAATGAAAATTATTTTTACTTGTGTTCTCAACAGGCAAATGAGTGTGTTTAACAAATTGGTGGACAGCAAATTTAGAAGAAATGGAAGTAAGCAATATTAGAAGAGCATGTTTTATTGAATTCATGTTTTGTGTCATTGCAAAAAGTGTGCTTATAATAGCTGAGATAATTTTGTTATCATCAATAACTTGCATTTTTGTTAGCCATGATGAGAGCTATCAGAGGATAATTCTCATATGTGATATAAAACAGCTGTCCACAGAAGTTACTGAAGTATTATTCTATCTAGTGTGAAGTAATAACTCCATCTATTATTCTATCTTGTTAATGCCTTACGGTGGCAAGGTACAGTTCATCTTGGATTGTCTTTTTTTAGTATATTAGAACTTACTCCCCAGGGCTAGTTAAAATAGCTTATATCCCTTTGTCTTCTTTTCCTATTGGCTCATTACTTGTGCCACTTACAAAATGGTGACATTATTGTGATGTGGTGTTCATTTTGGCAAAAGGAAAAAAAGTGTGTCTTGATACCAGTAAGGCTGTTGACATGATGTTTGAGTACATGACATGAGGAAATACAGCCTATTGTATTGACATTATATTAAATACTCAACAATGAAAACCAGGCTAAAAGGCAAAAATGGTCTTGGGAACAGCCTTCAGCTGTAGAATTGTGCAAAGCCTTGAGATAAAGAAAATGTCTCTAACTCAGAGGAGATTCATCTACGTTAACAGGCTATCCCTAGGATGTTGTAGAAACTGCTTCCTGAATGTATTAGATTAGTCAGTTTACAAAGACTGTCCAACTTCATAGTAGGGAGCTAAGTTAAATGATATATGGATGTCCTGTTTAGCCTGACATTTCAGTCGGGCCTGTTCTCTTTATTTTTGAGGCTTGCTGTGTTTTTTGTCAAACAGAGGGTTTTTGATTTGCCAGTTTTAGGAGGAGTAGGTTAATTTTCAGAGTATGGAATTTAAAATTAAACTTTTAAATAGATATCATCTATCTATCTATCATCTATCTATCTATCTATCTATCTATCTATCTATCTATCTATCTATCTATCATCTATTTATGTGTTTTCTTGCTATAGCATTGGAACAGATTGTCTTCACTTTTATATAAAAAGACAAAAATGCTATGTATTAATTATATTGCTAAGTGTAATTCATAAATGAATTTTCCTTTCGCTGTGCATATTGTAAGGTGAAAAATGTATTCACTGGATAACAAATAACTTTTCGGTCTTTGAGTTACTTGCAGGAGTCATTGAAGTTGGAGCAATACAGGAAATATTCTCTTTATTTCACTCCTACAGAAATGTATCTTCTGCAAGCAGAGAGTTAAGAAAACCTCTGGTGCCTGCATTCAGTGTTCATACGGACGATGCCCAGCATCCTTCCACGTTACCTGTGCCCATGCTGCAGGAGCGCTCATGGAACCTGATGACTGGCCATATGTTGTCTACATCACATGTTTCAGGCACAAGATCAGCCAAAATGTGGTAAGGAATATGTTTTTGTATTTGTTAAAAAATGGAATTGAATAATTAAAGTATGTTTCCAGAGAAAATGGAGGAGAGGAGCCACACTATGTATTATCATAGTTCTGTCTATCTATTTTCAAGCATAGCAATCTTTTATGGCTTGAAGATTTTTCCTTATACTGTTACCTGGGAGAAGTGATACGCGATATGCCTAACACATTTTTTAATTTAAAGTTCTTGTTGAGTGTATTGTTTTGACAGCCAGAACAAATCTCTGAGTTCTCTGTTTCGTTAACCTGAAGTGTATTATAAATATCCACATCACAATATCTTGCAAATACTCACAGATCCTGTGAGATAATGGATGTGGTGTATATGTAAAATCTTTGTTCTGCAGCCAAAGAATCTCTTGAATATATCCAATTATAATTATTCTGTCATCCGGCAAAGTAACACTGGCACGCCATGAAAATTCATGTTATGACTGCCTTTGTATTTCTATTCTGTGCTGAGGAGGAGCCTTTAATTTTAGATGAGACACAATGAAGAATTAGTTTAATGTCTTTTACTTGAATAAATGGTTAGTGTCTCAGTTAAGATAGAACTTTTGCTATTCATCTTGGGCTTTTAAACCTGTATTTTGCTTCCTAGCAAACCAGAAGGACTTAACATATACTTATTAAGGAAAAAGCTTGGTAACTTAGTCAAGTTACCAAGCTTTTTCTTAGTCAAGTTACCAAGCAATTTCTTTTCCTCCTTTATGCATTAGAAATGAAAGACATAAACCCAGTTAATGTCTGTATAATAGATGTAGTTCTTTCAAGAGCTTGTCAGTGAATCCTTGGTCTTAATGACAAAACTTAACAAGGCTACTGAAGGATAGGATTTTCTTCCAAGTGTAGTAAATTGTAATGCCTCCCAACTAGAGTAATCAGTCCTGAGTGTTCAATCTGCAGGTGATTTTTAAAAAGGGAGACATATTGTTTATCCTCGTTTAAAATTTCCATAGAATTTCTAAGTTTTATAATTTTTTTTCCAAAACGTATGAACACATTAAACGAGCACTCTTTATGTGGTTTTAATTTCTTCAAACATCTTCTAAGAAAATGAGTTTGGTTTGAAAAACAAACTTCTATCTGAACAGGCAACTAAGATACTCTCCTTGGGGTATTTTGAAAACATTATCGTTGATTGAAAATTACTGGATTAAATTCATGCCCAATAAAAATAGGGCCAACATTTCCCAGATGTTTTCTAGTATCGTTTTGTGACAATTTTTTATAACCTAGGTAGTGGGATTTGCATCAGTCCCATCAATTCCATGCTTTCTTAGTGATTTTCTTGACCTATATCAGGTAGTATAGATGAAAAGAAACCCCCTCAACTATGGAAAACACCAGGATTTTGTGTGGCTGTTGTTTAAAGGGTTGTGTGAAGGACATTGAAAGTGTCTTGGAATGAGACTGTTGCATCCTTGCCTGAAATTCAGTGCTAGCTTTTTTGAAAAGACTCACTATTATGACCTTTTTTCCCCCAGGGCTAAAAGTTAGGTTTGCAAAAGAGATAAAAATTAGTGCTTTCATGTTTTCAGTTGGGCCACAGTTAGGAAGGAGCAGATACTCTGTTAAAGAATGTTTTTCTGTAAAATTCTTAGCTTACTCCTGAGACAAAGGAGATTGCCATATGTTTTTAAATGCTTGTTTTTTTACTCTGTCTTTTGGATAATTAATCTAATCACATCTTTAAGCCTTCGGAAGTTTTCTCACCATTGGTTTTCTTGTTATGCTTTTCTTAGCTATTAGCTCTTCCTTCATGCAGAAATAACATTGCTCTTCACCATTAGGCATAGCAATGTATCTTACTTCTAATCAACTTTTTTTTTTTTCTGTTGTTTTAGTTTCCTTGCTTAGGAGCAGAACAGGAAATAATGTGGACTGAAATACTCACTTAGCAAATTTTTACAGGAGTCAAATAGATTATCTTGTCAGTATGAAAAAAATCTCTTCTGGTATTTAGCAGAAAACATTGTTCATAAAGCAAGGACACTATTATTTCTCCTAATTTCAAGAAAAAATTATCTGATTTTTTTTTAATATAGACTCTAAATATTGTATCTAAATGCTCAGTGACTGCTTTGTACTGACTCAGTGTTTGCTGCTTTCTTCAAGTTTAAAAAAAAAAATCAAAACCCAATAACTCAACAACCAAAGAATGACTTCTGAGCACTAGGAAAAAATGTGACATATAACTATAGTGGTATTTTAATATGTAAATCAATGAGGGTGCTCAACAAAAAAGGTCTTCCTAAACAGATAAATGTGTATTATTACTATTATTAGTGTACCTCTTCACCACAGGCAAGAGCTTATTGTAGTGATGAAGTAGAATATGCATCCAACTTATTTATGCCTGTGAACTCAAGCAAAAATTTTCAACGTACTTTCAGAAGTCTTTTTCACTGGGGATCAGGTTCTGTATTGTCTTCAGTATTTTAGAGCTGTAAGTCATTGAAAACACTGGTGGGGTCTTCTGAAGAAAAATAATCGAATACAAAATCAAAAGAGAAAGCAATAGTCCTTGAATTTATCTGGTGCTGCCAAATGAAGTAAATACAGAATTTATTAAGGACTGGAGTTTTTAAATGTTGATTTTTCAAAAACATGTTTCCATGTTCATGGACTGAAAACTAAGCCTGCCTCTTATATTTGCTGAAGGTATAGCTTTAGAAATAACACAAAAATTTGCTAGCAGAACAATTTTTCTATGTGGAGTGTTTTGGGTTATTGCTGTCATTGCCTATGTTATTTTTTATGTAAATTGGACTGTCAATATGCAAGGAAGGGTCTGTGATTTGCTACATACAGGTTGTGGTTTGGATTTTTTTTCTTTTTTTTCTCCTTGACTGTGCTTGTCTCTGGGCATGAAACATATCCCTCACACATTTTTGTCATCAAAACTTTAAGAACACGTGGAAGTACAGTTGAGAATAGGTGCTGCAGATGGATTTGTTTTGATTAAAAGAACTCGTTCATACACAAGAAAATGAGAAAAAGGAGTTGTATGCAACTATCCTAACACAAAAAAAAACCCCATACCCAACCCCGAAAGATCCTTGTAAGCCTAGAGAAAGCCAGCTGGAGGAAAACCTATACTCACAGCTATTTTCTTTGGAAATTGAGAGCAGAAGGGGCTATTTAGATAGCCCCAGTAATATTTGAAAGAATAATGAAATTTAGAAGAGGCAAAGAAGGAGATGCAAATACCTGCTGTTGCTGTTTTTGGAGCAACTTAAAATTACCTTCTACTATTATCAGCCAGTTCTTAACCTCTGTAGCACACAGGGAATGAAGGGATGCTCTCCAGTGGAATCTGTAGATCCTTTTTCTGTTCAATACCTTAGTGATGGAGTGTCATTGTTTGCCACTGTCTGCTAAATACTGCCAGCCCCTGAACATCTCAGAAAGACCAAGCCATGCTTTCAGAAGGACGTGTTATTCAAAAATCATTGAGCTGGATTATTTTTGAAATATCTGCCTAATTTCTGTGCTGAAATTGGAATTCCAAGGAGTAAATGATGATGTGAGATTTAGGTTCCTGTATGAAATAAGTCTTAGATCTTTTCAGATCCCCCATTAAAAACTGTAGCCAGAGAAAAGTTTCTAGGTACCCAGATGTACATCAGATACCTACTTCATGGTAGTTACTATGAATTCATATTCACGTAGTTTATGTGTTTAAGGTTTTTGTTTCCTGCCATACAGAAAATGAAGGAGAAAGTAATTTTCCCTTTTATCTTTTTGAAGTTTGCGCACAAAATGGGAGATTATCTTTCTTTGTGTCTGGTTAGTTTCTGTATATCTGCCACTATCTTAGTTCATTCTTGGCTTTGGTACCATTAAAGAAAATTGTGCTCTTTAAACTACAGCTTTCTCAATCTGGTAACTACCACAGCTGTTTCTTTAATCTGATAGACTCCCTTACATAACAGCTGTCCTTTTTGATCAAAAATGACATTCTTAACGTCAATAAATTCTTAAGATTTTCTGTCAGGAAATGTTTTCTGGGACATACAGTCAATTACAGTGTGTACTTGTGAATATGTTTTTCTGAAAAATAAATAAAAATCCTATGAAGACAACATACTAAAAAATAATCTCCTTGAGCTAGAATGAATTTCTGGGTTTTATTGCTTTTTCTAATGAGAAATGGCATTTCTTCTCCGAAAATTTTATCATTAAATAAATCTATATTGTCTCTTAAAATATTATCATTTGCCCTCCATCTTCTCTGAAGAGTTAGATCTTCTTTCAGAGATTTAAACCAGTTTACATCTGATCCACCTCTGATTCATTCCCCACCAAAAGCTGAATAGGATAAAATAAAAAAATTGAAAGATAAATTACCATGTATGATTACGTATCTTTCAAGATTGGATAAAACACACTTGTAGACATTTTATTGCTTCTATGATAATATCAGTCAACTGCTATTTATGTAGGTAATTTTTATACTTAGTCTGTCTATAGACAGTTAAAATGAGAAAGAAATAATTTTATTATACATGTAATGGTTAAATAATTTGTGAGTATGCTCAGAACATTATTTCTAGGTACACATGGAAAAATCATTGTGTTTTACTATCTGAGCTGACCTCAACTAAATCCAACAAATATCTGTGACAGGCAGAGCTCTGACACACAGAGATTTAGTGCACTGCCTATAAAAATGGCACAGAATATTTGTACTTGGTAAGCCCTTAGTCTTCAGGAGCAGAGAGGTTTCAAAATCATAAATCCAATAAAGAGGTCCAAGAAAGAAGCCCAATAGTGACAAGAAGTCAGTGCAAAAACAGAAGTCTTCATGTTTAGGGTGGATTTTTCCTCTTATGCCAAAGCATTCACTTTGCTGCTAATACTCAAAATCTAACTAAAAGAACTAATGCTGTTCTTTATTCCCTGCAATTCTGCTGATAGTAATCCTACAGCACTAGGATTTTCCAGATTTTCATAAGACAATTTTAGGACTATTAAATTGACTGAAGAATTTACTGCCTTTGAAGGTTTCAAAAGTAGTGCTAGGTAATTTGATGATTACTTTAGTGTGGATTAGTGTATAAAAGTATTCTTGTACAGTTTATATAAACATTTCTAATTAAAAATATTTCATCCTTAGATATTCCAGTACACATGCATCTTACATAACTAGAAATGTTCAACTCTTCAGGTGTAGCCAAACTCACAACAGCTCCCCTTTGCATAAAAACAATGGACCTTTGTGAGATATTGGTTAGTCAGGCTCATAAGGAAGAAGTGCCTTCTGTGTGTTACTTGGATGAGAAGATACTGATTTTGTATTTCCTGGTGAAGAAAGTTGCTTTTAAAGTGGAAGGGTCATGGGGATACAACAGTTGGGAGCTGAGATGTTACAGTTGACTGCATGGTGGGAGCTTTTAAGTGATTGCCTTCTTACAAGGTTCCATTGTTTTTATATTTATAGAATCCATCAAGTAGTTACTGATGTAGAATATTTGCATAGTTTAACGAACCTGCTAGTCTTCTGATTGATATAATTAGCACTGGAGAATTAGAAGTGAAAAGTGAAAAAAATATATTGTTACTGATATACTATGCAAATAACTGATAAAGAGTGATCAGTGCTATTTGAAGCTTTAAAGCAAAATTTCTGCACAATGTGAGTTAAAAAGTTCCTCAGATACACTGCTGTAGACAGCTCTGGCAAGAGCTGGATATGCATTTAGTTATTGCATCTCACTGGGCAAAATTTCATTATATTATTTAGAATCATACAGAAATCCAGTACTTCAAAATCTCATCATTTAAAAAATCACAACCATACTCTTGGTTCATCACATCTTATATCTTCAGGAAAATTCTACAAATTATCCTACAAATAAAAATGGCAAATTTTTCTAATTATATATTATTGATGTAATACAGAATAGTTTTAAGGCATCAGTTGCAGAAATATGCTTTAATCTGGTATTCTTCAGGTGTCATTTGTCTTCCCACAAAGTGGAGAAATTTTGTATGTAAAAGAAATTATGTTAACATGATTGAATTAAAATAATTCAAAGTTTTTATCTTGAGTGGTGAGCTATTATTAACCCTCCTTTTACACTGATTTTTTTTTTTAGGAGTAAGCTGATCTTTTAGATTTATTTTTTCTTTTTAATTCTTTTTTTTTTCAAGAGAGCTAAAGTGTGTGGGAAAGCCATTACAGTTGGGCAGACAGTCATCACGAAACACAGGAATACACGATACTATAGCTGCAGAGTCATAGGAGTGACATCTCAGCTTTTCTATGAAGTCATGTTTGATGATGGCTCCTTCAGTGTGGATACTTTTCCTGAAGACATTGTAGTAAGTACTTTCTCAGATTCATTCTGGGGTTTTTTCTTGATTTTTGGTTTTGGGGTGGGTTTTTGTGGAATTTGATTGGTTTCCTTTTTAAATTAGAGAGTTGAAACCTCTTGAACTACTTCTTACGACCTTGAGGAAATAACATCTTAATACTCAGTTCATATCTGTTGCTTTAACTGCTGAGAATGATTATTTTCTGGTGGGCTTCCAAACTTTAGTTGTTATAATTAGTCTTTGCCATTTGACCAAATGAATCAAGAGTAATCTTAGAAAATCTTTTAATTAAACAAGAAATATGTATTTAATAAAGGCTATGAAAGAGGGAATTCCATATATCCTTCTCTGTCACTTAGAGATAACTTGTAAAAATTCCTTGCAGAGTAGAAAACTTCTGCTGTAATGTCAAGGATAGCTCTAAAGAATCTGTTCTAACAACTTATTTACTCTTCCTGATATTTGAGAGTTTGTGAGATTACATTATTAATGATAAAAATCATCAGGGAGAAGACAGTAGTTTATCTATATGTAATATAATTTATTACATTTTCAAAAAGCGACTGAGATTTTGATTTCCCTTATGCACTTACATAAACTACCATGGCTCTCATAACTGTTAAAGACAACACTGTGCACTTGGCACATATGAGCAAAATTTGCAGTTGGAGAAAGACTCTGTTTCCTTCCACACTGGCAGTGAATACATTGGATGTTAAGCTTTGTGCTGTTCATTGAGTGCCCTTTGACATCTTTCTTGTGATATGACTCTAATCCTTGTTTACCTTCTTATGTTCTAAGCCAATACTTTTGGTGTACCTCCTACAAACTTGTAGAAGTTAAAGCCTCCGGGGACCACTGATACACAAAAGTGCTGTTTGTTGCAAGACCATTTTTCATTTAGTCCTATTTGGTATGTAGAGGGGGAAAGTCTGGCTTACACAGTGGTGCCAGAGAATACTAGCTATGCAACTCAAGGGATACAGCTCCTAGGAGCACTCCACATTTTTCTCCTGTGAAAGTCTTTGAGCTCTTCTGCTTTCTGCAAATCTCTGTTTTCCTGAAAGTAGCATTAACGGACAGATATATCAGTGGAAATTATACCGTTGTTCTCAGAAGCTTACCAGTTACTCAAAAGTGTGGCATCTTTTGAAAATATGGTATTTGAAAGGATGCATTTCAGATCAGTGGTTGGGGATTCAGCTGTTTACCTCCCAATGGTCTGAATAGAAGTCAGTCAGCAAATCTCTCTTACACCTCCTTGAAAATTTATCCTTTAATGCAAAACAGTGCAAAAGTATCCACTAATGATTAAAGACATTCTGATTTAGGATGATCAAGATATTAAGTAAATGTGGATGTATTGTTACTAGAAACCTCTTTTGTAAATGCCTGCATCAAGGATCTGGTAAGGCAAAGATGGGGAACTGCTTGTTGTCCTAGTGGGAGAGTTTGATCTGAAGATAAGAATAAATGTAATCAGTATGGATATGCCTCAGTACTTCTCAGATAGTGGATGAACAACATATAATTGTTTGATGGAAACACCAAATGAATTTCACATTTCTTAGAGAAGTCTTGTGTTTTCATTAGATAATATACCTGCAGCAGTTACTGAAACTGAAAAAAACCCTGTTTTTTTCTTGTTCTCAGACTAAAATTTACTAATCCTTGCAATGTGCATTTCAGGTGTTAGTGCTGCTGGGAGGACTTGTTCATCAAATCTGGTGTGAAAGCAATGTTACTGCCTGTTGAAGAACTTACTTTTCTAATCTGTTTTCACTTTCCAACAAGCTCACAAAAATGGCAGGAGCTTTTTGCTCTTCCAGTATGTGCAGAATCCATTACATAATTTCAGCTCAGCTCACAATAAACCAGAATTCCAATGTTCAGATAGTGATTTATTTTTGAGAAAAATAGGGAGCAGGGAATGTTCAGTCTTGAAACTTCATGAAACTGTTTGTATTCGATAACAATCAAATCAGGGTATACATTTTTCTCTTCTCATATGTATTTCTCTTAGTTTGTGTTAGCATTTACTAAATATATGAGGTGAGGAGTTACTGAGTGTGTTAATTATAGACACATATTTAGATTTTTGAATTTCAGCATTATTTATTGTTTGGGTGTTATACCTGATTTCTTAGACTAATCACTCCTCAATTAAAGGGTTTAAACCTGTGAGTTATCTGTCCTATATGCTAACCAATCCATTTTCCTTCAACCCATAAGGTGTAAGAGGGGTAAAGAAGTATATGGATACAGTCTCTTCCTGGAAGCAACAGCGGGACAAATTCCTCTTGTAATTTGTAGGAAGACTACAGTAAAGGGGACAAGTACATGATATCTTAAAGGACAACTTGTGAGATGACAACTTTCACAGTTGGTTTAATGTTGCATGCACACACATAGGGAGTACATATACTGCAGTCCTGAGGCACTGATACCAGCAGACAGCATGTATGTGTGCCACTTGCTACTTCTTGAAGTATTAATGCTCCATAACTTGTCAAACAGCCCCTAGCACAGCACCAAGAACTGATTCAAGGGCAGGACCCAGTGCTTGCCATGGTTAAACGTCACACCACTGGCCTTGCCCCTTTGTTCCAGCCTGTCCAGACCCCTCTGCAGAGCCTTCTTGCCCTCCAGCAGGTCAACACTCCCACCCAGCTTGGTATCCTCTGCAAAATGACTGACCGTTCATTTGATCCTGTTGTCAAGGTCATCAGTGAAATTATTGAACAGAACTGGCCCCCGTACTGAGCCATGGGGAATACAACTGATGACGAGCTCCCAGCTGGATGTAGTTACACCCACTGCCACTCTGAGCCCAGACTCCCTGAAGGTTTTTTACCCATCAAACAGTGTGCCTGTCCAAACCATGGAAACCAAGTTTCCCTAGGGGAATGTTCTGTAAAATGCTATCAAAGGCTTTGCAAAAGGCCAGGCAGACAACATATACAACCTTTTCCTTATCCACTAAGCTTGTCACCTTGTCACAGAAGGAGATCCTGTTGGTCAAGCATCACCTGCCTTTCACAAACCCCTGCTGGCTGAGCCTCATTGTGTCGCTGTACTGCACATGCTGTTTGATGATACTTGGGATGATCTGCTCCATGACTTTCCTTGGCACTGAGGGAAAGTGCCACTTTCCCTGGGCACTCAGTCTGACAGGCCTGTAGTTCCCCAAGTTCACATTTTGACCCACCTTGAAGATGGGTGTAACATTTGTCAACCTCCATTTAACTGGGACCTCCCAAGTTAGCCTGAACTGTTGGTAAATGATGCAAGCTCTTCCACCAGCTCTCTCTGTGCGAGGGATCCCTGGGTGTATCCCACCCCGTCCCAGAGACTTGTGTGTTTCTACGTGGTGTAGCAGGTTGCTAACCATTTCCTCTTGGATTGTGGGGGCTTTGTTCTGCTCCCTACCCCTGTCTTCCAGCTCAAGGGACTGGTTCTCACAGAACAACTGGTATTAAAGACTGAGGCAAAGAAAGCAGTTAAGTACCTCAGCCTTTTCCTCATTCTTTGTCATTATGTTTGCCCACAGCATCTGGTTAAAGATGGAGATTCTTTTTAGTTTTTCTTCTGGTGTGACTGTTTACTGAAACATTTTTCATTGTCTTTTATGGCAGTGGACATTCTTGCTGTGCTTTGGCCCTTCTACTTTTCTCCTGCATGACCTCAAAACATCCTTGTAGTTCTCCTGAGCTGGCTGCCTCTTCTTGTTAAGGGGATAAACTCTTCTTTCTTTCCTGACATCCAGCTAGATCTCTCTGTTCAGAGATAATTTCAGTTCGTTTTTGCATGTGTCATGCTACTCTGTCCAACATTTTCCTTGATTCCTTTTTTGTCTACTAATTTTTTTAAGTGGATGCCATCTTATCTTGAGAAAAATTCAAGCATGAAAAAAGCACCACCAAGCAGTGAATTTTTTAAAATATCAACAGTGATACCTGAATCCTTAACAGAATTTTGTTGATACTTATTGCAAGTGCCTTCCTCCAGGAGTGGAGCCAAGAAAGCCTTCAGTGTGAAGAGAAAATGAGGAGATTAAAGTCTGTCTGTCTGTGTCTATCAATGCTTTAAATTTGCCACTGTCGGGAGAGGAAGGAAGAGGGCTCTTAAGAACTCTGACAACCAAAGTACTTCACTGAAATTATTACAAAGGCTACAATTTGTTACTGTGTGCACCTAGATTTCGCACATCTAAAATTATTATCCTTTGCTTTCTTTGCTAAAAAAAAAAAAAGACAGAAAAAAATCACATTTTAGTTACTAGTATTTGAAGCAAAAAGCTGCCAGTGTGATAGCGGTGTAGTTTAAGAATCTGTTAATGAAATAAAACCCTAACAATAACCCACAACGTTTTTCTTTGCACTTCTTTGCAATCCTTTACTATCCCAGGCAACAAATGTTCACTTCATATCCTACAAAATTATGAAATAAAAGTTTTGACATCCCATGACCTACACTCTATTGAATATGCACTCTGCTGTATACACATATACTCTATACACTGTCACTGGTTTGGTGATCATGGACTTGCTGAGGTTTTGCATGATCCTTCCTGGCCTAGATGTCTGGCAGGGGTTTGAAACTGTGAAGGCATTTATAACCTTAGTAATTACCTGAGACCATGGGAACCAGTTTTGGGTAATGGGGTAATTTACAGGTGAAGGCATCAGGGTGAGTACAGTTTGTCCCAAGAAAATCAGGTATTATTCGATAAATGAGAGACAGAACAGATTTACTTCATCCTCCTTTGAGATGCCAAACAAATGGGATTTAGCTGCACAGTTTTTCAAAAATTATTTCCTCCAGGCCAGCTAAAGGAAATATTAGTAGAAAACCATAGTATGCCCTTATTTTGGTGGAACTTCTTGCATGTGCAGATTAGAAAAGGTAGCTCACTTTTGAGAGCTGTGACTGTCAGTGCTCAGGATGTGATTTCAAGAACAAAATCTTACTTGTTTTCAGGAACTTCTCACTAATGACTTTGTCCATGACTATTGACTTGCACTGGTGCAGGAAGTGTGTGTCTGCAGATGTGATAGTCAGCTTCTCAGTATCTTTTATGTTAATACATTTGCCTCTGCTTTTGAAAAATCATACTTCTTGAACAATAGACATTTGGAGATACTGGGCTAGCACGTAAGTCTTGAGAGCCCATTCAATGTCCACCTGTATCTAAAAAAATAGTTTTCATTCTAGCCCTAGTAATTCCCAAGGGAATTAGCGTGGGCTGTGTTCTTTTGATGGTCTGCCTTACAAAGAAGACATATGTTACTTTTCTTCTATCAACCTTGTCTGGCATTATAAATGACTAAACTCCTGACTAGTTTCCAGCAATTTTTCTTAGTGATTTCTCTTCTGTATACCCTTCTCTCTTCATGTCTTCTGACAACTCTTTTCTGCTTGTCTATCTGTCAAGTTTTATTATAATGGCATGCAAATCTGTAAAAATTAGTAAGGAAATTAGAATGGCTGAATTTGCACATCTTCTGGGCAATCTATAGATTTTAGGCTCACTCTAGTATCACCATCACCAGCAGTTTCTGAGAATGTGAAATAGGAATGTAATGCATTTCTGAAGGTTGCAAGAGTCTAGATGGTGTTGGTATAAAGTTAGTCAAAAGTTCTGAGAATCGTTTTTGTGATGTGGGAAAAGAGACATAATGAATTGGTTTAGCAACTTTCTGAAAGGTTTCTTAACTGTGACATTGAGTTTATATACTGAATAATGTGCCATTCATGTTGCACATGAAAATAAAAATGAAAAAATTCTTTTTTTTTTTTTTTGCAGCATTACAAAAATTGCTGTGTAATTGAACTTACTACCTAGCAACTTGTATGATGTGATCATTGACAAGTAATTCTGAAAAAATTTGGAAAGCAAATTTGAGAGTTGCGTGACATGACTCAAGAAAAACTCATGTTTCTTTTTCTGGCTTGGTGGATTTATAGAGATTGTGTAGGATTTTGCATTCTCATTCTGTCCAATACTCCAATAATTTAAATATTTATATATGTTGTAAAGAATTTACTTAGAGTTTGTGAACAGAGAAAATTTATTTTAACACATTTTTGTAGTTGTGAACTGTTTCACTAGCTTTACAAATGCTTATACACAGAATGCTATGGGTTTTATATGTGAATAATTGTTTACATCTTCTGAATACTAATACAAATTAATTCCTGTTTTTAAAACTGTGCTCTTAATAAGTTAAAATCAAGCTATTTCAAAATCAAAGACTAAGTTCTAAGGCTGCAGATTGAAGGGCTTTATTCCATTGTTTAACTCTTGAAGCTTACAAAACATCAACAGATATAATAGCCTTATTTTAATCTAAAATTTGTTGTACAGTACTATAACTTTTGATTTAAGCAAGTCACTTTCATTTTACTGAATTATGGAGAACACAAATTTTCTGTTGCTCGTTTTTTTATTTCCTATTACAGCAGAAAGGCATGCAACTTGGTAGATAAGCATAAAAATTAATATTGAACAGATTATAGGCAAATTAAAGCCTCAAATATCAGTATTATCTTTATACCATTTCCTTGTAGAATAGCCTTTCCACTTTATGATGAAATGCTTCATGGATCCTTAACAATACTGATGTTAGATGAGTTGAAGGTAATGCCTCACAGCTCAGCAGGAGAAGCAAAATGGAAGATAAATCATTACTTTGCAGTTCATGGTAAGATGGTTGACTTTGCAGTGAGGCAGGTGAGAGAGGGAAATATATTACAATGTTTCTTGTGTTTGCAAAGACAGTGTGTGTCCTTGTCCAGCACCACAATGAGTACAGCTGTGATGAGCCTATGGAGCATGGTGGAATCCCTAGAATTTGCACAGGACTCTTTGAGATGAGGTGGGACTACTGGGATTGGGACAGGAGCGTTATTTCACCTCCCACCTCTTTTCTGAGGTAATCCAGGAATTGTAGGATTTTTTTATCTGTTATTTTACAATACTGTTGTACAGAAGAAAATTACTGCCAGATTTACCGGGGTCAGTGGAGGAAGACTTGCATTTTCCTTTGTGTGTTATGCATCCTGAGGAAGGGGCAGGAGCAGCACATGAGCTGATCCGTGTACTCATCTGACTGTAACTGATTTATAGGGAGCCAATATACTGGTGAGCAGGATATGAGGCACTAGTGTAGCATTCAGTCTCTCTGGCTTTAATGTAAGAATAAGGTAGGATTTTCTGCTGCACTACAGAAGCCTTGTTCCTCATAGCAAATTAGACATCCGAGTGTCCTTGGCAACTTCAGCTTCCTACTGCTGACCCTCAATTCTGTCCCATAAGACTAAATTCTACCCTTTTGTGTCTTTTCTACTGTACCTTTTTGTGGTGCCCAGTACCACCCTGGCCATCCTAAGTTGCATTCTGCAATGTGGGTTTGAGTTGCTGGCTTCTGGGCAATTCTGTGTCTATCAATTATCATTGTGCATGAATTTGTGTTATTAGTACTTTGCTGAAAGGCAATGCAATGGTTAAAATAGTAACTTTCTAAGCTGGATAGAAAATAAGAAATTTTTAGATTTATGTGAGAATGCGTGGTCCCATTTATATTCCAATTTTCTTTTGTAAAAGCATATATTCACTTTGTAGGAGAGCATTCAGTAATATTTTAAAGACAACATATTATACATCAATTTAAAGTATTTTTATACTCTCATTTCATGATTCAAGGCTAAATTTGTTAAATTACAGTAGCTATTCTGTTAATCTGGTGATTTCACTGAATTTATACCAATTCAAACCAGGAACTGCACTCCTGGGAATCAGGCCTTCTTTTTCAAATGCTAATGCACTTTGTAAATTGCTGTTCCTGTTTAGATAAAAATCTGACTGTGACAAATTAGCTACCACTCTCCTTTTCATTCAAATTGTCTTCAAACATATGAAACCTAATTTTGTGTTTCTAAAAATTTGCATCAACTGGTATATACTATCAGCTTCGGAAAGAAAAAGATTTTGACAATCCGTTGAGATTAGTGGTTGTTTCAGAGACTTTCCACAATTTGTTTCTCCACTTGCACTTTAATGGTTGTTGGTAGATATATTCAGTGTATGCAGTTGCAGTGTGGTATTTGTCTTCATGGCCAGCTTTTCTAAATTGGAGGTGTTGGTCGTAATCACATTAGTCATGCTCCCTTTATGAAACGATCACTAGTAAGCAGGACTGTGGAAGCTTAATCACTAGCATTTGTGTTGAAAGTTAGTATTAGCTGAAGGAGTGTAGGCAGAGAAGAAAATCTGGATCAAGTTCTTTTGCAGAATGGCCTTGGAAAGGCCACTTCCTGATGGTGTGGGCACCTTGTGCTTGCTTCTGCACTCCTTGTCAAACCATCTTCATCTGGTTTCTGTTGTTGCAGGGAGCACCGTCTCATTATGTGTTCCCTAATAGCAATGAGGTAGGGTAGTAAATTTTAACTCGGGTCCTAATTTAAGGGGAAATTTTAAAAGCTAATCCTGCAGTTCAGCTGGAGTAACCATGAGGACCAAATGGTTCTGTGCAAATTTCTGTGCAAAAGCCAGATAATCAGGCCGGGATTTTTCTTACTTTTTTCATGTTTTAAGTCTAGAGACTAGAAACCCACTTCAAGTCTTACCAATGAAAATCAGATTTAGTTAGTGTGTTTTGTCTGAGCTGTGAGAAGTTAATTTTGTCATCAACACAAGAATGCTAATTTGCTTTAAATTTAAATGAATCTGTTATGAATTCAGTTTGCTGTAAAGTGAATTTCAGTTTGTCAAATATAAGAGGACAGAGGTGTTCTGGAGTTTTGAGTTTTGGAGACCATGCATTAATTTTAAGTTATTCTTCAGAAACCATGACGTTTCTAGGATAGAAGTCAATACAATGACTTTCTCTGTGCAAATTGTGGTTAGACAGACTAACAGCAAGATCTGAACTATTCTTAGATATTTAAGAAATGCAGGGATGACAGAAAATGAACAGTTTCTATTTCTCTGATTGATTTTAACAGTATGTATAAGTTTATGAACAAACATAGCATGACTTTGAGTAAAAATGATATGTAGGTACATAGGAAAGCCAAGTTTAGTGCAATTACAGAATTTGAGTTCTCTCTAGTCAGTCTTTTCAATATCTGCTTCTCTTTGATCTTTGTAACCTCAGGGCTAGATTATGAGCTTTCAGTCTGCCAGGAGGAAGATTAAAATATTGTGCCATGGCCCCTCTGCAGCAGGGGTGGAACAATAGAGAAAGGATCGCTTTCACCAGGCACACTGTGGGGCTGAAGCCAAGCGTCTCCTTACCTCTGCCTTTTGCTATTCCAACTTGCCTGATAGCATGGACAAGAGCATACTGGAATTTGGAAGAATTTTCTAATACTGAAAGCTGCAGCAGCACAATGAAATGGATTCTTAGACAGTCTTTATGGAAGACTGCTGTTGAATGATTGAAATACGTCTTCCTAGAGGGTTTTGGTGTCATACGATGCAGAAATAATGAGTGACTTTGAAAGATGAGAAATACATTCAGCTAAAATAATTGTTACAAATACTACTTTTGAGTCTTTAAACTCACAGCATCTCAGGAAAAACAAACCCTGTCAGGTTCTGTGTATTTGAGTCCATTACCATTAAGTGAAATAATTTACTAAATTTCTGTGTATTTTATTCTCTTGGTATGTTTACAGTGCCATACACCAAAAAACAGATGAGAAGAATGTACTAGTTCACAAAACCTGTTACAAGAGTCATACTTAACCACTGTTAACCTGTGTTGTTTTTGTCAATTGTAACATCAATGATATTTGACAACAATTTCAATAAACAATGGGGCATTTTGTATCTTGTTTTCAAAATGAAGCAAATCAGGAAGTGAAAGGCAGGAGTGTCACGGAGACAAAGAATGTTTGCTAAGTGACATTGAGGAAAATACTGTAATTTGAATAAAATTTAAACAAACAAAATTAATTTATTTTGAATACATTCTAAACCAGAATGATTTGAAAAATAACAAAGCTCAGTGCTGTGTCTGCCAGTTAAATAGATAAACCGTTCTCTTAATATTGACGAAAATAAAACAGTAGCTCCTGAAGTTGTTCATGGGATTGGGGTTGCTCAGTTAAAACACTCCTGAAGAAAGAGGTGCCAGCCAGATTTGTTTTCTGTCTTAGCTAATGCTTGATGACAGCTGACTGCTCCATATTATGGGTTTTGTAGAGTGATTCCCCTGGGACATGAGTGGAAGAATGGTAATGATATGGTAGATTTGGAAATTATTTAACTATTTTCAAAAGAATAAAATGGTTTAAAAGAAGAGGAGACTATTCTTCCTGTCTAAAAATTTATTTTAAGTTTATGCCAGTTGATTAATGTAAACCTCAGGTTTGTAAACAGTGATATAAGTGTCATGGGTTTGACATTGAATAATTCCAGTGCACCCACAAAAAATCATTCACTCATTGTCCTCTGCTATAGTTGAGCAGAGGAGGGGGAAAGAATAATTTTTAAAAAAGGGGGTTCATTAGTTGAGGTAAGGATTGTGAAGAAAACAGTTTAAGGCAAAACAGGCTCAAAAAGTTAAAAAGGTACAAAGAAAAAAAGTGCTAATAGAGTTAAAAGAGAATAATGAGAACTAAAACAAACCTTTAGAAATCTTACTCCCCAGCCCCCCAGCCCTTCTTTCTTTCCCGTCAACAGCACAGGGGGACAAACCATGGGGTTTTTAGTCAGTTTGTTGCTTCTGAAAATCTTCTTTCAGTTCGCTTAGGGAGAGGAGTTTCTTTTGCTGTGCCGTGAGACTCTTCCCATGGGAGATAGTTCTCTGTGAACTTCTCCAACATGGTTCTAATTTTTACGAGTAGCAGTCCCAGCCAAACCTGCTGCAATGTGAGTCCCTCCCCTGGGCAAAATAGTCTTCCCACAACTGTTTTTTTCATGGGCCATTAGTTCATGGGGTGCACTTTTTAAGGATGAGCTGTTCTAGTACAAAAGCAAAGGTCTCTGGAAGCAAGGGTTCTCTCTCTCTGTTTAAGCCTCTCACCAGATTATAGCTTTCCATCATCCACATGCTCCAGTGCGAGCACCTTTTTCTCATGGGCTGCAGGTGGCTGCTGCATCCCCCCATGCACTTCATGAATTACAGGGAAGCAGTTTGTTGTATTCTAGTCCTCTTCACGGCTTGCAGAAGAGTCTCTGCTCTGACACCCAGAGCACCTTCTCCTCTCCCTCCCTCCTTTTCACCATTAGTGTTGCCATTTTGTTCTCCACACCTTTTCCATTTCTCGGACTTGAGAGAGAATTGGGGTCCGTAGGTTTGTTTATTATCAAGTTCTATCAACTGGAAAGTTTTTATAGAATGGTCCCTGCCAGTGCCGTGGGAGCTGTGCCAGCTGCCGCAGTGCCAGCTCCATTCAGCACCTCTCCTCATGCAGGCTGCAGAAAAGGAAAAGCTGGTGCTGCCACTTCCGACTTTGTCTGCAGCATGGCTGGCTAAAAGCATCTAAGCAAGTAAAGTTCATTGCGAGTCATGCTGAGAGGCAGCGTCTGCATGACTGCATGACCCCTGGCCAGGTGGCCTCTCCTGGACCAGGATGGTGGCGGCCACTCCTGGCCTCAGCTGCTCCCAGCCTTGGCCTCAGGGCTGCTTGCAGTACCGGGATGGGCATGGCATGGATGGCGTGGCCTAGCTGGGCCCCACTGGGAAAGGGACCAGCAGCCCCCACCTCAGGAAGGGGACCAGCAGCCCTCCCACCTCCCCTCCGAGGAGAGGGAGAAAGAGGAATTGCATGCCTTTTTTCCTTCTTAAATATGTCATCACAGAGGCGTTGCTAACTTTTCTAATTGGGCCAGCCGATATGTCAGTCTTCAGAGCCTTTAGGGATTAGCTGTGCTGGTCATAGTAGAACTTTTAAGGAGCTTCTCTCTCAGAAGTAGCCTCTGGTTTCCTCTGTCGCCACTAAAAACCAAGTTGTGTTATCATAACATAATAAGAAAAAAACCTGCTTATTCAGATGAGTTAGTGGTGAATATGGATAATCTTCAAGGGGCAACTACTTGCAGAGAATATTCATCTTTAATACTGTGTACTATAAATTTATTTTTCTTCAAGTTTGTTGGCCTTATCTTTTCATACATAGGAAAAGAAATCGCGATCTTTATTGTATTGGACATTTTTAATATATATGATTTTTAGGGCTATGTTCAGAGAAGTATCTCTGGAATATTTATTAGCTTTAGAGAAAGGTCTTCAGACTTGCTACTTATTGATTGCGAATGTTTTTTACCTTGCAATGTTTTATTCTTTTCTCCCCTAGTAAGCCTACTGTAAGAGAACAGATGTGAGAACTGAGTTTTCTAATCTCCTACTCTGATCTGATCAAAATGAATATTGATTTTGTTCATTCTGATAGGAGAAGTTCTACAGAATGCTTATGCAAAAGCATGAGAGGGAAACAAAAGCAGCTTTGAAAGCACACTAGTCTCAGCTCCCAATTGCAGGATCAAGTTGGGGATCTTCATCATCACAACTCATCTGTCCTTCTTGAGTCAGGGTGGAATCACATTATACAAACCATTAACAAGAGCCAGGTGATGTGATGGACCCTTGATTTGAATGGACAAGTGGTGGTGGTTTTCTATTAGAATATTATTGTTTTGTGCAGCGGTTTTAAACACTTGTCTACTGTTAGGTTTACACCTCCCCTAAAAGATGCCACATGGGCCACATTTTCCTATTTTTAAACAACTTTTTGAGATGCAATGACCAGTGCCCTCCCTGACAACAGTACCAGACAGCTTCCTGTGCTGCAGTGACAGCAAGGAGCCCCTTCTTCACAGAATAAAGTCTCTTTCCCTGTGCCCAGCAATGACATGAGGTCATATGGAATAACCTCCAGGCCTTATACATAGACCCTCCTGGCTACTGCAAAAATTAACCCTGTCCTGGCCAGGACACCATCTCTAGATCAGTCAGGCATGATTTGCCCTTAGCAAAGCCATGCTGGTTGTCTTGGATCACCTCCTTGTCTTTCATGTGCCTGAATATGTCTTCCATGAAGATCTGCTCCATGATCGTTCTGGTGCACAGAGGTGAGGCTTAAAGGTCTGTATTTTCCTAACTCTACTTTCTCTTCATTTTAAAAATTGGAGTGATATTTCCTTTTACAGTCACCAGGAACTTTGACTGCTCTGAATTTTCAAATATGATAGATAGTAGCTTGAGAAATGCACCAGGCAGTTCCCTCTGGACTCTGGGTTGCGTATCACCAGCCCCCATAGACTGGTATCTGTTCAGTTTTATCAGGGGGACACAAACCTGTGCTTGGCTTACAATGGAAGGAACACTGCTCCTGCAAGCCCATATAGAGGTTCAGGGGTAGATATTTATTTTCAATTGGCTCCTCTGGATCACATCTAAAAGAAGTCAAACGCTCTTGTAGTCTTACAACTTCTAAAATAATTATTGCGTTTGAAATAGCTGATTTAATAACCAAATAATCAGGGAAACATTGTCAAGATAAAATCGTAGGCATCCAAGGTACATCAGTTTTTGATAGCTTGGGAGATTAGCCTCAATAGTTCATAAATTCACCTTAGACCAGAATATCTATACCTCTTTATCATAATTTAGGAAAGCATTTGAATGTATTTGAAGATATTTTCTTCAAGAGTTGGCAGATGTGACACTGTGCTGGCGTCTAGGGCAGGCTCTCCGCCACCCCAGCACTGGTGCCAGAGGGACACCACCCCCAGGCAGGCTGATGGGAGCAGCAGCCTAAAGCTGTCGCTCTGCATCACTGAGGTGGTTAACAGGCACAGGCAGGCAGCAAGAACAAAGAGGAGATTCTCCTGCTTGAGTAATCCAGAGGGTTTATTCATAGAACAAACACTTGAAGGGACAAGACAGAAGAGCCCAGATCCTGAGTTACACTGACTTATAAACAGGGCAGGACCAAGGGGTGGAGACCTGAATGCAACCAGTCGGGGAAGGGAGTGGGAAGATTTCAACATGGAATGACACAATTTAGGAGCCAGTGGGGAGGACAGGGGGAGGAGAAGGGGTCACATGGCCCATTGGGGTTTAGGGGAATTCCAGAGAGGTTTAGGTAGGGGTTGGCCCATGGGGGATACAGACAGAGAACAGTCTGGAAAAAGGGGCAGGGTGAGGAGAGATGGACAACTCAAGGGAGGGCACGACTTCAGGGATAAACCAACTTCAAAATATGAACAGGGGAAAACTGGAGCAGGAGGGTACAGAACTTATAACCATTAAAATTTTTTTAACCACTTAAATGCACCACCACATCTGGCTGTATTAAAATTATGGGAATATTGCAACATTTCAAGTTCCTGGGTTCCAATGCATGCTTCAGGTGCAGTCTTCCTTCTATTTTCTTAGTGTGGCTCCACATTATCTAGTCTGCATCAACCATCCAATTGCCACTGCAATTGGACCAAATCTATCTCTCTGGTAAAAACAACAAAAAATCAGAAAAAAAAATAGAAAAATGTCTTCTTTATCTGCAGTGCTATTCATGTGAATTCCTTAATGCAGCATAGAGGACAACCCCAGTACTTCAACATGTATTTCCAACATCTATTGCAAATAGATTGCTTACTATTTTAGTTTAGATTAATATGGTGGATTGAGTATCCACTAGAATTATCTTCTCTTTTCTTCTGCTGTGAGATAGGATTAGGAGAAAAGCAAAGCGGGCTCAAACTTTAAAGGGTATAAAGAAAGCACATGTATATAAATAATTCCAAAATAAAGTTTTCTAAACCCAGAAAGTATTACCTTTAATTAAAAAAAATTCCAGAATTATTATTATATTAAAAATTAAAAGTTATTGTTAAAATTAATATTATAAATAATAAATATTATAAA
>VYXD01000015.1:129220-162562 GCA_013397195.1 Hylia prasina
TATAAATAATGAATAGTATTAATAGTATTTACAGATTTTGCTCTAAAAATGTCTTTTTGAATCGCTGTAAACATAACACTGGGGAGACCATATCTGTAGTAATGTGTCTAGTTACAGTCTTACCTGTATAAGAAGGATGTAGACATAGAGGAGCAAATATGGTAAAAGGATATAAAAATCATGGAGGAACTGAAGCATCTGTCATATGAGGGGACTGTTCAGGAGAGCAGTAGAGTCAGAAGGATCTTATCCAAATGTGTAAACACGTGATATGGGAAGTAAAGAGACTGAAGCCACACACTTCTTGATCATGCAGAGTGGCAGGATGAAGTGCCAACTGAAATACAGGAAATTCCTCAACACAGGATTTTTCTTCACTTAAGAATAGACTTTTTCAATGTGAGAGTTGTTGAATGCTGGATTAATGGTCCAGGGAGGCGTTGAAGTATTCATCTTTAGAGATAGCTAGTCATATTTGGAGTTGGAGCTCTGAGCTGTGCAACAGCAGGAATGTGAAACTGGACACACAATGAAATGTATTTTCAGTACAGATGGGCATGATGTGTTCATTTCTGTAAAGAAGGAAATGCATTACGTAATTATATGTGAAATGTGCATGGTTTATAAGCTGAATGTAGATTGAGCCTACACTATATGTTATTNGGATTAGGAGAAAAGCAAAGCGGGCTCAAACTTTAAAGGGTATAAAGAAAGCACATGTATATAAATAATTCCAAAATAAATTTTTCTAAACCCAGAAAGTATTACCTTTAATTAAAAAAAATTCCAGAATTATTATTATATTAAAAATTAAAAGTTATTGTTAAAATTAATATTATAAATAATAAATATTATAAANAAATTCCTCAACACAGGATTTTTCTTCACTTAAGAATAGACTTTTTCAATGTGAGAGTTGTTGAATGCTGGATTAATGGTCCAGGGAGGCGTTGAAGTATTCATCTTTAGAGATAGCTAGTCATATTTGGAGTTGGAGCTCTGAGCTGTGCAACAGCAGGAATGTGAAACTGGACACACAATGAAATGTATTTTCAGTACAGATGGGCATGATGTGTTCATTTCTGTAAAGAAGGAAATGCATTACGTAATTATATGTGAAATGTGCATGGTTTATAAGCTGAATGTAGATTGAGCCTACACTATATGTTATTTACAGATGGTGTGGGATGTTGCAGGATGGCTATACCAGCCATACGCTGACTGACTTTCTGTTATAAGACTGGAAAAAGTGAGGTTGCGCTTTTGTCATTTTGTCAGTCTAAGAAAAGGTCTTATCATTCCTAAGGAAAAAATGGTAAGAATTATTTGTGCAGTAAAAATACAATCTAAAATGGTTATGATCCTGTGAAAATAAAAGGTAGGAGCTCTGGTAGAAATTAATAAAAACTAGTACCAATTTCCCAAATATTGTTCCATAGACTTAAGACATTGTGGTGATACGTGAAGAATGAGGTTGTTCTTTGTCTAGTTATTTGCATGAGGACTCTAATTTTCCAAATGAGCAATTCCATTAGCTATCTTAGAGTCTGTAAGATGTTTTTTCTTGTGCTAGTTGCAAAGGGAGTAATTCATGCTGGGCTTTTGTTCTTGGAAAATTAATGTTAGTCTTGACATTGTTGTTGGATTGTTTGTTTTCAGGAAATTTACTCCATTCTATGATGCATTTTAGAAGTTTGTTTCAAGACACTTAGCCAAGACTACTTTTTGTACTTTCGCAATAAATACATAGTGAAAGAAGTATCATAATGACAACAACCATTTTGACAGTCATCACCGAGGCGAGAACAACTAAGAATACAGTTTAATTTAATTGATACTTAGAGCTATGATAGTATTTAGTAATTCCTGTCCCATGCAAAGTCATAATTATTCCACTGCAGCAGCCATCCTTTCCCTTTCTTTCCTGCCTCTCTTGAAAATATTGGGAAGGGTAATACCGTAATTCCACCTACTCCAAATGTATGGTGATGTTGAAAGAATATATCTTTCTGTGTTTGTCACAGCAACCTTTGCCAGGCAAACACAGAGGGCATATTTTAAAGCCTTTGCACAGCACATGAGGGGTGACAGAGACAAGATTGTAATGCAGGAAAGCGTTGCTGTGAAAATCCGGGTTTTAATTTCTTTTATCCCTTCTTGAATCAAACTCATGGATTAAGATACATGTGATTAAAATCAGTTTATAAAGGTTGGATTTGGCTAGAATGATATTACATCAAGATAATGTCCAAGTGAGGATCACTGGAATATATTTTTGCTCCCACATTTTACTTTCTTTGTCGTGATGATCATTGGCCTCTGTTGGAAGTGAATTGTTCAACGCAAAATACAAATATTTTTCTAAGTTATTCTATGTAAATTTAAGAAAACAGTAATAGTATTGTGGCAACCTGAGATAGTGCCCGGTCCTGCAGGACCTTGTCACTGAGTCCTTATACCTGTGTCCTTGCCTTTTATCTTTTCTCTTCCCACTGTAGACCACTTATGAGTGAGCTCAGGTAATGGGGTCACTAAGTCCTGTCACACCCAGGAGAATACCACTCAGTTAGCACTAATATACATGACAGGTCTTGTGATGTAGTCACTGTGAAGTAGAGATGCCTTTGTTGGGGTGAGGATTTGAACAGAGAATTGGTGAGCCCATATGTGTCGCATCATTTTCTGGTCCTTTGTCTTATTTCCTCATGTGAGCAGCTGCTTTTATGGGTATGTGGTTGGTGTGCTCTGAAAATTATTCATTTAGATTATACTGAAACATACGGGACAAAAGATACCATTACAAGAACATGTTGCAGCTACTGATGCTCTGCCATGCTCAACAAGTCAGACACAAAACTTTGCCAAACCATTGGAACAAAAATGCTTTATATCCTATGGAACAAAATATTTCCCCCTAATTTTATTGTGTAAGCATTTGGATTCTTCTGGTGTTTCTTCATCAGCTAAACAAAAAACACATTGGCATTCTCACCATTTATGGTTTGATCCACATATGTTTCAGTCAGCAAAGATAGCATCCAGCAAAAAATGTGCTGTGGTTAATGAAACATTAATTACTTGGATATGTAAAAGAGAAACCGTTGCACATATGCAATTGCACTTTAGTGATCCTTATTTTTAATGTGTGTTAGAAATTAATTTTGGTGGAAGTGTATCACAGTTGCTGATAGCTGTCTGATTTATGCATATGTTGTCTTGCCAATGCAGCATCAGGCTGTAAAGAGAGTGTTTCTTTGGTCAGTATTTCATTTTCATAAGGGCTAACATTAGCGTTAGCCCATTAGCAGGATTATAAAACTTGAAACATGCATGGTAATAAATCTTCTCCAATTAACGAGTTATAAAATCATCTTACTGGTAATTTCAGTGCAGTGGCTCACTCTCTGATTTGAGAATGCATCCTTCTTTGTAAATAGAGCAGAGATTGCCTAAGGCTGGGTCCACCTGCAGAGGGAGAGGTTGTCCAGGTGAAATGGCCTGATGGAAAACTGTACGGTGCAAAGTATCTGGGAACAAATACAGCTCACATGTATCAGGTGAGTATCTATGTTTATTACCGTGTGCTTGGTTTTCAGATGTCTTTATTGCAAATTGCTCATTTGGCTCTAGCATTGGAGTGGGCAGCCATACCTTCAAAGATGAAGAAGGCTGAAGTGTGAACCTTTATTGTAACTGTTACCACACTTTAACCAATTTATAAAACTTTCTAACCCAGTAGCAAGTGCTGTGCGCTGTTTGGGAGAGAGGTTTCATTTGGTCTTACAAAATCAAGAAAATTACTTGTTTTCTAAGAGCTCAGGTAAACAGGTGGAACATTAAGATTGAAAGATAACATTTGTTATTTTCTGCAGGTTATTTACTTCCATTTGATATCAGCTAATTATACGATGAATGACATAAAATTAAGTATTGGTATGAGGCTACAATGAACCTGAGGCATTTCATAAAAGGTTGGAAGGGAGGACACTTAGACAAGCATAACATTCGTCTGAGGCATTATTTAATTAATTAATCTAAGGAGCATTTTATCCTCAGCAAAGGCAAAAGGGAACTGAACACTGAAGGCAAAGCTAAAAAGCTGACTTCTGATTTCAGAGTAACACTTTTTTTTTATGGGCTTGCCTTTGAGAAAAATCAGTCAGCATCTTTGAGTACCCAAGTGAATGGTAGAAACTGCAATAAAACAATCACAAATATAATAGCACTTCTGAAAGAATGAGAATCTAGATACATTTCTTTTATATATATGTAATCATTTTCACTTATGTAACTCTTTTCATCAGAGGGCCTCACATTACTGTACCAAAATGGCAAATTTACTATTATATCTCTAGATAAATTAAGGCACAGAGAAGCTAAATTACTTGCTGCATTGACCTTCTCACTTTGCCAATGACTTGCAATCGAATTCAAGTCCTCAAATGCTTAAAGCCTTGAGCTAGTCTCTAAATCTTACCTCTTCTGTTATATTTAGCAACTGTATTATGTTGTGAAGGTGGAAAGTTCTTTATAAAGTATGAAGATTATTTTTCTGTAGTAACATTAATCTTCAAATCATTTAATCTTTTGAACAGCTAGTCTTCTGAGGAATACTGTGAGGTTAATCAGATGAATGTTGTTGTCTTTCATATTTGAAAGAATTTGACATAGTTAAAACAAACAACTTTGTTGTATTTTAGACCTCGGGAACAAGGAGTTTTGTTTAAGGAAAGTGGATAAGCATATGGAGGCTCAGCAAGATTTAAAGTTCCACAGCATAACAAACATAAATTCCTGTAAATTGCCTTTAACAATCCCTATCATGGGGGGAAATGACAAAGTTTAAAGATTAGAGGGAGTCCATATTGCAATATATAGAACTATAAAGACAAGCAAGTATTTCGTGTGTAGGATTAGAGGGGAAGCTGCCTGTGGCCACAGTTTACAAAATGTTTATGTCAGGGAGGGTGCAAGACATACTAGTAGTTCTTCCTCTGGTCTTTCTAAACAGTTCTAAAAGCTCCCAGGACTCACACATACACAAAGGTTTATTTTCATCTGTTGTGATCTGTGTTGCACCTTTGAGATTCTCTTACCCAGTCTTTGTGTTATTTCTTAGATCTCATAAGGCAAATCTGTTGTAGTTGGAAAACTGTGAATTTTCCTCATGTTCATCAGACATTTGTACCAATTGTGACAGTACTTGAGCATGCAGGAGCTATGACACAAAGCACCAGAATTTGTGTCAATACAGTGTGACATTTGTCAGCCAGTATCCTACAATAATCCCTAAGGAGGGCTAAACCATATGAAGCAGGTGCTCAAGTGAAATTATTAATGTGATCTACATCTGATTTATTGATGATTTCTGATATTGAGGTTCACAATTGAGTTAGAGTTTATTAAATTATCTATTCACTCCGTTAATTGCTTTTTAACAGCTTTCCTTTAATTTATGATGTTTTTATAGAAAAAAATCTCATGAAGATAGTAACATGTCATGCAGACACAGTGACAGAATCCAAGTGAAACAACTTGATAGAATTGATGATTTGAAATGTAGGATCTGCAATCTGAATTGAATTGAAGCTATTAAGAGATGGTGAATTTATATTTTGATGAGTCATGTTACTATAGAAAGTCTTAGAGAAGCTCTTGTTGTATTTACTATCAAGTGTGAACAAGTTATTTCCAGTGTGATATGCTGGATTATACCTGATGAACTTCCACTTACTCTTCATTGTAAATGTGCAATATATTTCATGCTGCAAGTGTGACAGATTCTCTGGTACAAAGCATTTGCATCCTACTGCACACTGTGAGTAAAAACAAATATACTGACCATTTAAGAAGAGATTTTCTTATCACAATGAGTGTCAGAGTTAATATCCTACCCAGTTTTTTCACCAGGCATGCAAAAAAACCTTACTACCAACTGTATTATGCAAAAACATTACCAAATGTATTATGCAGGGAGGAGCAGGAATAGGAGAAAGACTGATCCTGCATCCTGGATTGCCATAATTTAATTAAACAAGCTTAAGGCAAATTGACCTTTAAGTTCCTCTAACATAGTGCTAACAGAATAGGCTTATGGGGTTAGTAACAGGAGCAGAGAGTAGTAAGGATGACTCTTGTGACTTTGTTATCCATTTGTGTACTCTGTGCATTTTAAATGCATTCCAAATTTGTGCAGCACTATTAGGAGCAGTGGAAAAATTGTTTTTAAAGAAGTTAATAGATCATAGTCTGTATCTTGGCTTTCGAGAATGGATATATGGATTTTTTAGCTGTTCAGACATTAATCGGACATACTCAGATATAGCCAGCTTTTAATTTGAAACTAAAACCCCAGTCCATTTACAAGTTCAAATGCATGATTTTTCAGTTTTATCTATAATAACACTTTGGATAAGTCAGTATTCTCCTATGTTTGTATTTGTGCTTATTGCTCTAGTCAAGTGTGCTGTTGTCATTCACATAGTCTCATTAAATCACCTAAGGATGTAGAATGGGACTTCTAATTTTATACCAAACTTTAAATTATAGTTTCTGTGGGAGCTAAACTGCAGTCACAGATAATAGCTGAAATTCACAACTGTTAGATGAAGTATTAAAATAGAGGAAAAAATCAGCAGCTACTGAAAAAAGCTTAAATGCTTCAAAGCCTCAGCATTTTAACATTCCTCACACCTAGTTACATTTCCTTTCTCATTTTCTGCTAACGGGGTTCATATTGGATTAAATCTAAACCTAAGCATGATAAAGCTTTTCATCTTCTGAACAGAGCATTTAAAAGAAATTCCATCAGATTCAATAAAATTCTGTTAACTGGTATTTCCTTAGTTGTCACTCATACTTTCTTTTGACATGGTCTTCCTCAACCTTGAATCACAGAATGTTAAAATTAATTTTTTATTTATTAGAAGCAAGTAAAAAAATTAGGGACAAATAAAAATGACACATCACTTCTGCAAAATAATATTGCCTGACTTGTTACTGTTCAGCATTCCTAATCTAAAAATTCATTATATATGTGTCAGTGCTGATTTTGAAGTCTCTATGCTTAGATATTATTTTCAATGTAGTTATGTGTTGCAATTCCTAAGAAATAACATTTTTTATGTTTCAGCCTAATTTTGTGCTAAAACAGATAGCAAAATATCTATATATAAGTCTTCTTTGCTTACATATGTATTTTTATCTGGAAGAATTTCCAAGAACTTCCTGCAAGAGTTAATTATTATTTTATTTTCAAATACCCATTTTTTTCAATTAGGTGGAATTTGAAGATGGTTCTCAAATAGTAATGAAGAGAGAAGAAATATATACACTGGATGAAGAGCTTCCTAAGAGAGTAAAAGCACGTTTAGTGAGTATTTGCTGATGCTAACTTTATTTTTTTTATATGTGTGTGTGTGTGTGTGTGTGTATATGCTCAAAAGGACAATAACAATATACTTGGATTTACTGTGGATTTTCAGTTTAAACAGACTTGTGTTTTGTGAAGCCTGTGCTATTAAGAGTGGCTAAATCAGCCTAATTAGGAGATGTGTCCATTTGCTAGTTGTTCTCCCAGTACAGGTAAATGTTGTTGTCAGACATAATAATTCTCTCCTAAACAGGACATTGTGTTTCTCTGATATCTCAGATTAGGAATGATCAAGTTAGTAAATATTTAAATTGATATACATTCTATTTTTTCAGTGTGCTTATAACAGGTATAGTTTAAAAAAAAACTTTCCAGCTTCTCAGAGCTTTGTGATTTTAAAAGCCTTGATTTAATAAAAGGCAAACAACTTCCTTTGAGAAACAATGTAACTGATGAAACTCATTAATGTTGGTGGCAGGACTTACCAGCATTTCACTAGTCTTTGGTTTAAAAGCAAATCTTTGCTACTTTTTAAAAGTTTCCTGCTGTTTCAAACAACATTTTTATACATGTAGGCCAAATAGAAAAGTGTTGAACCTCACAGAGGTTGAAAAGGGAAAGTTCTTCCATACCTTTGTTGGAGGAGATGACTGTTTTTACCTGTCTCAAGACAGTTCTTTCTAATGCAAAGTCCATTGGTCAAATATTTTGGGTTAAGAAACCACTGTGCCAGTGAATTTGGGATAAATGCACAAGTCTTTCAGTGCCCTGACTAGGGTTAAGATATACGTCTTAGAAAATGTTAAAAGATTATATTCAGTGGGTTTTTTTATTATACTTGGAAAGCATACCATTGCCATTTTTTTTTGCTTAGAATGCAAACTATGGCATTCTCAGGATAATAATAATAATGGGGTTGTGCTATTATTTTTATAGCTGATTTTTAGAAATCAGTATTTCCTTTTAGTTATTTATTTGTTTATTAACTTCATTAGGGTGTTAACTATAGATTAAAAACATTAAATTTGGTCAGCTGAATAAAACACACCACAGCCATTGCTGAGAACTCTGCATGATTTTCTTCTAGTGCCTTAAATTCTAGAAATACATAGGTTAGTCCTCAAGGCATGCCCAACACCTCCTTCCTCTCCTCGTGCTGAACACAGTGCAAGTTAAAGACAGCTGATGATCCCGCTTCTGTCTAGTGAAGTAAAAGACACCAGTTCCTTCTAAGGGATGTTTTTCTTTATCTTGGGAATTCTTCCATGACTCCAGCAGTGTAAGCTGGTCCAAAATATTTTGCCAAAATATTGATCCAAGATTTTGCCCAAATGGCTTGCTGCTTGTTGTTCCACTGTTTTGTTAGTGGGGATTCCCAGCTCGTTCAAATTTGATGACAAGTGACCAACTTGTGACCCTGATCCTTTGCAAATTAGGCAGTGCCCATGTTTCTTTTCAGGCATTCATGATGTAGTACCTTGCATTTAAAACTTTCTTAAATAACATAAGGTGGTGAATATTACATGATACTGCTAGGATGAAACCTGCCCAACAGCCGCATCACTTCCATGTCACTGTTTTCTCACCTAGAATTAGCATGACTGTGTGATCCCTGGATAAAATCCAGACTAACAACAGGTGTTAGTTACGTGTTTCCAAGGAACACTACAGATGTAGAGAATTTAATACTGAATAGCACATGCAAAATACGGAAAGGTAAAAATTGTATGTATGTATGTGTAATTAATGTCTGGTTTTAGTCTACAGCTTCTGACATGAGATTTGAAGATACATTTTATGGAGCAGATATTATCTTGGGAGAGAAGAAAAGGCAGAGAGTATTGAGCTCCCGCTTTAAGAATGAATATGTGGATGATCCAGGGTATCGCACCTTCTTAAAAAGCTCATTCCAGAAGAAATGCCAGAAGGGACTGTAAAGGAAGCAAGAGAAGAAAGAGGGTTCTTGAATAAAAACCATGCAGCTTTATTTGCAATTGGGTTTCATTTAACTGAACACTCTGTTTTACAGTGAACCAATACATACACCAGCGTTGTAATCGGAAGTACTTGAGTTCTGATTTCATCAGTTAATGTATTTAAGAATTTATAGTATTTTATACAACCTGGAGGAAACCAAGAGAAATCACTAAATTATATGCTGAAGAAAAGTTCCAGTCCTGCTCTCATTGAAATAAGTGGTAAAATTCCCTTTGTATTCTTTGATTCACAATTGTGAGAAGGAGACATTTTAGTAAACAGAGATAATATCAGTGGCTCACATTTTTCTGCACATAAGAAAGGACATTCAATGTTTGAAGTTAAGTTTAAAAAATGCAGTTTTTATAAAACATTTTTAAAACAAAACCAGATTTGTACAGTACTGAGACCAAAAAGGATATACTTTGTATAGTGCTTTTACATCCTTATGTCACTACTGTTTTCAGTAGGATTTGATGTGGACTCAGCTATTGGCTTAGATATTTTTGGCTTTTAAGACAGGTATCTTCAGCACAGCAAGGATATTTTGTATATTTAAAGAGACAGATTTTGGCAGTTATTTTTAAACATGTTTTTCATAAAGTCTACTAAAACCAGATACTTGTAAAATATAAATTTCTTTCGCTGTGTGTATGAAAATTAGAGTTTGAATATATATGCTTAATAGCCTAGTTTTGAATGAATATATTATGGCTTTTATTTTGAAATAATGTTCTAGCAGTGTAATAATGTTTTAAAATAAATAAATACTTTACTACAATTGCAGCATTTTTCCTGTTGATGTTATTCTGAACCCTATTGTTTCATACCTGCAGGAGTCAAGAATATATGCTGTATTTTCCTGAACACAACGGAATATACACACAGACACATAGCTTAGTGTTAAAATGCAGAGTTGATATGTACTGTACTTTGATTTCTTGTCTTTCTATTTCTCTTCAGTCTTTGGGATCTTGACCTTTTTTGATGTTTCACATAAAGCAGAAAGTCTGAATTTGTCTGAAAACTTGGGTATGTGAACCTAGAATGGACAGTTATCAAAATGACTTCATCTGTTTCTTTTAAATTGGACAGTCAGCAGAATTTCTGACTGTCTGTCGCAGGAAAAAGAGCCCTCCAAAATCCAATTTAAATCCAAGCACTGCTGTTTCTAGGGTTCTGCTTGCAGTAAACCTGAATATATAGACCCAAAGATTTTTTCTGTACAAAAACCCAGTCCTTTATATGCCGAGGCATACAGATCTTTGTTTCACTGAAACCCTTCCATGATTATTCTTATTTTTTTCAAGTGGACAGTAAAATCTTTTCAATTGCCATGTGACACCTCAAGTGACAGTGTAAGTTTTCTGTGTTACGTTAACTGTCTTTTCTTGTACCATGAAATCACTCAGAATCCCTTTAGTCTAAGAAATTGCTTAGCTGTGACAATTGGAATGTATATCTAATTGATAACACTTTCTCTAAAGGCACTGGGTTGTGGTGGATGCTGTCTGGCATATTTTACAGTATCAGGGCTCTCTTTGGTATTGAAAAGATAAAAACTAATGATAGATTTGCAAAATGCAAGATTGCTGCTGCCTTCTACAGTTATGTGCAGCTGATAATCATGTTGTGTGGGATTTGTGTGACTGGGTTTTTGTAGTTGGGTCTACAGGGGTCGCTTCTGTGAGAAGCTGCTGGAAGATTCCAACACAGACAATGCCAGCTGGCTCCAAGACGGACCCACCCTGGAGCAGGCTGTGCCTGAAGGACTGTACCCTGTGGAAGAGTGACACACATTACAGCAGTTTGTGGGGAACTGTTGTTGCCTGTGGGTTGAGCTCACACTGGAGAAGTTCATAGATAGCTGTCTCCTGTGGGAGGGACCCTGTGTTGGAACAGACTTCTCTCCCTGAGCAGTGGTAGGAACAATGTGTGATGAAGTGACCATTAGCCTGATTCACTGTCATCCTGTACCTCTGGGGGGAAGGAAGAAGAGCCCAAAAAAGAGGGAGACGTGGGAGGAAAATGTTTTTAGGATTTGATTTTACTTCTCATTATCTTGCTCTGATTTTGTTAGTAATAAATTCAGTTAATAGCCCCAGATTGTCTTGTTTTACCTGAGATGGTATTTGGTTTGTGATCTCTCCCTGTCCTTAACTCACTATCTTTTTGTACATTAACTTCTCTTCTTCCTGTCCAGCTATGGAGCTGAGTGACAGAATGACTTTGGTGGGTGCCTGGCATTCAGCCAGGGTCAATCCACTACATTGAATTACTGATGCTTAGTTTCAAAATACTGTGTTCTGTGGTAAGAAGGCTTTAATAATCTTCCATGAAGATTCAAAACAACTATGACATTATAAAATGGTTAAATAAGTATTAAAATATTTTGTAATTGGATAGGTGATGCTATGTGGTACAAGAGAGGCTAGAAATCAAAGGCATGTTCTTTGCGTGGATCTGGTATGACCTGTTGTGACGCTGTGAATTTCTATAGAGTGGATGGATCTTTCTCTTCAAGAGCCTTGAAGTTTTCTGACTAAAGGGCTGCAATTTTTTTTTAAGCATTCATGCAAAAAGTTAGCTTTTTTCCCCTTCTTGTCTTTCATCAAGAAGATCTTTACTTGGGAAGTTCTCAAAGGTGCAGAAATTATTTCTGACATTTGTAAGGTACTAGAAAATACTTCTGAGTAAATGAAAAGTGTAATTGTCGTCACTGCAGTTTTGTGCCTCCTGTTTCAGGACTCATGGTCTTTGCAAACTGGATTGGCTAAACAACTGGTCTAGAAAGACAGTTCCTGTTCCCTTAAAATTCCTGAGAAGCTGCATCTTTCTGTTCCACAACGGATACTGTTATCGACCTTTCAGGTGTATGAGAGAGAGAATACATTGGTGTGGATTGCTCTGGGAAACCAGGAGCTTACCACAAATTGAATCAGGTAGATGGACATGAAAACAGGGTTGTTTATTATCCATGTAACCAATCTCAATAGCAAATTTCTCTGGTAAAATATCTGTGTGTTATTTTTCTCCTGGTGTTAGAGACAGATACATCTTTTCTAGTGAAAAAAGCATTCCAGAATTCATGACCATGTCAATTACAATGTCTGTGTGAGGCAGCGTGTGGGAGACTGGGAAGAGTGAAGCCCTGTTAAAGACTGGCTAACTGAATTGGCATGGTATTTCTAGGAGTAAAAAAAGACCCCAAAACCTGACGCGGTGCTGGAGCCACTAGCCCTTCCAGGGCACCATGCTGGGAGTGGGACACTGCTCGGGAGCAGGGTGACCCAAGGAGTGGCTTAGAGCTGATGCTCTGTGGCACTTAGGCTGTTGACAGGCGCACGGTGGAGACAAGGATGAGAGGGAGACAAGGACAAGAGGGAGACCTTCAGTAAGGGTTCCAAAGGGCTTTATTCCAATGGAGGGTCCAGGAACTGAAGACTGGGTTCATCTGCATGTGGGCTCTTTTTAAATGGGGGAGGTTTCAGGGGAGGGAACAAATCTTCAGCCAGTGGGACTGAAGCAGGGGAGGAGTGGAAGGTGGGGTTTACATTTTGCAAACCAAAAGAGAAAACAAGGGGAGGAGCGTGGGTCACAGGAGCCAATGGGGCATTGAGGATCAAGGAATTGATAGGGAACAGTCTGGAAGAAGGGGCAGGATAATGAGAGGATTGACAACCAAGTAACATGACAGATGGGAAACATTTGGGAACAATGGGTACGGTTGAAGCAGGATTGACACCTGGGTGGGAGGATGCAAACTAGGAACAAAACAACTCAGGGGAGTACTATAACAAACCATTACAACAAAACATGCCACAACAAAACCCCAAAAATACCCTCAAGATTGAGTGTTAATAGCAAGAGAGCACAGCATGCTCCAGGATAGGAGCCTTTATGTTCTTTATGATTGGAGCTGTGGCCCAACATAGGGCCGTGTTCTTTCTATTGCCTTATTGTACAAGAACGAAGTTCCTGTTCTGTGTAGTCATAAGTCCTGAAGGTCATGGGTGAGAACACAAAAGTAGTGGTTTGGTCAGGATACATCAAAATTATTTTTATTCACTCTCATCTGAAAAATATCAAGGAAGAAACTGAAGTACTTCAATTTATGCTGGCTTGTGAAGCAGAATGCTTTAATGCTATGATTCTGATTTCCACAGCTATAAGTAAGGTCTGATAAAATCAAATTACTAGAATTAGATAAAAATTAGATTACTTTTGAATCCTATTTGCTATTGTATTACTATAGCAAAGCAATTTTGTTGATGCTTAGTAGGAGTTCTGCAATATATTGTTTTGTGCCATGGTGGTTAAAAATTTTCAATTAAAGAGAGTAATAGAAATATTCCTACAAGATATTTTTGCTTTGAAGCTTGTTTATTCTTTCCAAATGTGTTGCAAGTGAACAGCAATGTTTTGTAACAGAGAACTGAATATTATATTCTGATATTTATTAAGCAAAATAGAGCCAGGTAAACTGTCACTTCTTACGCAGTTCCACTCTTTCTGATTTTGTGAAATGTTTCCCAATGTAGAAGACATTATAGGGAAAAATAACTGATCATCTACATTCTGCTTGAATGATCGATAATAACAAAATATTTGTTATTTGTGCTAAATAACAAATATTTATATTTGCTATCTGTGATTCTCAATATAGCCACTTCTGTTTAGTGGCACAATCACAACTATTAACTTTGATAGTAAGATGAAAGCAAAATTATAATTTCACTTACTGGTATGAAATGCTGCATTTTCTTCAGTCTCTAAATTTTGTAGTGTTTTTTCTGTTTCTTGTTAGCCAGCTGAAGTATTTAATGCCAGTGTTGAACAGCAAAGTAGTTGGAGAGAAAGCTTATGTAGGGTGGGCAAAAGAAATCTTTCCTGCACATATGCACAAAAGGCATATCCATCTCTTTTAAAAATTGCAGAACTATCTGATAGATTTATCACACACCTTCACATTTCAAAAGCCATCTCTGGGGCTTCTAGTCTTGAATTCCAAACACCTTAGATAGCATTTTTCTCTGACACATCTAGGAAAAAGAAAATGATGATGTTGTGGTAGGGCATAAAAGTTTTACTGGAGTTCATCTCAGCTGTTGTATATACAGTCTACTTGGTTATAGCTTCACCATTACTACCAGACTGAATTGTCCTACAGCCATCCTGCTGTTATTCTCAACACTTAAATTTCCTCTAAACTGAGATTTGTAGGCAGAGCTGGTAGCTGCTAAAACTTTTGTAAGATCCTGTTTTAAGTTACTAAAAACTTCGGCAATTTTGATATCCTACAGCTGAATTTTTTTCTGTGCAGGTTCATGTCTGAAAAAGGAAACTTTGCCTCAAAGCAATTTGGTCTTTTGGAATGAGTTTGAAGAGGAGGATTAAGTGTTTAAAAAATCATCCTAACTGTCCCAAAGTTTCCCAGGCCTTTCTTTGACAACCTCTCTAGTTTTTTTTATACAGTGGAAGTTAAAGTGAGTGCCTTTATACAGAGACCTGCTGGTGAATGATTGAAAGAGTGATTCCCATGGGACTTTAGAGGTAGGTTTGTGAAAAGTGTTTCTGTAGATGTGCTATCATTTCACTGAGCTCATAAACAGGTCTGTGGCTGGGGCTCTGAGGTAAAGTCTTGAAAGAACCTGTACCACTTCAGGGTTGGTTCCAGCACAGTGCCCTTCTGCAGTGAGGGCCTAAGCTGTGCATGCATTGCCACCACAGCTTAGCACCAGCCTTGCAGTCTGGGAGAGCCTTTTGTCCTTTTCTTGTTCACCCTAGTTACTTCAGTGGAACACAGAGATGAGCTCGTTTGTTCTCAATGGCCTGTTCTCAATAGTTGCTGCTGTATCAAAAAACTGGATGGGAAAAAAACCCCAAACAAACAAACAAACAAAACACACCCCCCAAAAAAGAAAAACAAAGAACCCCAAACTGCTTCAATACAAAATTATTAGAATGTTGGAGGCAAATATGGAGAAATTATGGAGCTGGAAGGAGAAGAAATAGGGGGACCAGATTCCTAAAAAGAGATTTGATCATAGTCTCTGCAGAATCCAAGATGCCTGAGGGTCAAATTTCTTGTGGTGTAAGCAAATGGCTGGGAAATGTACCAGCAAATTACTGAGTGATTGCCTTTAGGAACAGCTATTCCTGATGCCAATTACTGCATGAACTCAAGGAGCAGTTATCTCTATTCTCCTAAGGATCTGGTCCTTCCATACAGATGGGAAGTCAGTTACGTGGGATGAGATTTTAAATATTTTTTCCCAGATTGGTTACTAGAAAAAAACAGGTTTTGTTTTTGACCGCTTTTGAATTACTATGCTAGAGTTAAGGATGCAAAATATGAAGTATACAGCCGATGCCAAAATTTTCCCAGAAGATACATAATGCCTTAAACTTCCTCATACGTTCCTTACAGATCCAGTCACTAGAGGAACTGTAGGAAAGAATCACCATAATGACTCTCTGGAATACACAGGAGTTAAAAGCAAGGAAGAATAGAGATGAGGCACTGCATTCCCAAAGGCCTTTTTCTGGCACAGTACTAACATTTGATGGCAATGTCATGCTACATTACTGAGGAGAAAAGGCTCAAGGAACAATGTAACAGAACAAAATTATCTTTGAAAAGCTTCCATATCTAAAGTAGTCCATTGCAATCCACCTCTTCCTTTCTGTGTGAGCATATGTAGCGTACATAAATAATAAAAAGAGCTGCTAACCTCAGTCCAGTCCTGGTGTGGCAACCAAAGGTGACTTGCATGACCCTGGTATTTTTCATTGAGTCCTATTAGGAGAGTAAAAGCAGGAACAGGTGGATCCATTATTTATTATCTTTTAGCTGTAAAGAGAAAGGAGCAGGTAAGTTTCCTTTTCCTATTGGCATATTGAAATACCAGTAAGATAGATTTCTGTGCTGAAATGTGCTGTGATTTCTGTGCTTCGTTATTTCAAGTGTTCAGTACTCTCAAAAGAAGGGATGGAGCCATTCTCTTCTTTGCTTAACTAGTTTTGTATCTTCCACTTCAAAGTCCCCCACCAAAAAGCAGTCAAAATTAGCTAAAATTCTTCTGCCTCTAAACACACAGGAAAACGGACAACTTCCTATTTTTCTGTGACAACCCTGCGGAGCCAAGATGCAAAGGACAGAGATCTCTGGAATGGCAAGGAGTTCAGTGTCTCCAGTGTGTCTCCATACTCCCTCTGTGGACTTCTATCTATCTTAAGACTTGTTTTGAGACAGGTGGAGTAAATTCTGCTTCACTTGTTCATGTATAATGCCAGCATGGTCTCTAGATGGGGAGAAGTGCTATCTCAGATAACAAAATGAGTACTGACTACTGCATTTTGGAGCCTACTGAAATGGTGCCATAGGCTAAAACCAGAAATCAAGAGGTTTTCAATGCTCTCACTCTTGTCATTCACTGAAACAAAGCAACACAGAACAGCATATCATAGCAAGAGCTTACAACTTTGATGCCATCTTCCTGTTTGATTTTGGGCAGGTGTCCAGAGATCGTATATTTTCTTAAAGAAGTTAGTGTATGTGAGACCATGTAAGGTGGTTCAATAAGAGCATTTGAAAAAGAAATGGAAGGTACATTGTCAAATAACACAAAGAACTAAGTGAATGAAATTCTTCAGTAGCTCCTTCTGGCCAAGGGAAAGTCAAGCAGAGGCTACATGAGAGAGTTGCTGTAACTAGAGGTAAATCTTTGCAAAAAGAACTTTGATCTGCAGGTATTGCTGTCTGGCTCACTGTGACTCCAGATCCAATCCAGTGGGGGGAGTGTGGCAAAAATAGAGGGTCAGGTACAATGGAGTTGCCACAAAAATAAAGAACTTTAATAGTGAAGATAAACACAGAAACTGCACAATCCAAGGGGCAACGTCCAAAGACCAAGGGGCATGGCAAACTTTACAATATACAGGGATATCTGAGGGCAGGGGTCCCATCCCGAACACAGAACAGGAACATGACCGTATATGTAATGGATCCTGAGCCGAGAACCAGAACTATGGAATTCCTATTATGGAATGATTCTATTAGCATGCTAACTCCCATGTTGTAGTGGTGTATTTTATTATGTTCAATGTATTTTGTTAAGTTTTGTTAAGGTCTGCTCTGTTGGTTCATTCCGTGTACTCCCACTGTTATCTGTTGTTTGGTTGTATCCCAAGTTTTCCCCTCCTTCCCTTGTTGTCAATCCCCAATTCCCCTCCTTCTGGCCACTGCCTGTCACTCAGCAACTCCCCCCAAGCTTCTAGAAGCTTCAGGGGAGAGCATGATAGGGCAGGACCAGAGGAGATCCCTCTTACCCTCCCAGGAGTGGCCTCCTGGGGTATCCCTCACTCCCCAAGCCGCTCCCTGAACTCCCCTCATTGGCCCTTACGATTGGCCCTTTCCTCTCCCCACCCCCGTACTTAAGTGGCTGCACTCCACAGTTCGGGGTCCTGCCAAGGCAGTTTCCCCAGGGTGGGGAACTCTCAGCCAGGGACTTCAATAAACTTGTGTGGAAACCCCTCAGCAGTGCCCTTCCTTCATTCCTCACCCTCATCACGCTTTGCCGCGGTTGCAGAAGAGTCACCGGATCAGCCTGGCTTATCCGTAAGCTGGGCTGTAGCNGTGACTCCAGATCCAATCCAGTGGGGGGAGTGTGGCAAAAATAGAGGGTCAGGTACAATGGAGTTGCCACAAAAATAAAGAACTTTAATAGTGAAGATAAACACAGAAACTGCACAATCCAAGGGGCAACGTCCAAAGACCAAGGGGCATGGCAAACTTTACAATATACAGGGATATCTGAGGGCAGGGGTCCCATCCCGAACACAGAACAGGAACATGACCGTATATGTAATGGATCCTGAGCCGAGAACCAGAACTATGGAATTCCTATTATGGAATGATTCTATTAGCATGCTAACTCCCATGTTGTAGTGGTGTATTTTATTATGTTCAATGTATTTTGTTAAGTTTTGTTAAGGTCTGCTCTGTTGGTTCATTCCGTGTACTCCCACTGTTATCTGTTGTTTGGTTGTATCCCAAGTTTTCCCCTCCTTCCCTTGTTGTCAATCCCCAATTCCCCTCCTTCTGGCCACTGCCTGTCACTCAGCAACTCCCCCCAAGCTTCTAGAAGCTTCAGGGGAGAGCATGATAGGGCAGGACCAGAGGAGATCCCTCTTACCCTCCCAGGAGTGGCCTCCTGGGGTATCCCTCACTCCCCAAGCCGCTCCCTGAACTCCCCTCATTGGCCCTTACGATTGGCCCTTTCCTCTCCCCACCCCCGTACTTAAGTGGCTGCACTCCACAGTTCGGGGTCCTGCCAAGGCAGTTTCCCCAGGGTGGGGAACTCTCAGCCAGGGACTTCAATAAACTTGTGTGGAAACCCCTCAGCAGTGCCCTTCCTTCATTCCTCACCCTCATCACGCTTTGCCGCGGTTGCAGAAGAGTCACCGGATCAGCCTGGCTTATCCGTAAGCTGGGCTGTAGCACACTTGTCGCAGGTGCCAGGGCTGGCCGTGACAGGTTAGGAGAGCAATCTCCTGGGACACACCGCAACACCATGGTTACAGTCTTCTCACCATAACCTAACCGGATACCTTCTTTTCAGTATCCTGCTTCCTGGGATCTCAGGTAGAAGTCTCCTGCATAAGCCACTGAGGCTGATCCACTAATCATCCCATCTAGTTTGGTTCCCACGTGCAGGATACCCCTGAGACAGTGGTGTAAGTATCACTGTGTGCCTTGAGAGCAAGCAGGACCAAGACACATCCATGCATACAGATTTTTTTCCCCAGAATTTTCCAAGATCTTTGTTGCCAAAGAAGGTGGATGTCTGATATGCAATAGTAGTGGTGGTGTGCTACAGCACTCTAAGGTTTTGGAATAATCAAATAAGATTGTGTCTCAGTAAAATTCACCTGCTATTTGACTGGGCTTCCACTGCTGGGGACACTGACGAGTGCTGTAGGGGCACATATAGACCACAGCCCCCACCCTACACAAAAGTGGGATCTGAGTGCATTACTCTCCAGTTCCAGCACTTTGCTCTGTGGCACTCCTCCAAGGCTATTTAACTATAGGCACTTCATAAAAACTAAACAACAACAAAAAAATCTATTGTAGATAATTCCTTGTTAAGTGCCCATCAAATAAACTGCTGAGATAGTAATGAGAAAATTCGTGTCAATTAGTAATGTTTTAAAAAGACAGGAGAAACCAATTGAGAAACCCCAGGAGGGTAATAATTTGCCATCTGAATTATTAATTTCATGATGTGTTTTAAGAGAAAGGACTTGATAGCCGCTAAAGGAGGAACACAATACTGGTATGTCAACACAATTGATTTCTCAGTGATTTAAAGCAAATGATCTTAGTGACAAGTTAAAAAGTTTTCAGTTGAAAAGGATATATTACTTCTAGGCCAGTGGAGGGTCCTTCATGGCTATGATTGCTGGGCAAGGAGTGACCAAAAGGGTTGGTGCACCTTACCAACTTTTTTTGCCATTTTTGCCATTTTTTACCATTTTTTACCAGATGCACTGGGATATATCACAGGTATACTCACCAGTTTCACAACTTCTCTGGCTTGTCTTCTCCCCTTCCTTGCCAGTTTCAGGCCTTAGGAATAAAGGATGAAATGATAGTTCAAGTCTGAGACATGCATGTCGGTACTCTTTTCATGGTGTTGTAGTCAAAGAGCAGGTCTGACTCCACAGCAAATACTATTGCAGCAAATTATTTGACATCTGACCGTGCTTTAAATGAGGCAGGTCAAAAGTTTTCATAGAGAGTAATACTAGATTTTTCGAATGGAGAACGGGGACCAAAATTACTTGCTAAATGCTGTGTAGCCCTAATGTGAGAGCTGACTGAATGAAAGCTGCAAGTTTTTTCCCAATAAAAATTATAACAATACAGCAATTATAGCTTAGTTCTGCTATGAGAACAGTCTCTGGCATCCCCTTACTGTTGTCAAGCCATGTAATCCATTTTCTCTAGTGAATTATGTGGTATTCCCTATGGCAAGAATACTGCTTTGCATTTTGCTCCATTTCTTTTTATCTGGATTTTGTGTTTTATGCTTTGCATATAGCCCTTAGCCAATATAATTTCCTTGTAGGATCTCTCCCTTCCTGTCTGGTGCTCCCTTTCCCAGCAGTTTTTAACATGAAAAGGGCAAGGTAGAATGGATGACTGAAAATATTCTTATCTTTTTTTTATACAGCTCTGTACACATTCCTGTAGTGTCTGTGGCAGACCCATCCTTAGTTTCTATCATGAGCTTGATTTTCTCCTGCCTTGCTGCATATTAAGGTTTTAAGTGTACATTACATGAATCTTATTATTCATACTGAATCTTTTGGAATTTGTTAGGGTGTTAGTTCTGGTGTCAAGATTCAGACCAGAGTGGAAAAATCTCGAGAATCCTTGCTAATGAATACCCTTCCTGTTTTTTACCCTTTTAGTGTTTCTGTGGTATATACTGCAGGAATATCAACACATAACTGCATTAGAACTAATTACTTGGCAATTTTTATGTAAAAAAATCAGTTTTGTAAAAATTTTGTCAACAACATGTATTATTAAAAGGTGGATTTTTTTCAACATTGATTTTACAGCTAGATAGGAAAATATATCCAGAAAAACCAAGTTTTTCCTTGTTACTTTCTACCATAGAACTTCATGAACTGAATTTTACCAAATTTATTCCCACATATCCATAGAAGGACCTAATTCTAAAGCAAAATTTTCATAAGAAAAGAGTAGCAGAAGATAACCCAAGTTCTGTGTCTGGACATTTGGAGCAGCAGCCTCTGAAGATAAAATATACTTCTATGGGTATATTTTCAGATAAAACTCAGAACTTCAGAAACTCATCAGTAGTACAGTCTTTTGAACTGAAAGTCTTTTAGCAACTTCCCCAGAGAGTTAATGGAAGCTGTGATGGCATTCCATTTGATAGTGATTTTGTCATTAGTGGTCCTTTTAGATAAGGATTATGCTTAGTGACAAATGGTCACTTTTGCAGAAATGGAGAATTAATTTAGCTACAGTTTCTAATTTTTGATTTGTCTTTACATGTAAAATGCAGTAAATTACTCTCAGATGTGAGATCCATGATACAACATCGGAGGTGAATTTTTAATGAGATGTGCTCTGCAATCTAACACACATCCTTCAGTAGTAACCTGCATACCTTTACTCTAACCATGGAAGGCAGCTGAATACTTTGTTTCAGGTGGATTGTTTGTGTTTGGAGGTTTTATTTGATTGTTTTTTTTTTTTTGTTTTGTTTTGTTTTGTTTTGTTTATAGGAAAAGTGCTGGCTGCTGCAGAAATCAAGAAAACTATTTGCAAATAAAATACGATGGATTCCTGCAAAATAGGGTATCCCCTTTTGCTCTCAAGCTTTTAAAGCATTGAAGTAAGAGAGCAGGAGGAGATCTTTTAGCACAGCAGAGGCTCTACTCAAGCATACATCACTGAAGAAATAAAATAATGCATAGATCATAGAAGGGAACCAAAGTATTTGGAATAAATGTTCACTGGATTTTCAATAGAATTTATGGATTCATAAAAACTCTCTGCTCTGCAGCAAAATTAATCCCGATTATCTGCTTTTGAAGCAAAGTAAAACAAGGGAATACGTATGCTTCTTAGTCCTATCTCTTATAATCATGTTTTTGTAGTGCAGAAGTGGGCATTTCAAATGCATAAATGGAAAGTAATTTTTTTCTCGAATGACTGAAAATGCACATTCTAGAAAAGAAAGTATAAGTAATTCTTAATGGTTCTCTCCTTTTAGATCAGTTGGCAGATGCAATCATCAATTCTTTAGTCATGTAGGTTTAGTAAAAAATTTTTGAGAAAATGAGAGTAATCTCAATTAAGCACTACAGACCCAATGAATGTACTTAAACTACCTATAAAAAAAACAACAACCAAACCAAAAAAACCCCCACACCTTCAGAAAGTTGTCTTGCAACAGATAGATCAATGCACATCTAATTTTGAATGAAAGCCCATTCCTGTTTTCTTTTTTCCCAGCAATATGGAAGCACATGATTTAGATAATTTGTGGCTTCAGTTGAAATGCTGAAAATACCTTCAGTTAAAATGGAATGAAAATATCCCACCAAAGCCAGAAAGAAAGTTAAATCTCCTCCCTTGGTGAAGGGATTAAAGCTTAAATTGTAGTGTCTGGTACTGGTGACGAATTGGAATCTGTCTTTCTCACAGGGGCCAGTCATCACTCTGCTCTCTGTTCCTCTTGTGATTTGATTGTTGGTTGACTGATGGCATGAAAAAAAATCTCCTTAATCTCATTGAGATTTAGTATGATTGGATGTATTCTACAATTAAGTACAAGGAACATAGTCTTATATGAAAACTTTTCATCATTTTGAAAAAGAAGTCTCTGAAAACCTAATTTTTAGGCAGACTTTTAGCTTAAACAGTCATTGAGGCAGTAAATGCTCCTTCCCCAGCAGACTTGCAGGGACAGCTTCAGTTTTGCATTTGGGAGGAAACCACCAGACCCTGCTCGATAGTTAAGTCCCCAGTTATGGTTATTTTTTAATAGCTTCTTTGGTTTGTAAGCATTTTGGCATCAAATCAAACTGTTGTCATTACACCAGATGTGGCTCTCTACATTTGGGTACAAAGTTACTACAAAGACACTGGGAACAGAGGGAGTTGCATTCACCAAAGGAGAATTCTTCCAAACTTAGTTAGCGTGAAGAAGTACTTGTTCCCTGGGTGAATAGAAATCTTGAGCAGTTAATCATGAATAGTGTGACTGGAATATTACTTTCCAAGGGAGAATCCTGCCTAAGGAAGCCTGGCTGGATGTTAATAGCTGTGGCTTGGCTTTGCTGGCAGTTCCTGTGCTAATTAAAGTAACAACATGAAGATTTATAAAATGCACAATAAAGTCCTAAACACAGATGCCAACAGGGATGGAGATGATTTTAGTTGAAATCACACAGGTTACCAAGACAAGCTGGTAATAAATGAGCCTGCAGAGATGCAATTTTAGTCCCTTGGTTTTCCTGCCAGTTGAGGGGCAGTTCTGTTTTAGACAAAGTGCTGTGATGTGCACTGTGAAATCTCTGTTGCTGAAGGTCTTTAAGAAAATTTTAGACCAACATCTGTCTAAAATAGCTCAGGAATAGCCAGACCTGTTTTGAGGCAGGAGGTGTGTTTCTTTCTGTTTCTTTCTGCTGCAGTTTTGTGCTGTAAAAAGAACAAGTGCTCAGACCGAATAAGGCTAGTTGTATGTAAGCTTTGATTATAGGGTTAGGACTATGGAGCAAGTTTCCTGTGGTCAGAAAAGGAAAATATTCTCAGTAATAACATTAAGGAGACATTTACCATGAAATTTGTCTTTTGGAAAATAGATAGGTTTCCATTTTATCTTCAAATGAAGTCTATTTATGATGACTCTAGTTAAAAATATCCAAAGTTTTGTTTGTAAAATTTCATTGACTTGCTAAAGAAGATGTCTGTATATTAATTCTGTGTAAATAAAACTATTCTGTCAGAGGAAAACAATCAGGAGATATTATATTTCAACTTTAATATGGCTGTACTACCACAATGTTACTATCTTGAATTTCAAATTAATTTAATTGAGTTCTAATGAATAAAATTAGTTGTTCTAGTGTAATTAAAATCTCAACTGAATGGTTTAGCAAATGAATATAATGGTAATTGTGGCTGGCTTGATCTTTCTGCAACCTGAGATTCTCAGCTGCATCTGTCTCTTTCCCTTTCCCCATGTAAAAGCTAGTGAGTAACCCCAGAGGGTGGGTGCTGGAGCTGCTGTTTAGTGCTGTTTACTGTGGCAGTCTCACTGCAGGACAAATTGCAACCCTAGTGAAATGAAAGACTGAAGAAACTAGCCTTTTACTGGAGGCAGGGTGGAGAAAAGTCAATAATTGCACAGTATTGAATGCTTTTTCATATCCTAAATAAAAGCAGTGGCAGTATGATTAATTTGATACTTTGAGAACTGAACCTTTGCAGCACTGGTTATGAAATAAATACATGAGCTCAGAGAGCAGTCCTGGTCATCTTTGTGATTTAATTTTCACAGAGAATCTCAGAATGGTTTGGATGGAAGGGGTCTTGAAAGATCATCTGGTCCAAGCCCCTGCCATGGACAGGGACACCTTTCACTAGAACAGGTTGCTCAAAGCCCCATCCAACTTGACCTGGAATGTTTCCAGGGATAGGGCATTTACAAACTCTCTGGGCATCCTGTTCCACACTTTTATTACTGTTATATAATAAAAGGATGTCATTTTTCCACCTTAAGCATAGAAAAGTAACAATTCCTCTGTTCTTCTCGACTTAGGGACATGAGCTTGGCCACATTTAAAGATGGGTTCTAGAAGTATGAATATGTATTTGATGTATCATGTGATTTCCTAAGTTTTCAAATGTTACCTTCTCATCATTTTATAATTTAACAAATCATTTAAAAATTATAAACTTGGGAAAGGATAGCCCTCCTCTGCCACTCAACCCTCTAGCCTGCAAATATTAGAAATGCATGAGAGAGCAATGTAAAAGGATTAGTAGTAGGAAAAGTAGTTTTGAACTCTGCTGTAAGTCTCCTATTCTTTCACTTTTTCTGTTTGGACACATGATACAGCCTCTATATGTAGGTTTTCCTTTATTTATCAGATCCCTTTCCCAGTGTGACATTGCCAACCAGAGCAGTGCTCTGCAACCGTATGTCCTGCCTCAGACTTGTCTGATCTCTGATTTGCTGGCAAGCAGAGAGCTTTTCTCTGTTCTTGCACATGCAGTCAGATCACTTCATTAACCTTCCTTACTGATTCACTGGAAGGGTGCACTAGACCTAGGGCTGTATGTTATCAGTCAGAAAGTTTTTCCAATTTAAATCTTGAGGAAGTTGGATATCTGGAAGCTGGATGTGTCAGTCAGTGGAGAGACCCAACAGGGAATTCCTAAACATACTCTGTTGGAACAGGATAAAGAGAATGAAGTAATGCTCTTTTTGTTTGTGGGGGTTTTTGTTTTGTTGGGTTTTGGGAGGGGCAGTTTTTGGTTTTGGTGGGGTTTTTTTGTTTCATTTTTGGTGGGGGTTTTTTTGTTTGGGTTTTTTTTTTGCATATGGTGAATTAATAAATATGCTTGGAAGAAGTAATAAAGAAACTTTGAAGTTAAGTAATGGTTGTGCCTTCTGTTCTTTTCTGAAATGCAGGCCATAAGCGTGAATGTTTCTTGTCTTTCAAAGTGAATTAGTGTTGTACATGTAACCTCTAGCTGGGCTGGCATGTTTATCTTAGCTGGAGGTAACCAACACTTTTTGCAATTATATAACTTGCTAGTTTTGGGGGTCACAACACTATTCTCACAGAGAACAGCTTGCTCTTGTTGCTATTTCTGCAGCATTGCTGTAGCTACTGTTGTTCTCTGTACAAAATAAATTTGTCTGAAGCAGAAAAAGCTGACTGCTCTTTGCGTATGGAATTTCACAGCAAGGTGGTGTGTTGTCCCTCCCACCCAAAAACAGAATTTTGCAGAATATTAGAAGGTATGACTAACCACAAGCACAGTCTTTTCATGTATTGATGGCTGTGTTTCTGATTCGTTGCTTTAGGTCTGTGTCTAAAATCTCAAAAGATACACATGTGATTTGTGTATTATCTGAATTTTACCTCATTAGATTTAGTATAGCAGAGAAACAAAGGAGATAAAAGAGCTTCATTTTCTCTTTAATATTTCCTAAAATCATCAAAAAGAAAGTATGAAAAAACATGCACAGACAGCAATACAATAAACACAAGCAAGGAAAAATGTTGCCTTTGATACACTGGCATGGATTTCCTTTTAACCCTGATGCATCTTTTCACACCTTCCTTTGACTGCAGCATTTCATCCTCTCAGAAGATGTAACACCAGTACATTCAGTATATTGCTGGCTGTACTTTGGAACCAGCTACAAAAGTACTTGTGCCATAATAAATAGAAGGTTGTCCTTCTTTCAGCTGCCTTCATGAGTAATTCTGACATCTTTCTAGCATGTGATCAATGCACTGAGATTTTTTTTCTTTTTCTGTATCTCATTATATGGCCACCCTTTGCTTTCTATGCTGTTTCTTATTCTATCCCAATACAGGAATGTCATATGTTGGTTACAGACAGGGAGAGCACTCACTTTTTCCTGAAGATCTGTCCATGAAATAGAAATGGGAAAGATGAACCATATCAGTTGGAGTTCCTGAACCTGCCTGGGTAACAATGTGAAAAATAATGATCACACATTTCTTTGTCCTGTGTCACTACTAATTGATATACTGCAGCATGGAGACCACTATTTGTAGCATAACCACCTAATGTGATAGTAACAATGCGAATGATTTCCTAAGAAATCAAACCTAAGCAACAAATACAAGCAAAAAGAATGTTTCCATTGTTGCTACTTCTTTTGTGCTCAGAGGTCTTGCCTAGAAACGGGGGGTATGGTTTCAAGGAAATACACAACAAAATACCCAGAGGCAGAGGGGATAAAACTTAAGAACATGGAAAAAATAACCGATTTTGTTGGTCTTTGCACATCTGAATAGGTATGCTTAAATAGCATATTCATGCAAATGAAGAAGAAATGTTATAGACCTGAATTTCCCTCAGGCAGGTCTCTTCTGCAGGCAGAGAGCTGAGAATAAGGCTTGTGTTGGAATAATTAGAGAAGTTACGTGCTTTGTTCAAGTTGGTAGAGCAAAGAACTCAGTGTCCAGACACACTCCCCTCTCTGTGCTCTCTATACACAATCTTCAGGGAGATGATAAAGTGTTGCCAAGGAGAAGATGCCCCATTCTGGTTATAGTTCTGCTCATTTCTAAGTTCATTCTATCCTCAAGATAAATTTAATGCTAGGAGACTTTGGTTTGTCATGAAAAGACAGTGAGACATGAAGAGCGGAAGAGAGCCTTTACACCTGGGATCTGCCATGGCTGGCAGGATAAATTCTCATTTGGTCCAGAAGCCTGAAGGCAGACCCCAAAACCCCGAGTAAATAATAACCACTCACTCACTCACTGCCCATTTTAGGTGAAAGATACCTGTAAGCAGAGGTTTTACCTACACTCCTCATATAGGACTGATGTGGTTTCTTCTGAACTATCAGTCCAGCAGCCAGTGTGGTTCCTGAGAAAAACATGTAGATTTCTTACCAATGGATCCTGGTAGTGGGGAGCAGTGCTACATTCAAGGAGTGCCAAAGTAATTAATCCCTGAAACAATACCAAACATACTATTTTTTTCCCTTGCATTTTGAATGCTAGACTCTGCAAGAATCCAAATCACATATGGGGATTTTTCTGTCTTTCCTGTGAAATTCCAACATTTCCTCTCTGAAAGTTCAGTAAATCCTCTGAAGCAGTTTGTATTGAATTGCTGCAACACAGTGATTCACAAAGCAATTCTATTCATGGGCCCAATCAAAAGTGCATTGAAATTGTTCCATTGATTTCCATGGGCTCTGAATCTCTCCCACAATAATTAAACATGGCTACAAAGTTTTTGGGGTTTTTTGGCATTAAACAGTGTTTTACCCTTTTCCCCAAGACAGATCAATTGCAACTCTTTGTTTGGACAAATAGCACACTTGCTTATAGCATCCATCGTATGTAAAACTCCTGCTTTTAAAGATTTGACTCTAGCAATATGTCTCTGTTAACTTATCCACCTCTGCCTGCCTTTCATGACAGGAAAAGGATCAAATAATTTGCCACAGAGGATCTACCAGAAATGGGAATTCATGAAATCAGAATTTTTTTTTCATTATGCTGGCAGCATATCACCACAAACATGGGCAAAAAGGTCTGGTGTTATCTGTTTTTTAATAAATGGAGAGTCAGGAGATATTCCAAAAAGTCTGAAAGTTGAGTGTTTTGTGGCTTTGATAAAAGCCAAATGATTAAAGTTCATGCAGTGCCACAGTGTATGATTCAATTCAATGTAATGGAAAGGAGAATATCTGTCTGTGTATAATGAGTTAACTAGGTTAAATCCTCTAAGAAAGGAACTACAGGATCCCATAGCTTAAAGAAAGTCTAGCTTATTCACCTGTGTCAGAGAAAATCCGTGAATAGTATGTCGCTTCTCTAAAGAAGCCACCTAGGAATATTGAAGGGTAACATGCTGAGAAAATGGTTCAGTTTAGACATGAGTTTCATTGTTATTGTGCTAACCCTTTCATGTAATAAATGAGAAAAAAACCAACACAAAACCACTAAATTTTATCTTTATCCGTCAGACTCAATTTGACAGAAAAAGCTGCCTGAATTGCCAGAAATTAATCACATTTGCAAGAGATCTCACTCTTTTCTATATACCTAAAGGGATTATACTGCTTGGACTACAGATGGTATACTAGAACAATACATTTCAGTTCTACTATCCATTAGAAAGGTCTTTTCCCTTTGGTAAGGTAGGTATCACAAATAGTGCTGTTAACATTGGATTAGAACATGACCTGTGCTTTTTTAAGGAATCAGACATTGTTTTACATTTGGGCTTCATCTGTGATTCAGAACAGGAACTCTGCAACCACCATGGGTGGAAATGTGGAAGGACAAATAAACATGATGTTCCTGTTACCCCTACTAATTTTACTATATTTTTGCTTTTGAGTAATGGTAGTAAGTTGTTAACTTACAACTTAGGTGTTAACATGGAAAGAACAGTTCAATTAGAGATATCCTTCACCTTTTCCAGTCTAAATTCATATAAGACTGAGAGCAAAATTTTATATCTACAAGTCACAAACTCTCTTAAGCTGCTGGATTTAGATTCTAGGAAAAGCTGTAAGCTTATAGTTTAGATTTATGAAAAATCTTGTTGATCAGGATATATTTATGGTCATTGGCTCACGGACTGAAGTGCCCAAATTGTCATTGGGCATATTGTTCTCTGTTAGAGCCTTTGTGGCTTGTCCTGTTTTGAGGCATTGTCTTCAGTGTTTGTTATCCTATATAACTGCATTTGTATTTTTAATATTTTGTAATATCAGAACAAATTATGACACCATTTTACTTGGACTTGTCTGTGCCATCTTGGTATATCTAAACTTTTTTTTTGCATTTTGAGCAATTACCATACAAGGATTTGTATATGCTTGTTCTGTAACCTTCTTTCTTTATATGGATGTCCATAATACTAATTGTTGTCAAAGAGGGCTATAAGAGGACAAAATTATAACTGTTGTGTCCAACAACATTCTTCTTGGATGTTGCATTTAATTGTGGAAATTATTAGATGTTCTCTGCTGTATTTGTTGAGCTGTACTTGCCTGGATAAAATTTCATGGATTTTGACCCCTCAGGACATCAGATTTTGTTGTTTGCCATAACTCTGCCTTGAAACTAAAACAATAGAGAAAAGTGGTGATTTATATGTCCTTCAGTAGTTTGGGCCTATAACTGCAGGTATGGGAAAGTAAATACAATTCACTAAAGAAGTCAATTCCCAATTGTGTTTTACTGCTAAAAAAGTGCTGTCAAGGATGCTACTGAGCAAATGATAAAACATTTCAAATCAAGTTATTCTTAGAGTCACACAATTTTAATGTCCCCAAAGCTTTGGACAATGAAAACAAATTCAATTGTTAACCATGTTTATGAAAATATTTTTGAAACAATTTAAAATTGGTAAGTGCATTTTATCAGGGACACTATGAAATATTATTAAATAAGATTTTTTAAAAAAAGACAGTAGAGATAGGAAAAATAGGAACAAGATAAAATGAATTTTTAAGACTGGAGGCAGAAAATGCATATATGTGAAGTGATTATAAGGCACTGCTCTTGGGTTTCTGAGTCTTCCCAACATCCCAAATGAGTAATAGTTTAAGTACTACAACTAACTTTGCTTTATAATGTTGCTTTTTAAAAAGAAGACTGACTCAAAAATGCCATTTCTTCAAAGTTCCCTAAGTACTCCAAAGGAAAAACTAGTGTCTCTTAAACTGTAAGAATTTAGTATTGAAGAGAATTTCCTGAAGTTTTTTAACCATGAGCATTTCATTTATTAAAAATATATTAGCAGATACTGTGCATTATTGGGGTTATAATTAGTGGGCCAGCCAAACATTCTGTATAGTTAAAAAGATTTACATATTGATGAAAAAAATAAAAAAAGAGAAAAAAAGAACTTGGAAGGAGAGAACTTACATCCCAGGAAGCATAGAGGTTTTGTAAAAAAGCACCCATCTCAAGAAACCATATGCACTTAAATTTCTCTTTAGAGACGCACAGATGCAGGAAACTACATCAAGTGATTTAGCTGGGTATGACTTGAGTGGACTCTTCTGATAAGCACTCACTACTGGCAGCAACATTTCTCCTCGGAAAAGGGGCACCAGGACATTCATTTTTAGAGCAAAATGCAAACCCCCCCAAAAGTTTGCCCAGTCTGGGCCTACTAAATTTTTCTTTGTCCCTTCCACCAGTAAGGGAGGCTGCTCCCCTAGGTTGATAGTAACTCACTTGGGAAATACTGCTTGCATGTTTGGAAATACATTCTGCTAACACCAACCACCTTTTACTATTCTTCCTTCTGTGAATATTAAATTTCAAATTTTGAAATGCATTGTGCAACTGGCACTAAGGGAAATCTGGCCCAGTTTGCCTTGGATTAGAATTTGTTACACAGGTCTGTGTACCAAAGGACTTTTGAAAGAAAAGAGAAATCTCATGAATATTAAGAACCCAGAGTAATCAGCTCTTTTAGAGCCAGGATTTCAGGTTACCTAAGGCTTACAGTGTTGGTTAATTTCCTAGGCAGATGTGTGTATGGTGACAAATTCTTTTGAATTATTGAAGTCTTTTGTGCTAAATTTTTCTTTGTAGGTAGATCTTGCCCCTACTTTTCAGTCTGGAATTGGCAGCAGATTGAAAAACGTATGTTCACCAGGAAAAAAAGGAAAATACTGGTGGTATGTAGAAGAAAAATAATTTGAAAAACAGCACTGGGTTGTTTTTCGTATTAAAAACAAAAGCAGAGCAGTTCGTGGTATGATCCTTCACAGTTTCTGGATGTAGATGTACTTCTGCTAAATAAAAATCCATGTTAGGGCATCTTTCTGAATATCCAAGCATATCTTCCCAAGAAAATTTGTCTAAATAATTGGTCTGTAAATACTGATAGTGCTTTATCAGTTCTTTTCATGGCAGGCTAAACAGGAAGTATGTTTTCAGTTTACTAAACTAAACATTTTCACCATTTCTTTAGAGCTATACCAGTATTTCAGCTTGCGGATTTGGAAATCGCTTTGGGCAGGGGCATTTTCATATTGAAAATCTGCTTGGCAAAATGCAGAAAGTTGCTTAAAGCTGAAGAACTATTTAGAGAAGTGTATCAGAAGAGAGATGCATGGCAGGCACCCTGTAGATGGACTGAGGACTGTCTTCATATGCATTATTTACACACTGCTTTGGATTTCTCCTGCATGTGAAAACCAACAATTTTGACAACAGAGAAGTGACATGATACTGTCACAGAAACTGAATTAGTTCTCTACTTGCTTTGATATGCCGGTTATTAAACAATTTCCAGAACTGGAGGACACACATTTAAATGTTGACTTTGCACCAAGAGTTAACAATTTCAAATGCATGATCAATCTGCATATTTATGTGGCTTTATGTAAAGGATGTAATCAATTTAATATGTGTTCCCCATTATGTGTCTTAAACTAACAAACAGACAATTACGTATGTATTTGTTTCTACAGAGACAGTTTTTGCCTGATACTAAATGACTGTTTTGCATCTGTGGGACAGAGACCAAAATGCAATGTTGCAAGCCTGTGGATTACTTCTCCCACTGAAGCATCAATTCCCCTTGGGAAAGCAAATGTTTAAGCAAAGGCTTGCGCCTTTTTTTTTCTTTGTGTGTATCCTACAAGCACTTATTAAACTGTAGTTCATAACTGTTACCTGTTATATATAGATATTATTTTAAAATTACCCATCATGTATCAGGGCAAGTGAATAAGGTTTTGAGCAGGTTGTTGCCTCCCTCCTTTGTAATACATTATTCACAGTGGAGCCACTCAGAGACCCCCTAAACATTTAACCTTAGCAACATCTTAGCTTTATCCCAAAAGATATTTTTTAGAACTCTGTGCATATTTGATTTCAGAAGCACATTTATTGTGACCCTACAAAAAAAATGATGGTTTATGCTTGCATTTTTCTGTTAATTGTTGTTTATTGCTAATATGGAACTGAAACATACTGTCTTTGACTTACAGGTCAAAGAATAAAATTAGTTTATTTTGAATTGTAGAAAATTTCAGTTATTTTTGGCTAATTGTATTAGCTCAAAAGAGTGGTCAACAATGCACTGTTCAGATCTGTTGTTTTAAGGGTAATGTATTCTCTTTGAATAGAGATTTGTGTAACACCACAATTTCAGGGTAAGAATTTGTGAAATTAATTAATAAAGATTGATTCTCCATGTGAAAATCAGGTTCATGTCAGGTTTGCAGTTTTAATCCTTTTACCGCAATGTACCACTTATTTTATTTGCGTGATGCATTTTTTTGTTTTTAATGTAAAATAAAAGATCTAGACATATAAAAATGTAGCAGAAAGTCCAATTGTGCCTCTGGAGAAGCAAAGGGGAATTCAAGGCAATGAAAAGATTTTGATATTTAAATTTTTAAAAATATCATTTTAATGTTATTTAAATTTTAAAATTATATATTATTTTAAAAAGAATATCAAATTTGTGTAAAGATCAAATCTCTCATCTCATTAAAGAAATTTTTACTTTCAGAGTGGAGGATATTTCACTACTATTTAGCCTCATACAAACCACTTAAAAGTGTTTTACTACTTCGTCCATATTATATGCTTTCCAAAAGACAATAAAAGAATCTAGGATCATAGAATATCCTGATTTGGAAGGGATCCACAAGGATCATTGAGTCCAGCTC
>VYXD01000016.1:27015-41676 GCA_013397195.1 Hylia prasina
GAACAGGAGCTGGGAGCTGGGAGCTGGGAACAGGGAACTGGGACTGGGAACTGGGAACTGGGAACAGGGGCTGGGAACTGGGAACAGGGACTGGGAACTGGGACTGGGAACTGGGAACAGGGACTGGGAACTGGGAACAGGAACTGGGAACAGGGACTGGGAACTGGGAACTGGGAACTGGGAACTGGGAACTGGAACTGGGAACTGGAACTGGGAACTGGGAACAGGAGCTGGGAACAGGAACTGGGAGCTGGGAACAGGGAACAGGGGCTGGGAACAGGAACGGGGAACTGGGAACAGGAGCTGGGAGCCGGGAGAATGCCCCGGGAATGCCGCTGGGGCCGGGAGGAGGCCGGGCTTGGCTGCCCAGCGCCCTCAGGCGCTCTGGGCTCCGGGATCCCCCCTGGAATTTTTGCTCCTTCCCTCCCAGATCCGCCCTGCGCCCGGGGGCTGCGGGGGAATTATCCCGAATTAGGAGTGTGCAAAGGGAAGCAGATTAACTCTCCTTGCCTCAGTGTCCCTCTTTGTGACAGAACCTCCAGCGAACTGCTGTGAAGGGAGGCTTAATTTATTTATGTCATGCCTAATTAACGGCGCGAGATCCTGCCTCAGAAAGGGGATTATTAGCAACAATAATATTATTATTCCGGCACTGTCGATTTTAGCTGAACTCCTATCAATAGGTGATAAGTACCTATAAATCAAGGAGGGATTAGCAGCGCCCCAGGGCAGCAGGATCGGAGCAGATCCCACCCAGCCCGGGCTAAATGTGCTCCGTCCTCTAAGCAAGGAATTAGCAAGGAAAAATACAAACCAACCCGCCCTGTATATCCATTTTCCCCCAGCTCAGCTGCAAACACACCAACCAATTTGCAATTCCAAGCCGAATCTGAGGGATTAGAACCCATTTTTCTGCGCTAACAGAACGAAAAATAAGTACAAGTTTGCGGGTTGTTTTTCAAATGGCCTTTAAATCAGAGGTTTATTTATACACCATTTCTTTCCCAAGCACAGAAATAAAGAAGTCTTCGCTCCTCTTCTTCATCTAAGATATCTTCATATCTTTTCCCATGAAAATAATTCATGTCACTGAGAAAAAAAACCCTCTTCTATGAATCACTGATGAGTCTTTGATGCTTAATGTGCTGTCCAGCACGAGTTCTCTCGGAATGTACTTTAACAAGAAGATCTGATTTTCTTCCTACCATCATTAAAGTTTCCCCTTCAAATTTCACTTAACAAGCAAATGAATGTTCTCCCAGCATAATTATAATTTCTCCCCTTTTTTTAAAAAAGAAGAATTCCATGTAGGAAAAAGCTTGGTGCTGTGTTTTCCCCCCAGCTGAGCCGAGCTGGGATTTATCTCCACTTTGGGCTGGGTGGGGTTTCAAACACAAATCCGACGGGATTCCCGGGGAGAACAGGGCAAACCCCTTCCTGCAGGGCCCGGGTGCTTTTCCGGCCGATTTGGGGTGGAAAACTCCGTTCTGCCGAGTCAGTCAGTGCAGAATTCCAGTGGGTGCCAGTCTGGGGGTTCTGGCATGGCTGATCCTTGCTCAAAGCTCTCTGCTCGCTCCTGAGCAGAGCTCTCATTATTAATGTCATTTATCCTCTGGCAGTAATTGCTTTGTGGGTTAAAAGTGTTCCCCAGCTTCCCCTCCAGGAGCAGGGGTGGGACCTGGAATTCTGCCTGCACTTCCCTGATTATTTTCCCCTTTCCTGCTCCCTCTGACCTTCCTGGCTGGGTGTAATCCCTGATTTCTGCCAAATCCTTTTCCTTGGGAATAGTGGGCACCTATCCCTAACGCCTGAAGTGGCAGAATGTGGATAATTGGAGTGCAGTGCAAGGAGGGTTTGGTGTGTCACGGGCTGTAAAATTTAATCTGCCAGCAGCTCCTGGCCTCAGAGCAATTACAGGCAGCAAAATGAGGGAAAGTGCCCCAAATTCCTGGGCACTGATGGGAAATGCCACCCTCAGGTCTGCCCCTGGATCCCTGGGATGCCCCAGGCCGGGCTGGACGGGGTTTGGAGCAGCCTGGGACAGTGGGAGGTGTCCCTGCCAGGGCAGGGGTGGCACCGGGTGGGATTTGAGGTCCCCCCCAACACAAACCACCCCAAGATGACAAACCTGAAGATGACAAACCTGCCTCTGCCCGGGTGTCTGCAGAGTTCTTACAATAAACAATAAACAACAACAAAATACCCAGTGCAAACCTGAGTGCCTGAGAGGGAGTGAACAATCAGCCAGAAAACTGAACACACAAACAGGAACTGCCTTAAAAGCAGCTGGAAACACGTGGGGAACAAACCACTGCTACGGTTCTCCTCCCCCTCTGGATTCGTCTGGGGATGCTCAAAGCCTCCTCTTGAGGCAAAAAAAAGCCCTCTCATTTCTGCTCTATTTGTATGCCACAGCAGCAGTTTGGAGAAATTAAAAATAATTGATACATTCGCCAAAGCACGAGCAGGAACTATTTCATATTTTTAAAAGCTTTGCAAATATCCAGGGGAAAAGTGCTGTGCCTGCATAAAGCCAGAGCTGAGATCTGCTCAGAGTGACGGAACGGAGCCTTTTTATGGGAATATCTGAGTGTGACAAAGCCACAGATGGAGGAAATGGGGAAAAGCCCCAGTCCCTGGGGCTGGGCACTTTCTGCTGGGCTGGGGGAAGGATTTCCCTTCGGTGCCAGAGGGGCAGGGGGGAGCCCCTGGCTGTGCCCATCGTGCTGGGTGTGGGCTCAGAGCTGACCCTCACCTGCCCTGCCCCTGGGTGAGCAGGAATTGGGAAAAGCTGATGCCGGGCATGAGCAGGGATTTGGGAGAAGCTGATGCCAGGCATGAGCAGGAATTTGGGAGAAGCTGATGCCAGGCATGAGCAGGAATTTGGGAGAAGCTGATGCCAGGCATGAGCAGGAATTTGGGAGAAGCTGATGCCAGGCATGAGCAGGAATTTGGGAGAAGCTGATGCCAGGCATGAGCAGGAATTTGGGAGAAGCTGATGCCAGGCATGAGCAGGAATTTGGGAGAAGCTGATGCCAGGCATGAGCAGGAATTTGGGAGAAGCTGATGCCAGGCATGAGCAGGAATTTGGGAGAAGCTGATGCCAGGCATGAGCAGGAATTTGGGAGAAGCTGATGCCAGGCATGAGCAGGAATTTGGGAGAAGCTGATGCCAGGCATGAGCAGGAATTTGGGAGAAGCTGATGCCAGGCATGAGCAGGAATTTGGGAGAAGCTGATGCCAGGCATGAGCAGGAATTTGGGAGAAGCTGATGCCAGGCATGAGCAGGAATTTGGGAGAAGCTGATGCCAGGCATGAGCAGGAATTTGGGAGAAGCTGATGCCAGGCATGAGCAGGAATTTGGGAGAAGCTGATGCTGGGCATGAGCAGGAATTGGGAAAAGCTGATGTTGGGCATGAGCAGGAATTTGGGAGAAGCTGATGCCGGGCATGAGCAGGAATTTGGGAAAAGCTGATGCCGGGCATGAGCAGGAATTTGGGAGAAGCTGATGCCAGGCATGAGCAGGAATTTGGGAAAAGCTGATGCCGGGCACGAGCAGGAATTTGGGAGAAGCTGATGCCAGGCATGAGCAGGAATTTGGGAGAAGCTGATGCCGGGCATGAGCAGGAATTTGGGAAAAGCTGATGCTGGGCATGAGCAGGAATTTGGGAGGAGCTGATGCTGGGCATGAGCAGGAATTTGGGAGAAGCTGATGCCAGGCACACATTCCACGGAGCAGATCAGACCCGGGGCCAGCCCCTCACTGGGATGCCCTGGCAGCAGGGTCCTGATGGGATTTTGGATGGATATCCCACAGCAGTGCCCTCAGCTGTGCCCAGGACCCGCAGCAGGAGGAAGCACAGGAGAGGACTCCGAGGGAAGCTCCTCCCTGGGGTGAAAGGGAACGAGGCACAGAAAATGGTATTAAAGATGAACCAATGCCTCCGTTATTTCGCCAAATTAAATGCACTTTTCCGAGTGGGAAGGCAAAAGTCAGTCATTATCTGTCTGTAATACATGGCAGCAGATAATAAAGAGGCTTTATGACCTCTGAAAGCAAATCAGAGGATATTTAAACAACACGTCTCTCTCTGCAGGAGCGATAATTACAAAACCAGGTCAAAATGCAGAACAATCCAACCCTGCCCCAAGCTCGTGCTGCTGGAAGGAGCTGAGACCTCCTGCATTCCCTGCTGGAAGGAGGATCCGTGCAGGCTGCAGCTGCTCCCATCCCGTCCTTGCTCCTGATGTGCTCTCCCAGCTCCTGCCCCGCTGGGCACGGAGCAGCCCCTGCCAGCAGTTCCAGTTTGGGAACTGGGATTCCTCTGCCTGGGGCAGCTTCACAGTCCCTGCTCCCAGCACAGGCGGCCCGGGGGTGCTGGAGTCCACCAGGAGCTGAATCCTCCTGGTCTTCAGGGACCTTCCTCCCTGTCCTTATTCGGGTTTTTATTCAAATAACGCAGGTTTAACGCTGCGGGCTGGGTTTATGCAGAGGGGGTTGTTAACCTGCTCTGAAATAACTCCCGTGGATCCGGGGCTGAGGGAGCTCTGGAAAGCCCTGGAGCCGCTGGGATGTGTTGGGAGCTGCCCCAGAGCTGCTCCCACTCGGGTCAGAGGGATTGTGACCCAATCCCGGCAGGAGTGGCAGCAGGAGCACAGCCAGTGCCTGGCTCCTGTGCTCACCGGTGACAGAGATCACCTGGCTGTGACAGACAGACGGAATTAACTTCTCAATCCTGCGGTTATCTTTTGCAAAGTTCCCTGCAGCCCATCCTGGGCTGATTTAATGACTTTTCTGGGCCAGAGACAGCTGCCAGGGGGGACCAGTGACAGCAAGCCTTGCTGGCAGCACAGGCAATGATCCGTCCTCGGGAGCAGCCTGAGCCAGGCTGGGTGTCACATCCAGGACTCCTCTGTGTGACCTCCCTGGCACAGGAACCCAGAATTATCCAGCAAAACGCTCCTGGTTTCCCACTGCTTTAGCCCAGCACAGAATTTTGCTGATAAAAAACAAAGGATGAGCTGCTTCCCCAGCCCTTCCTCTTGTCTAATTCTCTGTGACCCACAGGATGAAAATTGAACTGATTAAAGCTCCGGCAAACAGACTGTGGGAATCCTGGCGGCTCTTGCCCTGAGGGGAGACTGGAACAGCCTAAAAGGTCTTTTCCCTGCTCTGATTTCAGGGATTTTTATGATTCACTTTGCTGTGGGAATAGAAAGGGAAAGGCAAAAGCACCTGGACAAATTGTTTCAGGCCCTGGGTACCAAAGGAAAGGAAAATGTCAGAGCAGATGAAAATGAGGTCGCTGTGGCTGCGGGAGAGCAGCTGAGAGATCAGAGCCTGGACAGGAGCCCGGGGGTGGCAGAGGGCAGGAAAATCCCCCTCTCCTCCTCAGGAGGCTCCTGGGCTGCTTTTCCTTTGGCCAAAAAAAAGTGGGAAAATCCCCTCGTGGTCCAGCTTTATGTGTTGTGTCCCTTCCCAGAGGTTTTCCCTCACCTAACCCCCACCCTGGGGTGTGTCCGGGGTCCCTCCCGCCCCAGGGGCTGCAGGGGCTGGGGCTCCAAGGATATTCCAGCAGCAGGTGGAATTGTGGCATTGTGGCATTGACGGGCTTTAATGACGTGAAGCGCCGCCGTGGCTGGGACACTCCTGGAGCTGCATCCTCGGGGCTGGGACATTCCTGGAGCTGCATCCTCGGGGCTGGGACACTCCTGGAGCTGCATCCTCGGGGCTGGGACACTCCTGGAGCTGCATCCTCGGGGCTGGGACATTCCTGGAGCTGCATCCTCGGGGGCTGGGACACTCCTGGAGCTGCATCCTCAGGGCTGGGACATTCCTTTTAATGGATTTCCAGGGGAGGGAGGCAGGGGAGGCAGTGACCACTGGAGGTTCCTCAGCTGCACCTCCCAAAATCTGGGGATGGAGCCTTGGGCTCTGCAGCGCGGTGCCAGGCCAGGAGCTGGGCTGAAAGCCTCAATCACAGCACCCTGAGGGATCCAGGAATCACTGGGATTATTGGGGAATAAAGGGAATTAACTCCAGCCTGATCCCGGGAAGTGCAGCCCCGACCCCATCCCTGCGGGTTTCCCACCTCAGCCTGTGGGATTTGGGATCCCAGAGCTCCAGGGCAGGAGTTTCCAGGACACAGAGGAGAGGGAGGGCCGTGCACCCTCCCCTGGCCCAGAAATCCATCCAGGAGATGAAAAGCAGCATCCACACACTCACAGGGCTTTGCTGCAACCTCATATTTCCTTGGGTGTCTCTGCAGTTAATTAGTTATCCCCTTCTTCCAGTTAATTAGCTCAAAGAAAAACAGCCCTTTGTACTCAGCCTTATAAATTACAGTCTTTGCCTGTCTTGTATGTTGGAAGAGATGACACTTCCCGCACTTCCTTAGCAAGGTCACATTTACAATTCCTAAAGGTTTGGGAGGAATCTCAGCCAGGACGAGGGGAAGGTTTCAAAGTTACCGTGATGCCTTAAAAAAATTATCAGAGGCACTGGGAGGGAAAATTGTGAGGATCAAAGCAAAGGGACTCTATTAAAAAAGACTAACTAATGAAAAAGTTACTGAGAAAACGCACGAGTGAGGCAAAAGGAACTTCAGATGTCGGTGAGATCCTGCCTGAAGGGGCTGGGGAGGGTTCAGGAGCAGCTGGAGGGGCACAGGAGGCTGCAGTCGTGGCTCAGGTTTGCAAGAGGTTGGAAAGGCTCAGACCTGTCCAGGTAAAAAGGGGTTTGGCCATTTCACCACCAAATCCCCTGGAAGGGCTGGACATGGCTGGGAGCACCCTGGGAGTGTCCCTGCCATGGAGAGGGCTGGAGGAGATGATTTTTAAGGTCTCTGCTCACCCAGACACATTTGTCATCTCTTTGGACCTTCCAAGCTCCTTTTGGGCACTGATCTCCTCCAGGGCATGGAGTGCATTCCTTAACCCTGCACATCCTGCTGGAAGGTTGGCACAGAGCCCCAAAATGTGAAATCTGGGGTTGTGTTTCCAGCGCTCAGCCCCAAAGCTGCCCAGCTGCAGGGCTGGGGGGAGCAGAGCCATGGGTCACGTCCTGCTGTCCCCTCACCTGGCCCTGGGAGCAGGAGGGCTCTGCCCACAGTTCCGAGGTGTCCCACTGAGGGACGTGCCCGGCAAAACGGGGACAGTGTAAAAACAGAATTTAGATAACGCCGAGGGAGACGTTTTCAGTGCCGACCTGGGGTCACAAGGAATTCTATAATAACTCCAACTCAGGCACTCCACTCAGGGTTTGCAGCGCTGGGTAATAAATGACACATCAGTCAGAGCCCTCAGCGGAAGCAGGACAGGGTTTGAAAGCTGTGTCCTTGGAATATTGTCCTCACCCAAGACGTGGAAAACCAAATCATCCTGAAGTGCTTTTATCTCCCTCCCTGGACTCCTTGCTGCACACGCAGGTATCAGGAGGAGAAAACAGCCCTGCCAGGCTGAGCTGAGCTAAAGCTGCCCATGGAAAATTCAGGGAGCAGCTGATCTCACCTTGGAGCCTGCTGCAGCCCCAGGGTGCTGAGCTGAGGCACCAGCACTTAGTGAGGGGATAGGTCAGAGAGGGAGAGCAGGAAAACAGACTCCAGAGCAACCGAGAGCTTGGTCCCAGCAGGGGAAAACTGAGAGAGGTTCCTGGGAGCCTCAGTCCCTCAGCAAGGTCAGCTCTGAGGCTCCTGCACCCCGAGTTAAAGCAGGGACTGAGGCTCCCAGGCTGGGCTCTGGGCACTGATCCCTGCCCAGGCTGGGCTCTGGGCTCTGATCCCTGCCCAGGCTGGGCTCTGATCCCTGCCCAGGCTCTGGGCACTGACCCCTGCCCAGGCTGGGCTCTGGGCTCTGATCCCTGCCCAGGCTCTGGGCACTGATCCCTGCCCAGGCTGGGCACTGATCCCTGCCCAGGCTGGGCTCTGGGCTCTGATCCCTGCCCAGGCTGGGCTCTGATCCCTGCCCAGGCTCTGGGCTCTGATCCCTGCCCAGGCTCTGGGCACTGATCCCTGCCCAGGCTGGGCACTGATCCCTGCCCAGGCTGGGCTCTGGGCTCTGATCCCTGCCCAGGCTGGGCTCTGATCCCTGCCCAGGCTCTGGGCTCTGATCCCTGCCCAGGCTCTGGGCACTGATCCCTGCCCAGGCTGGGCACTGATCCCTGCCCAGGCTGGGCTCTGGGCTCTGATCCCTGCCCAGGCTGGGCTCTGATCCCTGCCCAGGCTCTGGGCTCTGATCCCTGCCCAGGCTCTGGGCACTGATCCCTGCCCAGGCTGGGCACTGATCCCTGCCCAGGCTGGGCTCTGGGCTCTGATCCCTGCCCAGGCTGGGCTCTGATCCCTGCCCAGGCTCTGGGCTCTGATCCCTGCCCAGGCTCTGGGCACTGATCCCTGCCCAGGCTGGGCACTGATCCCTGCCCAGGCTGGGCTCTGGGCTCTGATCCCTGCCCAGGCTGGGCTCTGGCCTGGCAGCAGCTCCAGGGGAGTTTTTAGGCTCCAGCCTGGCCCTTCATCCCCCTGCAGGTCCAGGCTCAGCCCTGCCTGCACCCCCAGCTCCCCTCCCCTTCTGCTGGGCCCTGGGGGGCTCCAGGGGCAGGGCAGGGCCCCCCTTGGGCACGGGGCTGGTGCCAGTCCTGCTGTCACCCCTCTGCCACCGGGTACAGATGTCACCCTGGGAATTCTGGACGGGAGCCCGGGCTGCAGAGCCCACACGGTTCCAGGTGCTAATTACAGCCTGTCTGAAACGCTAACGAGCCCCAGCCCGCGCCGTGGCACTGCTCCTGGCCACGTTCTGGGACAAAAACCTTCAATAAAGCCAAAACCTGCTGTAGGCTTTAGCCAAAAGCTGCTTTAGGGTCGGGGCTCTGGGGTTGTTGATTGAGGTTTTACGTTTAATGCAAGGAGATGGTTACAAAGTGTATTTTAAGCATCTGTTTATTAAAGCTGAGTTGTGCTGAAGTTCTGTTCCACAGCACACCTGACAGCCAAATGAATGGCACATTATCTCACAGCGATCTGTGCCATTTGCTGGTGTTACTCTGCAGCCAGCTCTGCACGCAGGGCAGCTTAAAAGAATCCTCAACCTCCTATTTAATACAATAAACTTTGTCAGATGTTGTTATTATTTTGTCTGAATGCCACATCCAGGGTAAAATATGCATGAAAGCCTCATTGACTCCTCCAGTCAGGGGAAACAGGAGGAGTGAGGGGAAAGCTGAGCAAGGTGGCTTTTATTTAATCTGCCTCAATCAGGACCTAATGGCAGCCATTAAAAACGCTGGCAAATCCAGGGAAACAACTTGATTCCCGTTCAGGGGACGGCAGTGGGTGTCCTCCATGGAATAACAGATCCCACTGGCGTGCAGCTCACAGCTCAGCACCCTCAGCTGGGTGAGGAGGAGCTCATGGGCCACAGAACGGGTTGGGAGGACCCTAAAGGTCATCTCCTTCCCCCCCAGTGGAGGAGGGGCCACCAAGGTTGTCAACAGGGGTAAGGATCAGCAGCTCGAGGGCTGGGAAGGACATGCAGGGACACCCAGATCCCCCAGGAGCTCCCAGGGGTGCCCCCGCTCCAGGGGGGGAGCCCCTCAGGGGTCTCAGGGGGTTTCTGGGGAGAGGATCCATCCGAAAGAAGAACCAGAGGTTCCCCGAGGGCTCAGCCCAGGGCAGGCTGCAGCAGCTCGTCTCCTTCAGCCAAGAAATAAAAAAGGTGTGAGAAAAACCAGGAAATAGTGTAGAGAAGCCCAGAGATTTTGGATGGGAGGCACAGGGCTCAGAGAGGGGATAAGAAGGGCAGGGAATCCTTGCTGTGGGTGACCTGCAGGTGAGGAAATGAAACCTTTGGGGTTTGCTGGACCTGGGAGGTGACCGAGGGAAGGGCTCTGCCTGCTGCTGCCCCAGGAGCAAACGGGACTGAGGGGCTGCTCCCAGTAAAAGGTGGGAACTGGGCTTGTGCTGCCCTGCTGGAGCCCCTGCACCCACAGACGCTCCTGGTTCCCTATTCCTGCGCTTTGCTGGAGTTATTTTTGATTTTTTTCCACTGAGTTCCCGAGCTCGGTGTACCCAGTTCCCTGGGAAATGGGGATTTGTTTAGGTGGAAGGTGCTCAGGAGCAGGGCAGGGAGGAACTGAGAGCTCTGCACAGTGGGTGCCACAACTGGTGGCAAAGGCTGACCTGATTTATTTAATTTTCTCATAATAATAATAATAATTCCCCGAATTGACAGTCTGCATGTCAAAGTTTCGGCTCGATTTGAAATGCCTGGGAGATGAATTCCAGGGCAGGAACAACACTGTCTGTGTGTGCTGACACTCCCTACCCAAGGTGCTGCTCTCCACCTTCACACAGGGCAGAAAAAGAGAAATTACAGGTTGAAAACAGAGCAGTACTTGCAGTGATTGTGGCTTGTTTGTGGTAGTGGCCATTAGAAGCAAAAAGGGGGGCAGGCAGGGGGGGTCAGCTGAGAATATCCCAGCCTGGAGTGAGGAGGGCTGGCAGGGGTGGATTTTAATGAGGGGCTGGGGAGGGGGGCTCAGCACCAGGAGGGTCTGGGGCTGTGACCCGGCAGGGAAATCACCTGCCCGGCCTCTGACCTTCTCTGCACTGAAATGGAAACTCCTTCTGCCGCTGGTTTTCCTTGTCAGGAGCCCTGTGCAAGTCTGATTCACTCCTCTCCCCTCTCCTGTGCATCCCGGTGTGATTTATCCCATAAAGGGCAGAACGTCCCGTGTAAATCACAGCTGAGCTGGAGGAGCTCACACAAATTATGGAGGCTGCCAGACTTTGTTTTATATATATAAAATACCCAGGAGAGCTGTTCCTGAGGACACCCAGGGTATCTTCTGTTACAGACCTGATTTCAGGGTGTGATTGGATTTCAGAAGTCTCGGGGGGCTCCTTTACAGGGACCAGAACAGCTGATGGGAACGGGGTGCCAGCAGGAGTTTCTGGGGCTGCTGCTGGCTTTGGTGGTCCCAGGACAGAGCCCAGGCAGGAGCTTTTCCCCCTTTTTGATGCTGAATTCAAACCAGGGGCTCCTCACTGGCCCCGGGCTTGGTTTATTTTTGGGATGCACGGGTCTGGAATAAGTTTTCTTTAAAAAGCCACAGAAGATTTGCAGAGGCCGTGCAGTTTGCAGGGGGGCAAGGGACAATGGATTTCTCATGGAACCACGGCCAAAGGAGGCAGGAGATAACCAAGGGGGGAGAGTTAAGCTCTGCCCGCGTGTGGGGGGTGTGGAAGGCAGGGGCTTTTGCAAATGCACCGGGAATCATAATTAAACTCCTGGCTCGTGATGATTAAAGTGGAGCTGGGGCAGCGTTTGTGGCCTCCAGGATTATCTGACCATTAGGGACAGCTGAGGGCTTGCAGGGAGCAGCAGCACATCCCTCTGTCCCCAGAGAACAGGGCTGTGACTCCAGGGGATCAGCTGAGACAGCAGCACCTTCCCTGCTCTGCCCAGCACAGAGGGCACAAAGGCAAAGGGCTCCTCCTCAAATTAAAAAAAAAATAAAAATAAATAAAATGTAAATGAGCAAAGAATCCCCCTGGTTAGAGAAGTTATTCCAGCAAGTGGCTCTATAAATGTCTTTATATTGTTATTTCCAATATTAGTTTGTTGTTCCTTCATGAAAGCTGATTTATTTGAAATGTTATTACTTGAAACACCCTAATCTTTTTGTAATAATTCATATACTGCAGATTACAGTTTTGGAAGGCAGCCCAGCTCTGGCTGGAATCCTATTTATGGATTAAAGGATTTGAACAGCATTGCAAGCTAGATCTCCGAATAGCAGGATAATGTAAACCTGGTTCCATATAAAATGCTTTCCCTCTGCAATAGTAACCCCATTAAAGGCAGATTGTTGGAGGAGAGCACTTCCATTAGGGCAGGGCAGGATATCTTGCACCCCTGAAGAGCCAGGACTGCCAGGGCTGAGCCCTCCCCTTGTCACCGTGCCCTGGGCTGTCCCCAGCCCTCCTTCCCCCTGGGAGCCCCCGTGCCAGAGAATTCCAGAGAATTCCAGGGACTTTTCCCAGCAGAGCCTTTGTTCTGGAGGGAGCTGAGCCCCACAGCCAACAGTGAGAGCCCCAGCACGGAGCTCCCCAGGGTGGGAGGGAGCTGGAGCTGGGATTTCCCTGTGGGCAGCAGCACAAACCCAGCCCAGGATCCCTCAGAGGGATTTATTTCCCTGTGGGCAGCAGCTCAAACCCAGCCCAGGATCCCTCAGAGGGATTTATTTCCCTGTGGGCAGCAGCACAAACCCGGGCCAGGATCCCTCAGAGGGATTTATTTCCCTGTGGGCAGCAGCACAAACCCAGCCCAGGATCCCACTCAGGGACAATTCCAGCCCTGAAAGCTTTGGAGAGAGTTGTTATTTCATTAATTCCCCACTTTAATTGTGTGTGGGGAGCCCAGCCACGGGCTGAAGTTTGCTTGTGTGGCAGCTGAGAATGAGTCACAGTGGCAAAATTTAATTGTAATCTGCCTCAGATCCGCAGGAGATGCAGGACTAGGTGGGAGCCCAGGGCAAAATTAACGGCTCTGGGACAGGGACAATCTCACTTTTGAAGCTGTTTGCACACGTGGCAGCAGGGGAGGGCTGGGGCAAATTGGAAGCAGAGAACAGAAGTGTTTCTGTGGGTGTTTATAGCTGTGCCCCAGCCAGGCTGGGTGAAGGGGCAGAGGGAGGAGAGGGTGCCCACAGCCCAGGGAAGCTGTGCTGGTGGGACTGGGAGGGATGAGCAGGGGGTGGTTTCCCATCCCCGGGGTGGGAATGGAGCGCTGGTGGCAGGAACAACCCCCGAGGGGGAGAAATCCCGGGGGAGGCTCCCTGCGAGCCCCGGGAAGGCTGAAGGTGCACAAACCCCTCGGGGTCTGTGGGTGCTGCGCCTGCCACAGCCCCGAGAGGTGCTCAGGTATCCTTCTGTGATCTTCCTTCCCCAGAGAGGCTGGGAAAGGCCCTTGGGAGAGTGCTGAGGAGGAGACCGAGGTCTCTCTTCCCCTGGGTGCAGCCGTGGGGAGGAGGAGGGCAGAGGGATCCTGATTTCAGGGGGTGCAGGAGGAAAGGACAGGCTGGGATCACCTGCTCCAGGAAATCCCTTTCCCGAGGTGCTCCCCAAACACAGTTTGTGAGGAGCAGCTGGAAATGGGGTTCCTGTGCCCGTGGGTGTCCCTGGGATCCTGCCCTGGAGCAGAACCGGGTCTGTGGGACTGGCAGCCATCCCAACCTTGCTGCAGCACAGAAATAATTCCACTGCCTCTCCCCTGGAATGGGGGAATGTCACGTGCATCCCGGAGGGTTTGAGCATTACTTATTATTTCTACAGGGATTTGAAGGTTAATAGCTTTACACAAGCCTAATTAATTGCTATTATTTAGTTTAATATTCTCTCCGAGTACTGCGCCCATGCAGAGCTGGCTCTGCCACCCTCCCTGCAGAAGGACTGGGAGCAGCAGTTTGTTTGTGCCACAGGAACGTGCCCAGGAGCCGTGGCAGAGCAGGGGAAGGTGTTTGAGAACGTCACATCCATCCCTGCTCGGGGGTTCTGTGCTGCAGCTGACCCAACAAAATAAACGGGGTTCACAAAATAAATGGGGGCGGTGAAATACATGGGGGTAATGAAATGATTTGGGTTAATAAAATAAATGGGGAAAGAACCCCTTCCTCACCGTCCCTGCACACAGCTCAGAGTGCCCCAAAGCCAGCCCTGAGCTCCATCCCTGCCCTGCCTCGTGCCCAAGGAAAGAGGGACAAAAGTGGTTTCGTTGCAGCCTGTACACGGAATTTGGGAGCCTTTGGCCGCTCCCTGCGAGGCTCCCTCCGAGCAGGCAGGGGAGGATCTGCCCTTGCAGAGCTCTCCCGGCCAAAGGGGAAATCAAACCGATCCCTGCAGGGTGTGGGCAGGAGCTGCGGGAAGATCCCGATGGAGCACAACGCGCTGTTAATGACAAACCAGGCCAAAAAAAGATAAGAGCTTTGTGTTAGTGCAGGGTAACAAATACAGCCGGCTGTAATGTCACTGCAGAGGGGACGCTGGAGAAAGATGGATCGTGTACACGGTGTGTGTGACAGGAAAACGAAAGGCAGGATCCGTGCTGGCCACAGCCGGGGGGGTCGGGGGTGTTTGGAGGGTCTGGCAGCACCTGAGGGACCCCCAGCCCCTGCAGGGCTCGGGGAGGGCGCTGGGGATCCGTCCCACGGAGGCTGTGGACACTGCAGGGAGGGAGGGATTGCTCCGGGAGAGCCCGGGAAGGCACTGGGAGCCCCAGACCCTGAAATATTCCTGAGGTGCATCACCTGTCCCTGAGCCTGCATCTGTCCCTGTCCCTGCACCACCTGCATCACCTGTCCCTGAGCTTACATCACCTGCATCTGTCCCTGCATCACCTGTCCCTGCATCACCTGTCCCTGAGGTGCATCACCTGTCCCTGCATCACCTGTCCCTGCATCTCCCGCATGTCCCAGTCCCCAGCTCATCTCCCTGGGGTGGGAAGCAGCTCCACAGCGGGGAAGGAGACCCTCCATCAGTCCCTGCCTGGGGAATAGGGGAAGGGGCTGGAGGTGTCCCTGTGCTGGGTCACAGCCCCAGCCCCACCTCTCCCCATGTCCCGGGGAACATTCCCAGGAACATTCCTGGGAACATTCCTGTGAACATTCCTGTGA
>VYXD01000021.1:1489-153175 GCA_013397195.1 Hylia prasina
AGGGCGCGCTTTTTGTTTGCGGTGAGGTGCTGGTGGTGAGGAGCGCACGCCGTGGTTATCTACACATCTATATCCAGGGATATCGACACATTCCCAGCATCACCGGTCCCGGCCGAGCACCCTGTTAGACCCTGTAACCTTGTCAGGGCTCTGCACAGCCTAACCCGGGCTAAACCCCCGGCTCAAGCAGGCTCTGAAGGCAGGAAATCCTTTATTACTGGCCGGGTGATTTGGTGTCAAGGGCATGTGCCCGCTCCTGGGATCTCTCTGCACAAGCTGCAGCTCCTGAGATCATTCCAGCGCTGCGCCGCAGCGCACGTCTCTTCCTTCTATCCCTTCCCATTGCACGAACACAAGCACATCCCTTCTTTTCTCTTCTCCTTTTTTCCTCCCCGGTCGAGGCCTAGAAGTTGATGAGAGAAACCCGCACGGGAATGTGAGTAGGTGGTTCGTGCCCCGAGTGTGTTCAGAGAGGGGCAGGAGCGTCCAGCTCTGAGTGAGCACAAGAACCTTGGGCACATTGGGGGTCCAAAACACGTGGCTGGGAGCCTCTTGCAGCCTCTGCCCTTTCCCCTTGGTGCTGTCTCACAGTCCCACCGTTGCGTTCCCTTTGCCTTGATGACATTTCACTTAACGCATCAGATCAGAGGAGTTTTCAAGGAAATGCTAGAAATTAGCTGTCAAAAATGGTTCGGGAGGGCCACCAGCTCAGCCACAGAAATCTTTCTGCCTGCCCTTTATACCATCACCCCCCTCAAAGCATGACACAATATTATTAGCTTAAAAAAAACCAAAACAAAACCCAAACCCTATTTACCCTGTGAGAGCAACTCCGCCGTACACCTCCCTTGAGCCGTTTGCAATTCAAATAAGGCCTCTAACGGCGCAGATTTTTAAGGTCTGACTGACAGAAGCCAACAGCCAGAGCATCCCTCTGAGACCGCCACGCTTCCAACCGCAGCTGGAGCCACGGGGCCACGCGAGCATCCGTCCCTGCCCCGCAGGCAGCTGCCCAGCGGGGACCAGGACGGGGTCACGGCGCCGCCTAAATCGTCCCCTCCTTGGTTCCCTGCCTCGGAGATTTATGGAGGGCTGAGGTGGTTCTATTTAAAAATAGACAGATGAGTTTCGTGGCAGGTTGGAGGTGAACGGTTGTAATTTCAACACTCCCCTGAAATGACTTCTGCGTGGTTTTTTATGAACATTTATTTTTTTATCTCTCTGTAAGACCTTTCCTTTTGAGGAGCCGAAAGCACCTTGGGAGCCTGCATAAGCCCTGATCCCAATGGCAATTTGAAGGAAGGAAATGCAATTCTCTCTCTAAGCGGGGAAACTGAGGATCAGGGCCTTGGGGAGATTTTGCCACCCATCCTTTGCGGTTTCAAATGGAATCGACCCATGGATGGAAATTATGGGAGCAGCAGGGGGACACAGACCCAGAACAGGGCTCGCAGCCCTCAGGGCTGGGCAAAACGGCTTTGTCAAATGGACACGGGGATTTTCCGCCTGAATTTCGGCTCACACGGAGCTGGAGGTCACGTTATAAACCTGTGCTGGATTAAAGCTCAAAGGGCTCTTCCAGGGCCTTTTCCAGCTCACCCTCCTGCCCGCCGCCCGTCACGTTGGCCGAGGATATTTAAAGCCCGCTCGGAAATACATTACACCCCCTTAAAAACATAAATCCTCGGACTTAACCGGTGATCCATCCCCTCCCTGTGCACTGTTAGCACATTAAGAAATTAAACGATAAAACTCCCAAAGATCCGATTGACTGGGATCGCGCCGCTCCATATGGCACGGCATATGTGTCCGGCCCTCGGCCGGGATCGCCGGGATGCGCTCGGCCGGGCTGGGGTGGGAAAGGGGTTTCAAGGCAAATTCAGATGGATTTAGAGCTACTTCATTTTTTTTTTTTTTCCCCCTCTCTTCTCTCACGACATTTCACTTCTCTGCTCCACCCCCAGCGCCAGAGGGAAAGCTGTGGAGGTGATGTATGTCCCTAAATAAGGATGCAGAGCCTGGCTTTGCTGGAGGAGGTCAGGTGAGGCTATTTAACGCTTTGCAGCCTCCTCGAAGGGTTTAGAAAATGATGCCAAGCCCCCAAAGCCACCTCCCCACAGCCTGCTGGGGATGATGGCAGAGGTGATGCCGGGGGAACGGGTCCCTGCAGGTGCAGGGAAAGAGTCCCTTTCCTTCCCTACCCACTCCAGGATAAATCCCCTTGCAGCAAACAAAGGGCTCTGGGCCTCGCAGGGAGCTTTCCCCGAGTGACGACGCAGGGTTTCTAAAAGCCTTCAGAGGCTTTTTCACCGCTTTGGTGGAATTTAAACCTTTCCTTTAATTTCTTTCTAAAGCTCACTTGAATTGTTAAGCGCTGGGAGGTGTGAGGGGAGCAAAGATGGCAGCTGGATTCATCCCTGTGCCTGACACTGAGGGATGGACGGGTGGACAGAGCCTGTACCACAAAACTTAGCTCTAAACATGACCTAAACCAGCTTAGCAGGGATATACATGGAGAAAGGGATTAACCCCCCTCGCTCCCCAGCCAGGAGCAACAAATCCCATTAACACCCCATCCCTGGGAGGGGAAACTCCGCATCCAATGGTCCCCAAAATAGGGACCTGCCGCATTCAGGGAGTTGTTTATTTCAAATGAAGATCCCAGCCCGTGGCAATGTCTCCTGCAGAAGCTCCGTGGTGAGAATTAGGGATTTTTGTGGGAAGCTTCGGCATCACTGCGAACCAGCCCGGCCGTGTTATCCTGGTGCAACGCCTGTGCCGGCTGCTCACCTCCTAAATAGTTAATTCCTGGAGACCGTGAGAAGGTTAAATATGTATCAGGATCAGATGCAGTCACCTATAGCTCCCCTTTCTGCAGGATTTCTCAGGTTTACTCAGAGAACTGGGAGCAAGATTCAGCGAGAGGGGGATGAAAAATATCCCTCTGCCTGAAAAACCCGGCGCTGCCCCAAGTAATTTGATTTAAAGCAGGGGAATTACTCACCGAGGTGATAGGTAGGAACCGTGCAAAATATAGTGGGGGGAAAAAGAAGCTGTTAGAGACAACAGCAGGAGAAAAACTCTGTTATCTATGGTAACAGTCTGGAGACTGATTTATCCCGTGTATAAATAGAGCGGGAGAGGCTTTCGCGCTGTAGACGCTCCGATGGGGAAGTGAGAGTTGATTTTACCCTCCCTTTTGGGTTCAGCTTGATAGGAAAATTTCCCATTGATGCAGCAGCTCCACAGAGTGAGACAGGGCACTAAATTCCAGAGGAAATGGGCCCAAACTTTCTCCCCTCGCCGCCGTGCTGGGCGCAGCCGTGGGATGCGATTCCAGCATCCCCCCCTTTCCCCACGTAGCCATTCCATCTTAATCAACATCCCAGCTCCCCCCAGAGCTGCCCTCTCCGAGCCCCCAAATATTATTGCTTTGTTTACTACTGGGTTTTATGGCGGATGAAAGCTGACGGACCAGATCCCTCTTCCAAGTATTTATTCCCTTCCACAATTTAAATAATATTGTTTCACCTACTGGCTGTAGAGACAAAAAAAACCCCAGCAAACAAAATATCCCAAATCTCTTGTAGTCCATGATTTATTTCTGAATTTTCCTTGAGGGGAAAAAAAATAATCTAAAGGTCTCCAAGCTTCAGGTTTAAAATGCATCGTATTTAGGCAAATTCTACTGGAGTAAGCAGAGAGAAGAGAGGGACAATGCAGTGTCGGGCTGGTGTCTTGTTCAGCATTTTGGATAGTGTAACACAAATTTTAGAGGGTAAAATGTGGGGCTGGGAGGGAGATTTCAGGGCTTGTCTCAGTTGTACCTGGAATGTTCATCTCTGGGAGCCACAAACCCCACCGCGCCGTTTGTCCCCCGCGTGTTTGGTGCCTCCATCGTTTTAAGACAATTTGCAAAACGGATTAAACACCCCAAAACTCCCCTCGCCTCGCTGGGATTTGCTCTTCATTTTCCAAGCTGCTCTGCCACAGCAGCAGCGGCCTTGAAATCCCATTGCTCCCGTTTTTCCTGCGACATCTCCCAGGGTGTGCATTCCCCTATTGTTCCACAGGTCAGCAGAGAGCCCCGAATCAGGTAAAAGCCCTTTCCCAGTTCCCTTTTGTGCCGTATCCCACAAAATCCACGTCTGCCTAGTGTGTGTTTCCCCAACGCAGATTCCACTGGCATGGAGGAGCAGATGGCTCAGGTAGAGGATTTAAAGCTGTCCCAGCCCACCCCCAGGCCTGACCTATATCCAGGATGAACGGATGGATGCCAGGAATACTTTTGCTTTCCCCTATGTCCATCATACATCCCCGGATTTTTTCTTCCCCTCCCTATCAGCTGTCAAAAAAAAAATAAAAAAGAAGGGAAAGGGTAAAAAAAAAAAAAAAAAAAAAGGGAAAAAAAGCAATACCTTCCTGACTGATATTTACACAAGTAAATATTTTTTATGTATATACAGCCAGTATGAAATGATTTTTAATGAATTATCTGTGAGTGAAAACAGTTCTGTAAATCAGCAGGGCTGCAGGCAATTTTTACCATATGTCGGCTCGCATTTGTATCACGGAATTTGTTGTGGCGAGGACGAAATATCTGCTTTTCTTTCCTTGCTGATGTGCTAGAATTAGGATCTACATAACTCAGTGCGTTTAAGCAGGAATATTGTCTGGTTTTATTGGACTATTATTAATGCAAAGGCGGCCATTCCCAATTCGGCTCTGCACACCCAGCCAGAGAGAGCTGCACGGGAGCAGGGAGAAGCCTGAATTACATTAAAAATCCCTCTTTTTTCCCCCCCATAAAGCTTCCTTCAAACCTTCCTCCAGCAGGTTTCCAAGAGTAAATCAGCAACTCGCACAGCAAAAAGGAATATCTGTAAAATATAAGCTGTGCTCTGCTCTGCACATCCATCCTCCCTTCCCCTTCCGTAAAATAACATTTGAATTCCTAATGGAAATAAGGATGAATTACTTAATGTATGGAGGGGGGGGCTCAGGCTAAAAACACATCCCAGGATAATTGCTGGGCTTTAACAGCACTATATTTACCCCTAAAGCAAGGGGGTGAAACAGGAACCAGAGCCCCAAAATGAGGAGTTGCCACCGTAACACCCTGCAAAATGCAGGTGAAAACTTCTGCCTGATCCCGGGTAGGAATAAATTGAATAAATTGCTCCTAAATTCAGGTACAAAACCAAGATGAAAAGTAAGGGATGGGGGTGGGGGGAAGTTTAACACAGAACCAAACCAAAATTGGTTATGGATATCACATATTCCTGCATTCTGGGGATTTAATTTCAGAGCTGTTAACACTGAGGAAATGTTTGAATTATGTTTTATAAAATAGTGTAGAGAAGGGAAGATCTCCAGCCTGATTCTCCATCGTTTATCCGGGGCTGAACGGGGAGGCGGGGGGATGTCAGCCAGGTTGCACTGATGCCGGGAGGGAGGGAAGGCCTCTGGGAAGAGCGGTCCTGGATCTGCACCCCGAACAAAGAGAGGTCACCCCTGCCTGTATCCGGGTCCTGCACATCCAGGGATTTGCCGCTGGCTTTAACGGGAACAGGATGCTTTTCCTTTTGCCCACGGGAATATTCCTGGATGCTGCCTCGAGCAGGGGGGGAAGGGAGAGAGGTTGAATTGGTTTTTTTTTCTCCCCCCGCGAGAGAATAAAAAACAGTAAATAACAAAATACTTTAAAAATCCCAATTCTTGCCTTTCTGCCCCTGTTTTCACCCCCCTCCCCGCTCCCTCTCTGCCAGGCCAGGACGCAGCCGCGAGCCAGAGGACGGCCGTGATTCTGTAATGACGTAATGCTGAGATGGAAAATGTCATAACCATTTGTCACCAAACGCCCCGTGCACCCAGATGAAGCAAACAGTGTGAGACTGACAGGGCTGATGAAAAACAGCACTTAAGCTAATTTTTTTCTCCCGCTAAACTCCGTTGTGCACTATGCAAATCTGATTGCGAAAGTGGGACATTATCAACACTTTAACGCTAGTTAACTTTGGGAGATGATACTCAGAGCAATCAACATAAACTTAGCATACAGTAACTTAAATAACAAAAATGTTTCTCTGCTGCTGCTCCGGTGCTGGCATTTGGATCCAGGCATGTGATGGATTGTGCCGTGCCTGGGAACAAATTAAAAATACAGCGCCTCAGATCACTGGTGGCAGCAGCGGAGAGGAACGGGGTTTAAACCAGAATAACAATAGTGGCAATTAGACACCAACCTGGCCTGAATCATCCCTGCCCCGCGAGCAGGTATTGATTATTAATAGGCTCATATTTGCTTAGACCCCATCCTTCATCCCTCTGGTTCCCACGCCAGCCCGAACCGACCCGCTCCCGATGAATCCGCATTCCAGCAGCTCTTAAATTTATCACGCTCCTCAAAATACTCTTTTTTCCCTCCCTTAAGGTCCAATTCCTAACGCCTCTGAGAATCGTGGCTTTCCTCTCCTTTTTCTCCTGGAAAATAAATTTGTCTTTATCCCTCGGCGAAGTGCATTGAGAACCCTAAAGGTCACCCTCCCAAAGAAAGGAAGGATAACCTGCAATTTGTTATTTTTAAAGGCTCACAGCGGTGGGAGAGGTGGCGTGAGATGAACTGATGGAGAGGGGAGGACGTGTCTCCCTCGTTAGCATTCCCCCCGTTCCCCCGCAGCAACGGGGAACGATAATAACACCTTAATATCTCCCAGCGGGGCTCAAAGGAGCTGGAAAAATAGGATTTAGGGTGTGAGCTGTGAGGGAAAACAACAACAACAACAAAAAAGCCCCCACGGCCCGCGCTGCAGCTGGAAAGTTGAAGCTGGATTTTGTGTCGTGGTGGTATTGATTGGGATGTTAACAAACCTGGGGTGCACGGAGCAGAGGGAGGTTGGATCCCAGCCAGCTCCCGCTGCCGGCCCAGGCCTGGAATGATGCCTGCTCTGATACGGCAACAACCACTTCCCCAGCCCAGGTCTGCCCGGGGTTTCTCCTAAAAATGTTAATTAAGGCTCCCACGCTGAGTAAATTACAGAGAATTAGCTCTATTTTGCATATGCAGAATTAAGGTGTGAGGAGAAGCACCTGGATGAGGGTGGCCCGGGGAGTCCACCAAGAATTGAGCTCCTTCTTCACAGTCTGAGCCCTCCGCTGCGGTCTGAGCCTCATCTGGTCTTCTCCTGAGCTCATCATACCCAGTTCATTAACGAAACACAGGAATTTACAGTAATTATTAGAAAAATCACAGGATCATGGAGTATCCTGAGTGGGAAGGGACCCACGAGGATCATCGAGTTCAATTCCTGGCCCTGCACAGGCACCCCAACAATCCCACCCCGTGCCAAGACAAAGATTAATGGGTTTGGTTTCCAAAAATGGACTCACTCAGATTGCCCAATCTTATCCATTTCCAGAAGTTCTCCCATTTCCATGACCAGAAGATGCCAGTCAGTTCTATGCCCATTCCTGCTCTCAGCATTTTCTCCAGCTGAATTAGGTGTTTATAGGTGGTATTTTGGGCACAGTTAGAATCTGCTTTTATTTGTTAAGGCTTTTCCCATTACAGCCCAAATCCTGGAGGTGCATTTTTCCTGTCACCATCCAAACTGTGAATTCCAGCTGTGTGGAGAAAATGTCCTTTCCCAAAAGGGATAAACCATTGTCCATTTATGGGGTATCCCTGGCTGAGCCCTTCAGCTGTGACCTCCATTTGTTGGGATTGGCAGAATAAACAATGGCACCTTTTCCAAAATTCAGGAGACACGCCAATACTTACAGAGAGATAAGTAGAGCACCAGTCTATCATGGCCAAGGAAATAATTATAGCCAAGGAAACATCTTCCATCTTGGGATGCCTGACTGCAGAGATGCACCAAAGTGCAGGGATTTTCTCCTTTTGCAAGGTAGGGAAGGCATTTTATGGGTGAAGAAACCAAGAATTCTACTGGACTGGGTTTGACACAGTGGAGGATGGGCAAGGTTTGCTGCTCACAGCACCCCACCAGAGAGCACAGAAAACTCTTCTTAGACAATTCTTCGTGGCCTAATTTATTAAAAAACAGCAAAAAGGGCTCCAGCTCTTTGATAGAGTAAAAGAACAAGGCTTACACAACACCCAGATCTCCCTGCTCATGGTGCGGTGGGATTCACCCCTTCAAACTTCAGGAATGTTTCTGCCCAGTGCCAGAATCTGCTCCAAGGTGTCTCTGAACCAGCAGCAATTTGGGGCCACCAAGGGAAGGCTGAGACTGCACATGCACCCCATGGTGACAGCTCCCCCACTCCAAAGACAAGGCCTCATGGCCAAGGAAAGAGAATCTGGAACTGGTTTATTGATTCCTGCAATTTATCAATCCCTGGAAGTGTCCAGGGCCACGTTGGATGGGGCTTGGAGCAACCTGGGATAGTGGAAGGTGTCCCTGCCCATGGCAGGGAGTTGGAACAGGATGAATTTAAGGCTCCTTCCCACCCAAACCATTCCATGATTCATGGATCTGGGTCAGCAGTGCCCTGGCAGCCGGGAGGAACATCCCTGTCCTGGGGGCATCAGGCCCAGCATCACCAGCAGGGAGAGGAGGAGGAATTGTCCCACTCTGCTCTGCACTGGGGTGGAATTCTGAATACTGTGAGCAGTTTTGGGCGCTGCAAAACAAGAACGACCTAAAGCTGTCAGAAAGCATCCAAAATAGGCTACAGAGATGGTGAGGGACCTTGAGGGGGAGCCTTACCAGGAGCAGCTGAGGTCATTTGGTTTGTTCAGCCTGGAGAAGAGGGGACTGAGGTCAGGCCTCACCGGGGGCTGCAGCTCCTCCTGAGGGACAGCTCCAGTTTCTGCTCCCTGTGAGCAGGGACAGGGCCCAGGGAACGGCGGGAGCTGTCGGGGAAGGTTTAGGTTGGATATCAGTGGGAGGTTCTTTCTCCAGAGGGTGGCTGAGCACTGGAGCAGCTCCCCAAGGAGCACATCCCCAAGGAATGGGCACGGCCCCGAGGCTGCCTGAGCTCCAGGAAGGTTTGGACAGCTCCCAGGGATGCACAGGGTGGGACTGTTGGGGAGTCCTGGACAGAGCCAGGAGCTGGACTGGATGATCCTGGTGTGTCCCCTGCAACTCAGAACACACTGTGATTCTGTGACCTTGGGAATTAACTGGAGACCACCTCCCCATGGCAGGAAACCTTCTCCTGCTCCCGTGGTGGCTTGGGAGGGGAGCTGAGGTCAGGCAGCACAGAGCTCTCCTCGTTCTCACCCAGAGCAAAGGCACTCAGGCACTGAATTTCTGAAGCTGTAACAAGCCCAGTCCTGGTCCCCAGCTGCCTCTCATGGCCATCAGCAAGTCCTGGAGTGAGAGCATAAATGCACTTGTTCCGCCTCTCTAAGTGCAAGGAAACTGTCTCAACAAAGAGGATGAAATATTTCTTGTGGCTTTCTGTAAGTGAAGGCAGAGAAAGCGAGGCAGACAGCAGCTACTTGAACCACTCCACCCAGAGAGTCGCAGCCTACAAGAGCTTTGTGGGAATGCTGGGACAAGGTTTTTCTGCCACAGATGAACCTGCTGCTGCTTTGTCATCTCTGCCCAGGTTCCCTTTTCCGCTCTTCCAGCTCTTGGTTTCATAATAAAATAGTGGTCAGGTCTGTGAGGGATGAGTGAGAACAGTCCCCCACGGCCTCTTGTCCTGCTCTCCATCCTATCCCTGAAATCCATGTTGCTTTCACAGTGGATTCGTGCATTGCCAGGGGCAGTGGGATGCAGGGCACCACCACTGCTAACCTCAAAAATCAGGAATCGTGTGGTTGGGGCTGCCTTGGAGCTCCTTTTAAACAGGCAGAGGTTTGGGCACGATGGGGTTGTCCTCCAGCAAGTGATGTCCACCCCGAAGAACCTGCTCAAAGCCCCCTCCTGCACTTGGAATGGAGGCCAGGAAAATGTCCCCATCGCTGTCACATCACCTCATATCACTGCTGGGTTTTTTTGTCACTTTGAACAAGCGGGATCTGCTCTCATCCTGGGTTTTATACACGGTCAGCAAGAGCCAATCTCTTTCATAACAGGAGCACATCCAATTAAACTGGCAAACAATATTACATTTTCCTATTACTTTGTGTAGAACATCCTTTCTGGTAAAGAGAAGCCCAGAGGTTATAGAAATTTTAGGGATTTCTTTTTCAGACTCCTACATGGCTGAATCTGTGATCTCAATTTGAATTAGCTGGGACCTGCTGTTGGGGCTGTTTGTTGTTAGATGTCACCAGTGATGGTGTTGCCAGAGAGGCTGGAACATAATAGACTCAAAAGGACCTGAGGTCAAGGGCAATGAAGTTTAAAATACAATCTCTTCTTGCTTGGAGATATTTTTGCACATGTATATCCTGAACAGAAAATTCAGGAGAATAATGCTTTCAAGTGCAGTCTGAATGAAGTCACAGGGAAAAAGGCAATATATTTTGTAATGAATTCGTTTAAACAACTCAGTGATATTGTTGATTTGCTGCTCCCTGGATTGTAATTTATTAGAAATTGCTTCTGATGTTTACAGGATGCATAAAGAGCAGTTCAATGTAAATAAGGAGCTGCTGTATGGTTAAGTGTCCCTTCTGGTGAATTAAATAACTTCGTGAAAAGACTCCTTGTGTGTAGTTATTCCACTTCCTACTTCAATGTCATCTTGGCTCAGTTAACCAAAGGAGAAAATTCAAGTTGCAGGGGAGCATTTCCCCATTTTTGAGAAAACCATATTTTGGTAACGGCTTGGAGACCCCCAAACTGTGTGCTCTGCTGCCCTCCTCACCCCTTTAGCCTGACTACCCCAGGGAAAATTTTAGGGGCAAGATGCCACCATGTGAGGCAGAAATGGTCCTTCCCCTCCTTCCATCACTGTGCCAGGGCCAGAGTGCTGAATCCAGCACACAAAAGCTGCTGCCAAACCAGGGGCAGGGAGCATGAAGCCTCCTCAAGACAGAGCTCAGGACACTACTCAAGACTCACCTTTTTGGCAGAGGGATTTGCTTCATGTGGGGCTTGCTGCCCATGTAGGAATGAATCTGAAAATCTGTACACAACCATCTCCACTGCATCAGGCTAATCTTGCACAGCCAGGGCTAATGAGGAGGAGTTGTAACACATGGAGTCCTTAAAGCACCTGAAAGGGAATGTCGGGATCTATCCCAGAGCTGTGACTTTTCCCAGAGTGCCTAAAGTGGGTTATACAAACATAATTTAGCTGGACTGAACAGTCTAATCTGAGATTTGCATGACTGGCAATGGCCTCCTCCCTGCTAGTCAGTTCTTGTGGTGCAAGAAGGAGCTTGGGAACGCTCAGCCTTGGTGTGAAGTGCATCAGTTCTTCCCGACAGGTTTATTCCTCCACCAGCTGTTTGTTGATCGTGAATTCATGATCACAGCCCAACAGAGCAGATCTGTTTGTTTAACCAATTTACAGCCAAACTTTGAATACCAGCACTTAATTCTACCATTAAGCAGCCCTCCTCTTAATGCAGAAACATCTTGCAAGTTCCCAGTCAGGTTTTATTCCACAGCATCCCACATTTTCTCCCAGCACTGGTGCCAGCTGGGCTGGCTTGCTGTACAGGGGGATCACCCTTCTCTTGGCACCGAGGCACAGTGCTCTGTAAATCCCTCAGAGTCTTCAAAACACAGATTTTTTTTGGACTCATTCTCCAGTGTCACCCCAATATTCCAGAAAGTCCTTTAGGAAACACAAAATGACCCCTCCTTCAGGACAGCATATGATTGACTTTATCCTTGTGATTTGCTTTCCCTGAAGGATTCGGGCACACATGGAAGATGAATTTGCTGGGGCTGCTCTTACAGACACAGAATGATGGAATGGTTTGGGTTGGAAGGGATGTTAAGATTATCTTGTTCTACCTTGTGCCATGGGCAGGGACAACTTCCCTGATTGCTGTGAGCCCTGTCTAACCTGGACTTGGACACTTCCAGGGATGGGGCAGCCATGGCTTCTTCTTCCCACAGCCATGTCCTGTGCCTTGTGGTACTTCTGCCAGTGGGAAGAAGATGGAGCTGGGGAAAAAAAAAAAAAAAAAGGTTGGCTAAAAGGGGGTTAATGATGTAAACCTAAACTAAAAAAGGAGAGATTCAGACTAAAGTGAAGGAAGACATTTCTTTATGATGAGGGTGGGGAGGCCCTGGCAGAGATTCCCAGGGAAGCTGTGGCTGCCCCTGGATCCCTGGAAGTGTCCAAGGCCAGGCTGGATGGGGCTTGGAGCAACCTGGGATAGTGGAAGATGTCCCTGCCCATGGCAGGGGGTGGAACTGGATGGTCTTTAAGATCCCTTCACACCCAAACCGTTCTATGATTCCATGATTCAATGAAATCAAAATACCTTCTCTTTCTTCCTCTTCCATGCTCTGTGACCATATGCCAAGTTTGGCTGTCAGAATTCAATCACCAGTGCTGGTTCCTGAAGCAGAAGAGACACTTAACTTACTCTTCTTCCTGTATCCAGGCAAAGAGCTGCTTGTGACACAAGCTGAGTTAGAATTAACTCAATCATATGTTGATTCTTTCCTGAGCAGGAGCACAATGTTCCTTAGGTTTGATCTTGCAGAGTGCTGGATGCTCTGACTCCGCTCTGTGATCCATGATCAGGATCCATGCACGGTCACTTGTAGCATGTCTGGAAGGCATTTGCAATGTGCATTTGAATTCTGTAAAACGTGTGCTGTGCTGCTGACATGAAGGAGTTTGTTCTGCTGTCAGTGCTGGGTCACAATCTAAAATCAGATTGGTTTGGGTTGGAAGGGACCTTGAATATCCATCTCATTCCAAACCTCTGCCATGGACAGGGACAACTTCCACTATCCCAAGTTGCTCTGGATGGGGAGATGCATTTGGACCTTTTCTCTCCAGGTCCTCATCCTCAGTCCTGCTAATGGAGCCACGTTTAATGGAAAAAGGCACTTTTTTACAGTTCAAATGCTTTTAGACTTGGCTTTCCTGGATTTTGGTGGGACAGGAGAATAAAGCAGCGAGGAAATTAGAGAGGGAGGAAGCTCATTAGTGGATGGAGCGCTCCTGCTCTCTCCTTCCTTCTGAAGCCTGATGAATGCCACAAACAGGAGCAGAAATTCAGGAGTCAGCTCTGGGAGGGCTGTGATTACCTCGGAATTCTGCTGGGATCCTGCCATCCCACAGCTGAGCTGTGGCCTCATAGAGCACAGACCTGCAAATGAAGCCCCCCCCCTGCCACGCTGGGCTGGCTCAGCTGAGCTCAATGTGCCAGCAGGCAGCAGAGCCAGTTTAATATTTATAACCTGATTTGACCACTTAATATATTCAGCCTATTTTTAAGCTGCCTGGCTCTGCACGGAGGGACAGCTCACATCACATGGAAGGCTCCTGGCTCCTTGAGGCACCTGGAGGAGCTTTGCAGGTGATGGTCACACTTGAAGGAGAAGTTTTCCACTCCTTGGTTTTCCAGCAGTGGGAGAGGGCTGCTGGTGGGTTATGAATTAGGATGCCTGGGAATAGCATGGCCTTGGCCAGGGTGGGATTGGCTGTAATTGCATCAGGAATGTTCACCCAAATTTGCTCTGGTTTCTGCTGTCCTGGAAAATGCTGGTGCTTTAGGAAGAAATTCTGGAAGCAGTTCCCAGCCACTGGTCAGTTTATTTACACAAAGAAGGATTCAGGTAACAAGAAAACACCACTGCAAGGCCAAATAAGCATCAAATCAAACTTTCAAAGCACACAAACTCGTTATAAGTCAGGTCCTAGTGAGAGAGCAAAAGGTAAATCTATAGCAAGAGGAGCTGAAGCCAGTCTTGTTTGGATTATGTGATTAGAAGTTTGACTATTTTCAGTATCACTAATCGGAAAAAGTAAGCAATATCAGCAGAAAATTAGGCAATGTGGGAGGAAAATTTGGTGAGTATTTTGGGGTTTATTTCTGGAAACCAATTGTTGGCTGAAACAGGGGAATTCAAGCAGTTGATGTTTCATTCCTGTTGCACACAGAGCTGGGAGGAATCAGTGGCTTTTGGGGAGGGAATTTGCAAGGGCCACGACACTTAAATGCTATTGTCTCCACGCAGAGTTTCGTTTTTCTTTTAAAAAATGTAATTTTGAGGGTCTGAGAATTCTTCATCATCAAGTGTATGAAAGAGAAGTGGCTGCTGCTGAGGAGCTAAACTTTGTGTCTCCAAACCAGCCTCACCTGGGTGAGATTTGTGCTTACACAGGCACCTGTGAGTTATTTGAAATGTAAATAAAATATCCCCGCCTGCCCACACAGTGAATGTGAGGGTGAGCCCAGTGTGTGATGTGCTCAAATTCGGGGTTAAACAAGATGTGGGCCCAGATCTCCTGGCTTTCTGTCTCATCACTCATCCCATAGCAGGCAGGAAAAGGTGAGGTTTGGAGGTTGCTTTTCAAACGAAAACTCATCCCATTTTTCCCTCCATGGTATGACTGTGCTGGTCAGGCCCCCTCCAATTCAGGGAGAAAGCTGGGAAAGCAATGGGAGCTGGGATAATCCAAAAAATGAGGTCTAATCCTAAAAGTACTAATAGGCCAGGATAGGTTTTGAGACCAGTCCTCAATTCTTTCCCATCTCAGTATCACTAAAGCAGCCTCAAAATGACAGTGCAGGATCCAACCCTTCCCTGATCTCCCCAGAGATGCAGAGGTCTCTCAGGACAAACCCTGTGAGTGACTGTGCTGAGCAAGGGCTAAAGAAGAGACAGGTGGATTTAGGCTTTATTTCAAGGGTAATATTCCAGTGCATCATTCCCAAAAGAACCGAAGCTGCCGAAGGGCTGGCGACTTCCTCAGCAACCCAGGTGAAGCCCTGGGCAGGGCTTGGAGGGTGGTTCAGCCAAACTTTTAGAAGAGAAACCTCTGTAATAGGATTAAGGGGTGCCAGCCAACTTGGAGGAAAGGCTTGGAGAGATTTGGGGAGGCATTGGGAGGAAGGATTAGCGGGAGATGCAACAAAAGCAGGGGCCAGGAGGGTGCAGTCAGCGCTGAGGATGAGTGGTGCCACGTGCCACACACACTCAGGGTTAGCCACCCTCTCCTCGCAGCCTGGACTCACTTCCCGTGCCAGAGGGCAGGGTTAGATGGGATATTGGGAAGGAATTCTTGGCTGTGAGGATGGTGAGGCTCTGGCATAGGTTGCCCAGAGAGGTGGTAGATGCTCCATCCCATGGATGTGTCCAAGGCCAGGCTGGACAGGGCTTGGAGCAGCCTGGGATGCTGGAAAGGTCTCCCTGCCCATGGCAGGGGGGTTGGTGACCTTTAAAGGGCCCTTTCAACCCAAACTCTTCTATGATTTTCCAATGCACTTTCCATGTTACTGCAGGGTCTGTATGGTTATAAAAACAAAATCATGGAAAGGTTCTTAAAGCCCATCCCATCCCCTGCTATGGGCAGGGACACCTTCCAATATCTCAGGTTGCTCTAAGCCCCATCCAACCTGGCCTTGGACACTTCCAGGGATGGAGCAGTCACAGCTTCTCTGGGCAACCTGTTCCGGGGCCTCCCCACCCTCACAGGGAAGAATTCCTTCCCAATATCCCATCAAACCCTGCCCTGTGGCAGTCTGGAGCCATTCCCCCTTGTCCTGCCTTAAACGTCAGACACATCCCAAGCATCCATACAGCAAACCAGAAGAGAACAGAAGTGGACGAGGTTCACATCTCTTAACAACCTTAAAAACCTTCTTAAAGGTCTGCAATCGATGTTTTTTTTCTGGTACAGACCCACTCCTTTGGGACCTTCTCTTGGTATAAACTTGTGCTGGTACAATCTAACATCCGAAATAAATCTGCAGTTGAGGTAATCCTTTTGATCCCAGTCTTATAAAACTTGGAGTACCATCTCCACCTGCAACAACTATATTGTTTTATTCCACCTCTGTCTGCAGCAGAGGCTCTTATGGAGCTTTTTTATAGGGCTGAACACTATTTCCCACCTTCCCAATGCTCCTGCTGTAAGCCCTGAAGGTGGTTCTGACACTTCACTCTCCTCTCATGAAAAAAACAGGCTACAAGATCCTCCCAAACAGCCTCTTCATGTTAAAAAAAATAAATTTCTTCACTAAATTCCCTTGAAACATGGCAGGTAAAGTACTTTCACCTGCTTACTCAAGTGTGTATCATATTATCTGCACCAACATTATCATATCACACGAGTGGAACCTGGATCCATCCCACTCCTAGAATGTGGAACTTCCTCCTCCATGGGATAGTGGATCCAAGGAGGAGAGATGCCATGCTGGACCTGTTCCCATCAAAAAGGAGGGGCTGGTGGGGAATGTGAAGCTCGAGGGCAGCCTGGGCTGCTGGGACCGTGGAATGGTGGAGCTGGAGACCCCTGGGGCAGAGAGGAAGGGTGCAGAGCAAGAGCATCACCCTGGGCTTCCGGAGAGCAAATGTGAGTCTCTTCAGGGATCTTTTTGGTTCAGACCCATGGGATAATGCCCAGCAGGGCAGAGGAGCCCAAGAGAGCTGGTTGATATTCCAGGATCACCTCATCCAATCTCTGTTTCCATTGTTTTCTGCCTCAGGCCTTTATTTACAAATTGGATACAAGACCCAAACTTCATGTCCTTGAGGACCAGTGTTCATCTTACAGTAACGCCTGTCAGAATTAGGGAATTTAAAGTGTTTTGGAGCCCAGAAATTGTCAGCAGCGTGACTCTGGAATGGTTTTGGCCTGGGATAAGTTTTGCTGAGTTAATGGGCTCTGAAGATGTCCCTGCCCATGTCAGGGGGGTTGGATTAGATGACCTTAAAGGTCCCTTCCACCCCAAACCATCCTTGGATGCTTCTGTGGAATAGTCCTCAAATCCAGATGAGGGACAGTTCATTTTCTGGCAGTGTTCATTTTACCAGGAAAAATGTCCTGGAGTGCCAGCCTGTTATTGGAGGAGCCACTTTCCAGTGCTGTTGGGTATTCATTGCATCACGGGCTTCGTCTGCATTTCCTAAAGCTGTGCAGTGAGAAAGTTGCAATTGGAGTCTCGGAATTTAATTTGGTGGCTGCCTGGTTGTTGGGCAGTTCTTCTGCCAGACATAATCATATTCCACCAGAGGCAGAATTAGCCGGTGTGTGCTGCATTGCTAAGTGCAGCACAGGCCCACTGGCATTCCTTGGGCTTGTTGTTTTGCTGGGGGTTTATTTTGTTTATTTTTTTTTCCACGACACATGTAAATATTGATTATTGGGACCCTTGCCTGTGGACCTTGGAGTGCTGAGTTATGATGGTAAAAGGGGACAGCAAAAGAAACGGTGAAAATGCCAAGATGGAAAGGCCAAGCAGTGGTTTAGGTGAGATATAACAGTGAGATAAAATAAAATAACAGTGAGATAAAACGAAACAACAGTGAGATAAAATAACAGGCAGGCTCAGCCTTGTGGTTGTCATGTTGTTAATAATAAATATTGTTCCAGGACTGGGAGAGGGAGAGGAGCTGATGTTGGGATTGAGTCTGAAGCAGAAACAAAGTGATTTTGTGTCTGTCCATGTGCACAATGGTCACTTTGGCTGTACTCCTGAGATAAGATCACCTTCAGGGGATGTGGCAGCCTTGGTAGAAAGGGGACAGTCACCTCCTGTGGCTGTGCTGGCTCTTCCATAGCTGGGCTCCCTGCCCAGTTCCCATCAGCTTGGGGCAGTTCTGAATTCACATCTCTCTGCACCCATTTCTGCTGAAAAACCCAGAGAAAACCCAAGCAGCACAAAGTGAAGTTTGAAGCACAAGGAAAACCCACATATTGAGGCTGTTTCTGCTCTTAAATATGGAGCTGTAAGGACAAAAAGATAAAACTGAAGGATTAAAAGGAACCCCCCCAGAACCAGATACATTCAACACAAACGCCTTTGAAAGAAGATGCTGGCGTTGGGCCAGCGTCAAATCGCGACAGAAGGTCATCTAAAATAACAATTAATTCATGGGCATCCCTATCAAAGCTTAAATTTATTAATAACCACTGTGACAACCAACAGCAGCATTTAAGTCATGGCTACTCATGAGCTGCTGCTGGAGAGCCCACCCCAGGTAAGGGGGAAGAGATGATGCAGGTTTTGACCAAAAAATTATTATTATGAGGATGCAAACAGCGTTATTCTGCCAGGCCACTGATGTCAGCACTGCGACACCACATAGAGATGCTCCCAGCTGGAGGGCTGCTGGGAAGTTTGTGGAACATGCCCAGATCCCTTGGAGAAGCTCAGCTGTGGTCCCTCAGCAGCTGCCTGTGCCTGCCAGCGGTCCTCAGTTGACTTTATCTCCTGGCTTCACCTCCCAGTGCTTCCCTGTCCTCTTTTGCTCCCTGTTGGAAGCCCTTTCCCTCTGGCAGATTGATGGTGTTCCAGGGGGTGTCCCCAGTGGCCGTGCCACCATCTGTCCCCCTCCTGCCAGCACAATCCAGAGGCAGGGATGGGCTCCCTGAGCGCTTCCAGGGGTCAGGTTTTCCCTCCTATCACTGCTGAGGGGAGCAAATATCTCTTGGTGGGATGCAGGCACCTCAAAACTCCACCCAAGAATGGGATAGACAGTGCCCTGCCCGGTGAAGACGAAACGAGGCTGCCCCTTTGCTGGTTTGCTCCAATCTGTCACAAAAATAACTTATTCCAAGGCGAGCAGGTCCCAGGAGGGAGCAGAGGTCCTGGTTGCTCTTCTGGCTTCATCTTTTATCCATCCCTGTGGCTTTTCCCTCCCCTGCCTGCTGCTAATCAGCATTCCTTGCAAAGAGCAGCTGCTAATCTGCAGCAGGAGTTGGTGCGTGCAGGGTGTGGGGAGGTGGTCGGGTGGTGAAGGGACACCCTTCCAGCAGCTCCTGCTGCAGCAGCACCAAAACACCCCTTTCCCAAAGCCACCATGGCTAAAAAGGATCCAACCTTGTGCACCCACAAAAGAAAAGCTGATTTGTAGCACTTGCATTTTATTGAGGGAAAAAAAAAATATTTGTCTTTGTGTGTGTGTGTTCGTGTGCGTGCTCGTGTGTGTATATAAATACATATATATATTTTCCCCTCTGAAACAACTTGCTTCCCTTTGGGAATAAAGGGGATCTTTAAAAATGCAAAAATTCCTTCCAGACAGTTTGTCATGTCTTACTAGAAACAGCCGACCCTATTAGCAATTTAAATGATGTCTCCCATTAGCATAATTTTTAATGAAGCAGAGCACGTGTTTCACATTTGTGTTTCTGACGTGGTGGGGAGGAAGCACTCGGACACTCAATGAGCATCAGGAGAAATTGGCTCAGAGAAGATCAGAGGGATGAGGCACACGGGATTCCTGTCCTTTATCTGGGGTGTTTTTCTGCAAGTGGTTTTGCCTTTAAGTAATTTTCGTAAAATCCCAGAATAGTTTGGAAAGGATCTTAAAGCCCATCCAGTGCCATCCCCTGGCATGGGCAGGGACCCCTTCCACTATCCCAGGTTGATCCAAGCCCCATCCAACCTGGCCTTGGACACTTCCAGGGATCCAGAGGCAGCCACAGCTTCTTTGGACAACCTGTTCCACCACCCACATAGTGACGAATTTCTTCCTAATTTCTAACATCTTCCCAAAATTCTATGTATCACTCAACGGAAAACCTTCACTGACAAAAAAGACCATGAGAATAAACCACCAATCTAATGGAATATTTTTAGAATTCAGAAAAGTTTGCAAAGTGCCACTGTTGGATGTGCACAGAGAAACTTTTTTTCATTTACCTTTTTTTTCCTAAAAAAAAAAAAGTTGGGAGTAGCAGAGCTTTTTTTCCCTGTTGTCATTCATAAAATCTTCGGAAGCTTTTAATCATGATCCAGCATCTTCCTCAGGCTGTTTCCCTAAGAGCCAGGCTATGGCTCCCACCTGGAAGTCCAAAAGGCTTTAGCAAACCTCGGGTGACTGATGGCAATAAGTGCTAAATAAAATCAGTTTGACATCCCAGATGTGTTTTTATTATTATTCCCAATTTTTATTTGCTTTACAGTACCTCCGTGACAGAGCATGGGAAGGGAACTCCAAAGGGTTTTCAACTTGATCAAACATCAGATAAAACAGGATGGGGGTTGGTTTTCGTCGCTGAAAATTTACATGGTTTCCCTAAAATGAAACAATTACTGAATTTCTTTCTGTCTTTTTCCCTGTTTTTCCCTTGCTTTTCCCATTTTTCCCTGCCTTGCATTATGCCAGGTCCTCGTGCACGAGCCATTTGCAACGTTAGAAGGGAAATTGTGCGTGGGTGTGAAATCTTGTGTGCACACATGTTCCACATTTTGTTTGCTTAAAAGCCCGTGCAAAGCTCCCAGTTTGTTTTTCTTTTTTTTCCCCCCCTTTTCCTAATGGGAAAACACTCCTGGGAACTGAAGTTACACAGGCGATAACACACGACACTAAACCAGTAACTGATCCCGATGGGGAGCACAGGCACGCCCTGGTGCCGGGCCACCCTTTGGGAGGTCACTTGCACCAACCCTTCCCCGGCATCAGCCTCCCCGCCTCGGTCTGCCACGACACGGAAACATCCTCATTAGGATAACAGGCAGATTTCCAGGATCCACTTCTGATTCCCTCGCCCTGGAACGGTCCCAAATATCGCAGATGTTTTGACGGCTCTCCCAGAGGGCGGCGGCAGCTCGTCCTCCTCCACTTTCGGCACGTCGAGCCCTGGCATGCGGCGAGCAGCTGATGCCCCGCTCCCAGTCAGGGATGGCAGCTCCCCCAGAGCTCCCAGAGAACCCAGCACCCTCAGAGAGGGGCACCCAACTGGGGTTGTGCCCAGCTGGGATTTTTCAAAGCCGTGTGGCGTCCTGGAGCTGCAGTCTTCGCTCTGTGCGTGCTGCTTTTGGGGGGGAAATACGGCTTTTTAGGGCATCCTGCAAGCAAGTGCTGCTTCTGGAGAAGGACTTTGCTTTAAGAAAGTTGCAGAGGACAAAAGAAGGAGGGATGGATGTTAATTATTCCTTTCTACAGGCTTGAATAGGAAGCAAAGCACTGAATCCCAGTTAGGTCAGTTTGAGCATTAAGGAAAAAGCAAGGAATAAACTTTCAGCATCACGATTCCTTTCCACATCAGGGGGACCTTCCTCAGTCTTCCCCCACCCCAAGAAAACACAACCCAAATTTCCATGCTGGGTCCCATCCTGCAGCCATCAGGTGAGTCCAGAGAGATGAAACCATGCTTTGATTTGTTGGGTGAGCTCAGGAAATGATTTCCCTTCCACCTTCCCTCCCATTCTCCCCACCTGCCTCAGGGAAGTTTATTTCACTCAGGATTTCAAAGTGCTTGGGAAAGTTCAAGTGAAAGACAGCATGGAGCTGTTGCTGCTGCTGCTGTTTTATTTTTCTCTGCCAGTCAATCAGGGGAGAAAACCTGACCATGAGAAGTTATTCACTGCACTGTGTAACAGCCTCTTGTAGGATGTATCTTCTTTGGGAAGGAAACAAGAGCTTCCTGTTTATGGGAAGAGTGGAAATATCAGACAATAAAAGAGAAGTATCTCTGCACATGTCTGACCTGGCCCATCTTCCACCTGGTGTCCTCAAACCTGGCAAAAAATCAAAGTTCAAGACAAATTAACAGATAAGTGGCAGAATAACCATTCTTGGTGCCATCAAGGCCAGGTTGGACAGGGCTTGGAGCAGCCTGGGATAGTGGAAGGTCGCCCTGCCCATGACAGGGAGTGGAATGGGATGAGCCTTAGGGTCCCTTCCATTCAGTGATTTCATGATTAGTGCCACAAACCTTGTACCCTTGCTGGGCCTTTACTGGAAGCCTTCCACAAATATTAATCAAAGAAAGTGCATTGAAGTGCCCTATGAATAAATTTAGGACGTTAGGATCTGTAATGCTGTCTCCCAGACCACAGGACAGTCCATCCCTAAAGCAGTCACTGGAGCAACTGGTGTTCCTGGTAGGTGTCATCCATGGTTTTCAGGTTGTTCTTGCACCTACACTTGCAATTCCCAGACCCAGAGCTGGTCCTGCATTTGTGAACTGAGGAGGTGCCTCAGAAGGTGATTTGTGATACATCATGTGAGGCACACAGTGGGATTCCTGGGGCTGTCCTCTGCAGGACCAGGAGACGGACTTTGACGATCCTCGTGAGTTCCTTCCAACACGGAATATTATGATTCCGTGATTCTAGGATTCCATGATCATGGACACAAAGATTCACTGCCTCAGTGCTAAAATCCAGCTCTCTCCCTACCTTCTCCACACAGCCTTTTCCTTTGGAAGAAAGCCTGTTATGGTGGGGAGGTATTCATGAACAGCCGTGAGATGGGATCTCACCTGCTCATGATGAACAGCCCCTTCTTTAGACCACCAAACCCAGTTTCTCAAAGAGAAATTGCTGGACAGACCCTAATTATTCAAGTTAGAGCTTGGCAGAGCACTGCAGTTAATTCTGTTCAGAAGGACATGTGTGCTGGCACCATGAATGTCACCACTGCTCACAAACCAAGGCCACCAGCAGCACTGGCCCACCCAGAGTGACTCAAGCACAGGAGGAAAAGCCACCTGCAATGTTCCATGTCAGCCAGAGGCTCCAGATCCCAACTCTGTGCAGCCAGGACTTGTGGGATTGTCACAGGACAGGGATGTCCATCCAGTACAGACCAAAAAAATGACAGAACACGTTCTTCCTTCTCAGAAGTTGTCCTGAAAGGATGTGGATCCAGCCATCATCCAGCATTCTCCACCCATACTCACAGGAATTTAGGAAGTGTTTTGTCTCCAATAGGGATCTTTGGAATGGAAAATATCTTTGATGTTCATAGTCCTACCTGTGTAACAGCTCCTATCAAAACCCATGATATGAGTCTTACTTCCCGCCCACAAGAGAGACCAAATCAAGTGGATCTTAAAATTTGATTTATTTTATTGTCCTCATTTGATCTGCCTGGTGGAGGTCAAGAGGAAATATTCTATTTTCTTTTGGATTTTAATTTAAGAATATCTGAGTTATCTTAGCTGATTGAAGCTGACCCCTGTGATGCTGCTGCTGAATGTTTCAGAGAAAGGAGCAAGGCATCTGTCAGTGGGTGAGGATGAAATTCCTTTCTTGTCAGAAATGCTTCTGTAAACATTTTAATCAGGGTTGCTTTTGCAGCTGAATGACTACTTAGGTGGGAGCTGCACCTCTCACGAGTGGTGCAAGGATGTCAGGGTTCCCTGGAACACTCCACTTTGTCCAAGTTGTTCCTGCTGTCATCTGGAACACAAGCTGATGGTAATTGGCTTTTTAATAACATTGTCCAGCATGACCAAGTGCCAGGACTGATTTGGGCTTTATTGTCATGCAGTCTTCCAGAAAATTAATTGCTATCTCTGGTAGTGATAACCCAGAGCCTTTAACATGAGAAGCTCCTCCTGGTTTAAACAGTAAACTTGTTGGAGGAGTGGTTGCCTTTTTTTTGTTTGTTTGTTTTGTTTTGTTTTGTTTTGTTTTGTTTAAACAAGATTTAATTTGCTCTGAGGAAGATTGATGTGAGTTTAAGTCCAGAGGCTGAAACTTGGGTTTTGATATGAGTTTTCTGTCCATCCATCCTCCCTGTTCATCTACAACTCACAAGTCTCCCAGTGATGGGGGCCTCCATGGAGCAAACAGAAAGATTCACTCCAGCTCCTGCTGTTTTCCGGCCAAAGCCAATCCCGTGCAATTTCAGAGGAGCTCCCAGCCAGCAGGCACCTCCTGCCTGTAGGTTTTGCACTGGGCAGTTTGTTAAATTAACATAAAATGCCTTTTCAGATGTTCTGCAGCGTAAATTTTTTTTTTTTCTGTCACTGGACTAATGTTGGAAAGCAGCAGCATGGGCCATTTGCAATTGTCATGCTGAGCAGCCAAGAACAGGAATGTTCCAGGCCTGTGGATTGTCAGCTGGCACTTGAGGTGTGGCCCTTAAATTATTAAAATGATCAGTCTTTGGAGTTTTAAAACCTCTCCTACAGTGTGGTATTTATGAGTGCTCTACTGGGATTGACTGGCTTGTCTTTGTGGGATCCTAAATTTTGAGCTGAGCCAAAGAGCCTTGTTCATAAAGTCTGAAAGAATCTTTGTAATCACAGAATCACAAAAGGTTTGTGTTGGCAGGGACCTTAAAGCTCATCTTGTTCCCCCTCCTGCCATCGGCAGGGATGTCACTCACTAGATCAGGTTGCTCAGGGCCCCATCTAGTAAATCCAATAAATAAACCAATTTTGTTACAAATTCCTGTTGATCATCTCTCTTGTCTAGCCACAAAGAGGGAGGACCTTTCCATTGTGGATCCAGAATTTGAAACTTTAAAGCTAAAGCTTCAAATTCTAACCCAAGTTGATGGGAATCAAACTTTTCACTGAGGAATTCCAATGGAACAAAATGTGAGGGGGAAAAAAAATATATATATGTTGAAGAAGAAATTTCTTCATGATAAGTACCAGAATGCTGGGGAAAAAATGCTGTACCAATAGCCCACTTCCTGAAAGACTTTCCTAACTTTAAGTGAATCCCAGCCTGGCATTTTCATGGGATACAGCGGGCTGGTGTCTCTCCTTGGATGATGCAGGCACACAGTGACTTAGAGCTGGCAGGGAGCCTCTGTGGTGGTGCTCCAGAACCTGTTCTGGCACATTCCTTGCCACGAGAGGACCACAGGTCTTCAGGTTGGATCTACATTTATTTTTCTTGAAGATTCAGTATCATAATGCCTTTAATGCCCTTAAAAGGATCTCCCTGCATTGTCTACACTTTCAATCCTTGTATTTTGGAAGCTCCTCAAGCTTTTTAAGAACCACAGTCACACTTTGTCTCCTTCCTCAGCAAAGGGAAGTTATTTCACTTTATTTCTCTCGTTTGACTCTGCTCTGGCCCAGGAAGAAAGAATTCACTGGGCTCTTAGAAGGTTTACAAGGGGTTGCCTTGGCAGTGGTTTGGAGAAGCGATGGGAGGATTCAGCAGCCCCATCTGAGGCTGTTCACAGAGGGGACAGTGCTTGGAATTATTGTCCTGTGCAAACTGCTTGGCAGGAGCACTGCTTCTCCCCCACAAGGATGGTGGGAGGTGCATCATCTTCCTCTCTGCAGAGTTGCCGTGAAATTAATGTGGCCATATGGAAGTAGGCTGCAGATCTTGACTGTCTAACACACTCCAGTTTCCAAAATCATGCTCCCGACACAACGCGCCCATAGGCTGCTCCAAGCCCAAGCCTCATGGCAAAAAGACAATTTTGCTCCTCTGCATCAGCCAAGGTACTCTTAGGTGTGAAAGCTAAAGGTCTCGAGCAATTTATAACTGCTAATGTTCTGGCCCTGAAATAATCGTGGAAGACATTTTATTTTCTGTTTATTCCTCCTGCCTTGAAGTGAATCAACTTCTGAGCTCACACCATGTGACGGTGGCTGTGGCGCATGAGTTTTCTGTGCCAGGAGAGAGTATCCAGGCAACTAGACCAGATATCAAAATCTTGTCAGATTTTTCCCACCCTGTATTTTGTCTGTCTTATGGCCCTTATTACCACTGAATTCAGGACCCGTTGATCTCTAACAAATTCATCTCGCAGCTGCCTTTTGCAGACAGAGGAATGTCTTTATTCTGCAGATGGAGATGGGAGAGCCCTGTAGGAAAGTCATGTGAAGTAGGGATTGAGATGGGCTATCCCAGGTCATCAACCAGTACCAGAGTCCCTTGTTTAAAGGTGGGGACAGTTTTGAGTGTGAGGGGTTCAAGCTAAAAAAGGAAAATTAACAAGGTGTTGTCTTGCTTGACTGTAGGAGAATTTGGGCTGGAAGGGCATTTACGAGGTCTTTGGTCCAACCTCCTTTTCCAAGAAGGGTCAGCCCCAGGTTTAGGCCAGGTTGCTCATCCAGTTAGGTCTTAAAAACACCCAAGGATTGAGACTGCGCAACTGCAACCATCCCTGGAAGTACTCAAAAGTTATTTGGATGTGCCATTTGAGGAGAACATGGTTTAGGTGGGCTTGGCAGTGCTGGGTTAACAGTTGGGATGATCTTGGGGGGCTTTTACAACACAAATGATTCTGTGATTCTACTCTGAAGACCTCTGCAAGAAGATCCTTAGACCATCCATAACTTCTCTGAACTTGTCAACCATCCCTGGGCAGGAAAACCACATCAATTCACCTGTCATTGTAATTCCTCCCCTGTAAGTGAGACACAAAAGCTGAATCCTACAGCATTAACTTTTAATGCTGATCCTTTTTGTTCCTGCTTTTTGTTCAGCACTTCACTGTCAAGAGGAGAAATTGAGGGAGACAGGCATCATTTCTTGTATGACCAAACAGCCACATCCGAGATAGAAATACCTGACTTTTTTTCCCTTAGTAGTTAGGAATGTGGAAGTCAGTCATGGACATTGTCATGGCAGAACAGTGTCTGGATACTGAATTAGACTTTAACTAAGTGTGGAATTTCAAAACCCGAGAATTATTTGTTATGTTGCAGAGATTTACCACCCTATTAGGGAAAGAATAAAGTTTCTTCTATTTTAAGTTAAAAAAAGTGATGGTGATGGCCAAACAATTTCAAAATTGGGGTGGGATCAGGAAAATCATATACATTTTTAATTCCTTGTCATTTTAATGTCCTCTGGTTTTATTTCTTCATCAGTTCCAAAATGCATTTGTTTCAAAGCCTACGTCCTAATTAAAAAGCCCTGTGCCCTGAAATAAGAGATGGCATGCATGAATGTCCTAAATAAAGAAAAAGAAATAAATAAAAGGCCTGTTAAATTTTCTCCGTACTGTCCATGAATGAAGAAACATCTCCCTTTTCCTTTTTGACCTATGGGTATCATTAATATGGACTGTTCCAGCACAATGAACTGGAAAGAATGGTAATATTTTTAATTTCCTCTCCTGGGGAGAAATAGATGCTTTTCCACAGTAATGTTCACATGGGTGATACACTGACTTCTGGCCTTTATCTTGGATTTAGTGGGGATCTCAGAATACACTCTTATTATTTGGGAAAACAATATCAGTGCTACAAATTCTAATGAGTCTTCCAGAGGAGACTCATGGAGGTTCTTCCTGAGTTACCTGGGGTTGAAAACAGCTCAACATTTCCACAATCAGCTTGGCCAGCCTTGGTTATAAAATCAGTAAAATGATGATTTTGCAGTAGGTTACAGGTGTAATTCAGCTTTGCCAGTTTAGGCTGACACTTGATTTGTACTTTTTGCTGATGCAGGAATAAAGACATAGGGAAGGGGAGAAAAAGGGTTTTTGGTTTGTTTTTTTTTTTTGCTACCAAACAGAAAATACAATGATGTGGCATGAGAAGAGCATGCACTTGTGAAAGGGTTTTCTTGAGCAAATGTAGTTTTTTGCTAGAAAAACGACTGGAAGAAAAAGGATTTATTTGGAGAATGAAGTTTTAGGGTTAGATATTAGGAAAGCTGTTCCACTCTAAGAGTGGAAGAAGACTTTTTCCAAGAACCTGGTAGAAAAAATAATGCGTCATTATGACTGTGACGTCTTCAAGAAGCAGTTGTGGCTTGAGTGGGGAACTTCATGGATCCGACCCCCATCAAGTTTCAGACAGGCTGTAGGGGATCACTCTCCCATGTTTTCGTGTTGATCACTCTCCCATGTTTCTGTGCTGGTGCATGGCTTGGGAAGGCCCCGGAAAGCCCTCAAAGGCTGAGTCAAATATCCATTGAGCCTATTTCTTTCCACTCTGGGGCAAGAGGAGTCTGGCTGCCATCTGGGAAAGCCTCTGGATGTCCGTCCATCCATCCATGCATCCATCCATGCATCCATCCATCCATCCATCCATCCATCCATCCATCCATCCGTCCATCCACCCCTCTGGCTCCCAGCCCTCGGAGCAGCACGAGCAGCTCCCGTTGCTGAGGCACAAAGCTCGGGAGCTCCAACACGCGCTCGCAGGAGGGGGCCCGGCTGCAGCATAAATGATCAAAGGGCAGAGCAGGCTGATGTGCAGAGAGACGCTGTGATACAGCAGCAGAGATCCCCTCCAGCCCTCGCCGATGCTAATGCATATATTTACCTCCTGATTGACTTCATAATTAATTGACTACGCGGGGAGGATCCTTCTCTCACCTCCCCGGCTCTGAAGAAGCAGAGTGGCACGGGTGTAAAACGGGGCCACGTGAGGGATGAATGAGGCCTTTTGTCTTTATTTTCTCTGCAAGTGCATAGAAGCCATAAGGAGCCTGTAAGGGTATAAATGAGGGCAAAAATGTGTTTCTTTCTATTCCCAAACTGCAGCAGGAGACAGTCGGCACAGACAAGGGTTGAGGCAGTGGTTATAAAGTAGAAAAGCTTGTGTTTTGGCTCAAAGGTGGATATATTTTAAAAAAATGGTAGAAAAGTAGGGGAAATTAATACTTCCATCCCAACCCGAAGAAAGAGAAGAAGCATTTGTTATGCAAATCTTTTCATTATTGCAAATCCCGAGTGCTGATAAGAGATAAGCGTTGTTCTAGCTTTATTTCAAGTAGCTCCTGCTCAGACGGGGGGATGTGATTCTATTGCTGTGAGAGAAAGAAACAAACACACACATTTTCCCCCCGTACATTTATTTCTGTTACTGGAACACGGATTCTGGAGCCTGCCTGAAAAGGCATTTGGTCCATTGAGGCTTGTTCATTTTACTGCTTTGTTTTCTGCTAAGGTGACATCTGCTCCTGAATGACCTTCGCATCTTTTCTCAGCGCAGCCTGGCCCGGGTGGCCGCTCCTTTATGCGCATACATTAACGTGCGGGTGAATCGCAGCTTCAGGAGGGCTGTTCTTTATCCTTTTCATTTTCCCTAATCCTGGAGTCTGCGGGGAACAAAGGGCTGGATCCTCGCGGTGTAAACGGCCAGAGCCGGCTGCGGGGATTTACATCCGCTACGGCGTGACACCGGTTATCTCCCAAAGCCATTCCCTGCTTCGCCATCTCCGCCATCAAATTCCTTGTTCTTTGGAGAATTTATTGCTTTTTACCCCTGTTTTTTGACTGTTGGGAGGCAGCTGTAAAATCTGTGCAGGGAGCAGCAGCAGCTCCCATCCCACGCTGGACACAATCCCACTATCACGGCTCTGTGGTGGGGAAAGGTCAGAGCCACACGTGGGATGCTGCTCCCCATCCCATCCCTGTGCCAAGATGCTCCCTATTTTTGTGGCCCCAGTGCAGGATCTATCCACATCCATTGCTGCCTTCCATGGAAATCAATGTGGTTTGCTCAGCCCTGCGTTTAGCCGAGGCTCAGTCTTCTGTCTGCCTGGTTATTAAACTACTTTTCCACGTGACAGCGGAGCTTCCAAAGTTTGCAGCATAATTTCAGTCTCATATGCAATAGCTCTTCAAGCTATTTTCCCTCCTCTCCCATTGTTTCACTGCTTTCTCCCCATTCAGCAGCTCGGTGTTGCAACAGGAATACTCCACTTGCCCCCTCTCCCTTTGTCTGGCACCATTGTTTTTTTGCATCACCACAAAATGAAATCAATTTTAGAACTGATTTCTCTGCCCTGGCACTGGAATGACATGCCAACAGTTTCTGCTACAAATTCTCCTTGCTGTCCATAATAAGTTACTTAACCATTCCATTATTTCATGCTGGCTCCCGGTGGGTTTGAGCTGCACAAGGCGTCTTTCTGATGAAATTGGCACCGGCTTTTAAAAAATCCAAATCAATTATATCTCCTGGGCCTTGCTCAAGACTTTAAAAGAGGTTACTTAGGCAGGATCTTCATTTTGCACATCTAGGTGGAAAGTGCACGGACATTTTTTCCCCCTCTCATGTTGGGTTTTTTTGGTATAAAATTGTTTATCATTGGAAGACTCAGGAGCTCACTCTGGGAGGAAATTTGGCTGATATTTATGGCAAGGCTCCAGTGGCTTTAATGAATGAAATGTTGATCACTTGAACAACAGGATCAGCAATATGGCAGGGATGTGATAGCCCTTTTCGCCAACCCTGGATATGAAGTACCAGATAACACCATTGTGTCAGAGGGCAGCTCCCAACAGAGAGGAACAATCCAGACCTGGTTTCTTCTCCCATCTCCAACGGCAGCTGGAATTAGGTGATCTTCAAGGTCCTTTCCAACACTAACCACTCTCTGGCCTTCTCCCCAGGAAGACTGTCCCTGGAGTTAATCCAAGTCTTTTTCTATTCAGAGGGATATTGAAATCCAATATTACCTATCCTGGCAAGCCTTCTGGTAACAATTGGAAGCAATTAATCCTAATGAACTTTTTAATCACCAATTTCACTAAATTTCTCAATTTTTTCAAGCAAGTCTTACTTGATCTATTTTCTAAATGAACACTGAAATGTTCCTTTATGGAAAGGAAAAAAATTGACTCCCTCACTTCTTCGAGGTCATATCGTTATGCAAAAAACCCACATGTGCACAACTTCCCACCTTTTTAAAAAAATCAAACCTAAATCTGACTTCTTCTAAGTACCTAATGGGAGCTGCAATTTCTTGCTAATTATATAATTACTCCAGATTGTTATGTAGCACTGGCAATCAAACACTTGAAATACTTTTAGCTTGAAGAAAGTAATTACGTAATTCCAGCAAAGCTGCATTCATTGCTGCTCCCTTCTCCCTGTGGCTTCATGTCCGCAGCCAGCAGAGCTCACACAACCCTGGCACATCACCTTATAGCACCTGAAGGCCAGGCTGGGCATGGAGAAAGGGTTTAATGTGAAAAAAAAATCACCTTATTTATACAAACAGAGTGAGATGGATGTGTATTGGTATATATGTACATATGTATTATATTCTAGATGTTGAAGCCTTTTTCTTTTTAGAGGCCAACAGGACCATGCTCATCCCAGCATGGAAGTCCCCCAGGAGACCTCCCTGTCACAGTGTCTGATATGGTCCCAGTCCTGGGGCTTCCCAGTGGGATCTTTTCATGGGAAGAGTTTTCCCAGACCCAGTAACAGCTCAAGTGTAGCCTGATTGTTATTCACCAGCTCCTGCACACCTGGACCAGGGCCCCACGGCTTTACATGTCTGACCAACACAGAGAGAAAAATTCCCTTGTCCCCTATCCCTCAGGGTAATGTCGCTTGACACCGAATGCTTTCAATTCAGGTGACAGTTCTGCCTCTGGGGTCTCCACGTTCCCTGCCCTCCATGACAAGACATTCAGATGATGTTTTAGTCTTCAATCTTACACTGCAATTGCTTCCTTTCCACTGCAAGCTTCATGGAGAGTGAAGCTGTGTGTGTTTCAGTGAGATCTGTATGACATTTCAACATTTCACTAACTTTTTGGTTCAGACTTTAAGTAGGTTTTGAAAACAGTTACCAGGTTTTTCGTAAGGAGCAGGGGGGAAAGTAAATAATGAGAACAAAAATAGTTAAACAACAGGCTGAATATTTGACAGAAAGCAAAATGACTGGGATTTGATGCTGTTCAGTTGAGAACTCCTCACTGATATCCACTGAATTAAAGAACATCCTCTGGCATTGCTTATATTATGGTTATCATGATTCAAAGGCCAGAAGTCATAATGGATTTTATTTCTGTCTCTATCTATGTCCCACGGTCCCAATGACTCTTCCTTCTTGCTTGGTTTTGTTTTGGTTACTTTCCATTGTTGTTGCAGTTTTGTTTTTTCTTCCCCAGGACTAAGGCCTGAGAGCAGACCCTCTCTTTATGGCATCACAGAAGGGTTGGTGTTGACAGAGGTTCCTAGAGACCACCCAGTGCCACCCCCCTGCGAAAGCAGGGTCACTGGAGAAGGTCACACAGGGTCTCATTCAGGTGGCTTTGGAATATCTCCAGAGCAGGAGACTCCACAACCTCCCCCGGAAGACTGTTACAGAGCTCCCTCACCCTCAGAGTAAGAAAGTTTTCCCCATATTCAGATAGAACTTCCAAATGTTTTGGTTTGTGTCCATTTCCCCTTGCAGTTTTTGGGCGCCACAAAGGGAGCCTGACCCCATCCTCTTGAGAGCTGCCCTTAAGTTATTTGTGTGCACTGGTAAGATCCCCTCTCAATCCTCTCTCCTCGGGCTGAACAGGTTCAGCTCCCTCACACTTTCCCTTAATGAGATGCTCCATGGAATCCCAGGATCCCAGAATGGTTTGGGTGGGAAGGGACCTTAAAGCTCATCTCGTTCCAACCCCCTGGCACAGGCAGGGACATCTCCCACAAAACTATAGATGGGATATTTGGAAGAAATTCGTCCCGGTGAGGATGGTGAGACCCCGGCACAGGTTTCCCAGAGAAGCTGCGGCTGCCCCTGGATCCCTGGAAGTGTCCAAGTCTAGGCTGGATGGGGCTTGGAGCAACCTGGAATAGTGGTCTAGTTTTGCCTTCACATTGCTGGAAAGCATTTTCATCTAACCCAGAGTGCAAATTGACCTGGAAAAAATATCTCTGTTGGAGATGATCAGATATGATCTGTTTTGACTTGGCAGAAAAAGCACCCATATATATTTATATATATAACCTCTTCCATTTTCCTTGCCCCTCCTAAGCTGGGGACAGTCCTCTGTTTAGTCATTCCTGGGGCTGAAACCAGCATGGAATGCTAAATGGATTAATTATTACTACATCACTCTAAATTTAGACAGCTTCCTTTCAGAATTAGATTTCTTCAGGTTTATGCCATTACATTTCTTAAATGTACATTCTCAATCACATTAGCAATTATGAATACATTACATTTATTTTCTTTTTGAAATACTTTACTGTTGTACCTTTAGGATATGAAATACAGAGTGTCCTACCCAGGCAGAAATGTGAGGTCACTACCGTCCATGATTTCATTGCACATCTCACAATTTTAAGGATAATCCTGGGACCTTTTCCCAAGAACTATCAGTTATCTCCTTGCATGAGAAAACCAACTTTCATTTTTAAAGGAACTTTTTATCTCCTGCACTTGCAGAGATATTGCAGGAGGCTGTCCCCATGGAGGGCTGGGTTGGACTAGATGATCTTAAAGGTCTCTTCCAGCACAAACTGGTCTAGGATTCTAGGAGTCTTGAAAAACACAGAGCATTTGCAAAAACCAGGAGGTGAATAAAAACATTTGACATTCAAACTAAAATTCCCATCTGTCCTGGCTCCCTGGCTGCTTCCCCTGGGCAAGCACCTCTGGCAGGTCCCCCTTCAGGACTGCCTGCACTGCTGGCAGTCACTCAGGTCTGGGGACTTCTTGGTGTCCTTTGGGGCTTGGTGGCTCTGCTTTGGGGCTCAGCGATGGTTTTGCACCTCTTGGGTGCCATTTCTTGGGGCCCTCTGCACTCTCTTCCCATTCCATGCAGACACAGACAGGAGTCATCCAGGTTATGGATGAAATTGTTTTAATGGAAAACAGAACCAGAACAGTGAACAGCATCTACATCTACATCTACATCGGCATCTACATCTACATCTACATCTGCATCTACATCTGCATCTACATCTGCATCTACATCTGCACCTACAACTACATCTACATCTTCATCTGCATCTAAACTACATCTACATCTTCATCTTCATCTACATCCACATCTATATCTACATCAACTGAAGCCCCCCGGTCTCAACCCGGATTGGACCAGCTGCTTCGTCGTCAGGACAATCAGCTACTGGAGATTTTGATGAGGGAGATGAGTCTGATCCAGTACTCTGGCAACAGAACTTTAATAAGGAAAATATAAGAAACAGGATGGCGTGCACAGTACGAGGGATGGACTGGAAAAGAACCGGGTCCAGGGTAGAGCAGGGTTACTTATACATTTAAGTATAGGGAGGAGTTAAGGCAAGGATCTGAGGAAATGGTCCAACAAGGAAGGAGGATTAAGAATATTAAAGTTACTGTGGCAAAAAGTAGCCAATAGTAACAGGGAGAACTGAGAACTTTCCAGTAACAATTTGCATGGAACAACCAGGGGAATCTTGGGAGTGAGTTTATGGCTCACCATAACAACAAAGGTGTTTCCCATGGCCTTGAGCCGAGCTCTTCTTCTTCTATGTCAGCCGGGTCAATCCCAACAATCTGTACAGCAACATCTACATCTGCATCTGCATCTGCATCTACATCTACATCTACATCTACAGCTACAGCTACAGCTATAGCTACAGCTACACCTTCATCTATGTTTTCATCTACAACATCAATTAGCCTTGCTCCATCCCCAAATGGATATGGAGCCCTCAAAAGGCCTAATCCTACATTTCTGCTCCAGCTCTGCCTGTGGGAGCTTGAGCTTGCTGTCAGCTCTGGCCAGAGAGTTCTTCCTCTTCTTCCCTCCCATTTCCAGCCTGATGCCATGTGTGGACACGCTGCCCTGGGGTGGTGGCAGGTCTGACCCTGCATCCTGCTGTGGCTCCTGATATTTCCTGCCAGTGCTCCTGACATGCTCTGTGCTCAGGATGATTTTGGAACTCTGTTCAGTGAGGGACACCTGCCCAGGCAGCCAGAGCTGGGTGACTTTGGGCTGGGGACTGGTGCCACTGGTGCCTGCAGAGTCCATGGGCACGGGGACACTGCTGGGATCGCCCAGGGCACAGGGGACTCATGGCCCCCAGGGCCTGGCAGAGGAGCTGACAAAGGTCTGCCCTGGGCAGACGTGGCCCGGGCAGGGCCAGGGCTGGTGGCCGTGCCCTGCTGAGCCCACGGGCCACAGCTGGCAGGGGCACAGGGGGGCTGGGGGGCTTGGCTGATCCTGTGGGAGGTGGCAGCCCAGGCTGGGGGTCAGACACTGAGGGCACTGAGGAGGAGGAGGAGGGAGAGGGTCAGGGCAGGAAGGGCAGGGAATGTGCCCACAGTGCATCCCTGGGCTGCTGCATTCAGGGTCAGGCCCTACCTGTGCTGCACGAGGGCTTGGGGGAGAGCAAGGGCTGCAGGAGCTGGGCCATGAGGGAGCTCCGGCTGCCACAGCGGTGCCACAGAGTGACAGGGCCGTGGTCACTCGGGCTCACTGGCTGCTCAGCTCTGTTCACTGGACACAGGTCTGGATGCTGCTCTTGGAGCATCTCCAGGCCTGGAATGTTGGGGCTCCCATTGTTCTGTCACACAGCCGGGAATGCTGGTGGTCCCCTTGTCCTGCCCCCACCAGAACAGCTCTGCCAGCTCTTGGTGGGGAGAGAAAGGGTGAACCACAGAGTTGGAATTACAGGATATCCTGTGATTTAAGGGTCCAACCCCTGGCCCTGCACAGACACCCCAACATTCCCACCCTGTGCATTCCTGGGAGCACTGTCCAAACACTCCTGGAGCTCTGGCAGGCTTTGGAATGTCACCATTCCCTGGGGAGTCTCTTTAGTGCCCACCACACTCTGGGGGAGAAACCTTTTCCTGATATCCCCCAGCACACCAGAAAGGGTTGACGAAAAACCCTTGCTGCAGGGAGACTGTGGTTTTTGGAAAGAGGACAGGCCTGGAGAAGGCCACTTCTGCAGGACCTCAGCCCCCAGCAATGCCATGTCTTTATTTGTGTGATTCTCTCATTGGGGCCAGGAGGGGGGAGATGTGAACAAGACTCTCAAAGGGATCTGGGGAAATCTCATGGATCTAATGGTTAAATTAGACATGCCATTCCTAAATCCAGTTTATGCAATTGGGCACTGAACCTGTCATGGCTCATGTTTTAGGTTTCGCCCATCAGTCCCACTTCAGAGGTTCAATCTTGTAGGAAGGTTGTAGTGAGTCAGGACCAGCATAGTCCAGAGAATTGGATGAAGATTTTATTTCATTAATTCTGGGAATGGGTTTCTCTAGCAGGATGCTGGATACCAGGGATTTATGCCCCCCTTTCTCTGAAGAGTTTCAGCCCCCATCTCTCTGCAGAGCTTTGATCCCAGGATGGGGTGTAGGTGCATTATCTTTCTTCATTGGAAGCTTCTTCAATGGAATCTCTCTAATTTAATATTCAAATGCCATATATTGGCATTTGACTATTATATTAGAGAGAGCACATCCGTTTAGTCTGGAAGGGGAGGCCCAGGTGAGGCCTGTGGTGCTGGGCTATAGGGCTGTGAGGGCAGAGAAATGGTCAGCACATTCCCTGGCCTAGTTTTGGTCCGTGCCAAATGACATTGACCCAAAAATTCCCCAGGCACAGCCAAGGGCCAGGGCTCATTCCCAGTGAATGGTGTGGACACAGACAGCCTTGTTTTGGGGACAGGGAGTTCACTTGTATGACTTGGCCTCAGGGCAAAGAGCCATTCCCTGGCCTTTGTTCGTTCCCATTTAGTTTGTCAGTGAGAAGGAAGGTGAGGGATTAATTGGTGGAGCAAGGGCTGGGTCACAGGGCTCTCCCAGCAGCTCCAGGAACATATGGCCCATTAGAGACCCATCTCAACAGCTTCAGTACAAGGTGTTAAAAGGGTTCCCTCCTTGAGAGGAAGAAATGTGAAGGCAAACCTGCTTGTCCATCCCACCAATTTACTGATTAGTGGATGTGTTGCAACAGCACTGATTTGCTGAGTTTGAAAAGAAAACATCATTTTTTTTTTTTTCATGACAGCAAAGTCTCAAGTACCTGGGCTGTGAAATCTGTAAGTGGGAAGGCCCTTATATAAGATATGGAAAAACAAGTGCCCTTTTGATGCCACAGAAAAGCTGCAGAGGCTGGTGCTGCCCATCCCAGCCCTGCCCCAGTGCAAGGGGGCACTGTAGATGTCAGGAGACACAGCACGTGGAGGTGCTGAGACAGCTCCTGCTCATGGCTTTATGGTTCTGGGACATGGCAAGCCTCCTTTGAAAATTTAGTCCTGGTCTTAGAAAATTTAGTTCTGGTCCTAGAAAATTTACTCACAGGTATGTGGTCAGAGAAAATTATGGTCTGGCAAAGAAATGAGAGTGCCATCACATAAAGCTGAACATAGAAGTATAGATGGGTGAGAGTACAAGTATCTATTTATACAAATATTTACACATCTTTTTATTTGACTGTATGTAAACACATCTACATAAGCTGATTTTGACACACACACAAACACAAAAAAACATTGAAACTTTAAAGTCATTTCACAATAAAGAGTAAATAGGAAAACATGTCTTTTTCAAAGGATTCATTTTACCATAAAACTTGAGGATGCAGCAGCTTTGCTGCAGCTTCATCCAACTCATACACACTTTGTGACTAGAGGTGGAAATGGAGCTCAACACCCTGCCAGAATTGCGTGTGTCACATGTTAAACACACCCACAACACCCCATTTTTTCCAGTCTTGCACTTGCTATTTTATATTTTATATCTAGGGTCGTCTCACTGGTCAGTCTTAGCAAGGGTGGAAACCTCGTTTGCCACCTAAGATTTAATTTTCTGCCTCTTTCTCACATCAGTAAGCGAATCTTTGATGTTCTCTCTGCCTTCCCGCAGCTTTATCTTTGGCTGGATTGTACTACCTTGGGAACAGGAGTCTTGGAACAGAACAGCATTGATGCAGAGACTGTCAGTCAGGGAGAAGTCAATCTTGTTCTTCCTTTAATCATGTGGGCTTTCCCCTTCCCAGTTCTTGGTGACTTTCCTCCTACAGGAAATGAGTAGGATCTTCTGGCTCTGACTATTATAACATTTTACCACATGTGTTCTCTTTTGTTCCTAATTTCTCTTCAAAAGCGACTGCCTGGGTTGCTTTTCCCATGTTAAACCTAGTGAAAAAAATAGATTTTTATTTCTCCTTCAGCAGCTTGTGACAGATCTTGAAACCTGTCCTCATTGTACAGTTCCCCACTGCAGTGTGTATCTTTACTATTTCAGGCACTAATTAATTTTATTTATCCTCTCAACACCCCTTGCCTTTGCAAGGGGAATATCACTGTGTGGTTGTCCCCACTTCATGGACATGGTGTTCCACAGAATGGTTTGGGTTGGAAGGGAGCTTAAAGATCATCTCATCACCCCTGCCAAGGCAGGGACACCTTCCACTATCTCAGGTTGCTCCAAGCTCCATCCAGCCTGGCCTGGGAGACTTCCAGGGATGGGGCAGCCACAGCTTCTTTGGGAATTCTCTTGGGCCTGGAGAAATGGGACTCACCCAAGAGAACACGGGAGCAATGACACCAACCCCAGACATGGCTCCAGCAGACCTCTGGGGTTTCATCCAAGATTTTCTGCCCCCACAGGTGCCTCCATGGCACTAAATAGAAACCCACCCCAGATGAGGGCACACGTAGGCTGGAAAAGACCTTCAAGACCATTGAGTCCAATCTGTGACTGATCCCCACCTCGTCACCCAGCCCAGAGCACGGAGTGCCACATCCAGTCATTCCTTGGACACCTCCAGGCATGGGGACTCCAAACCTCCCTGGGAAGCCCTTTCCATGCCTGACCACCCTCTCCATGAAGAAATTCTTCCTGATCTCCAACCTGACCCTCCCCTGGCAGCTTTGAGGCCATGTCCTTGTGTCCCGTCACTCATCCGTACCGCGGCACGCAGCATTATCCACAGTGTGCTTTGCACGGTTCCATGGTTTTAGAGCTCATCATCTTCCAGCTGCTGGGAAGGGCACATATCAGAGCCATAATCAAGGCAGAATTCTGGTTTAATTACACCCCTTGCGACACGTTGAAATCAGCAGCGTCGCACAGCCCCATCGGAATGCTCAAACGAGGAAACTGGAGAAAGGGAAGTGAAAGGAATTTGGCAAAACTTTCCTGTTCTGCTGGAGGTTCAGAAACTGAATTTGGTTTTAAGAAACTTGCGCTGAGGGGAAAATTTGGCCTTTTTGCTCTCTTTTCTTGTCTTTTCTAATTAATTTTTTATCTTTTTGTTCCATAGGACATGTTAGTTTAAAAAAGAAAGACTGAATGTCAAAACTACTAAAAGCAAACTTTGAAAGCCAAGGAATAATTCATTTAAAATCAGCATCAAATCCGTGCGTCTCCCTTGTGTTCTTCCATAAACTCCTCCAAAAATTAGGTGTTTCAACAAGAGCAGTTAATTATACAGACATAATGTGGAGCAAGACATTTATAAAATCCCCCAATGGCTGATGGAATGATCAGAGCATCACAAAACATTTGCAATTAAACAGAAAAATATTCGGGATTTCTGGCTGTGCTTTGCACGGTTGGTGGTAATCTTATAGTGGCATATAATAAAACAGTTGTAAAAGGAAAGAAACCTCCCTGGAAGACCAGGTGATGAGAAAATATATTGTGATTCTGGGATAATAAAAACCTGCACTGATTCTTAATCAGGATCAGGTGAATGAACCAGTTCTCTGCTTCCCTGTTTCTCAATGAGACAACTGCATCTTGTCAAACAACTGCTCAGCTCAGGCAAAGATAAAAACATCCAGTAATTATTTTTATATGCAAGAAACTTGGATTAGAGTACAGGCATAAAATAAGAGTGTTGCCCCACTTAAAAAGAATTGGTATTTTGCATGCAGAAATGTGTCTTTTCCTATGAAAAACACATGGCCTGGGGAATATCTGAAAAAATATTCATGCCCCTTTCTTTTTTGTTTGGTGGAGGATCCCACATATTCACCATGCGTGGTGTAGGGGTCCCATGCTAATGTCAACACAGATAAAAAACGTCTGAAATTTTGAGGAAAACTTCTGGGAGCCAACAACTTTCCTTGTTCCTACAGGTTTGCAAAGAAGTTGAAAAGATTTCACGATATCCAATGGAGACACACAATTTGTATTCAGAACTGGCTTCTGAAGTGACAGCAAGATTTTTCCATTCGAGATTTCCTCAATTAACCCCAAGACAGGCAAATTGGCATTTTTACTAATATTCTCCAAGGTCTCAGGCTTGTGATGAGCAGAGTCTCTCATTAGCACACCTGCACGAGCTCTGCAGCAAGTACACACAGCTCCCAGCATTGGAATGTTTTCCAACTCCATTCCCAGATCAGCAGCTTCTCGTGGGATGCAGAAGACAATGCCCGGATTCCAGCAGGACCTCCTGCTGCTCCAGAATGTGCAGATCAACAATGCCACTGGGGTTTGGTGGCAGTCCCCTCCAAAAAGTAGGGCTGAGGAAAGATTTAGTCCCCTAAAACATGAGCAAATGCACATAAAACAGGATCAAATATAGATATAAAGGAATACAAAGTTATATAAGATGTATGATGTAATATCAAGGACTCATTGAATGGTTTGGGTTGGAAAGGACATTAAAGCTCATCTCCTTCCAACCCCCTGCCATGGGCAGGGACACCTTCCTCTAGACCAGGTTGCTCAGAGCCCAATTTTCAGTGTCATTACATGAAGTGTATTAGAAACAGCATCTCCCACACTCCAGGCAATGTCCTTTCCTTGCTGAGAGTCCAGACTCCAGCTCCCAGCTGTGAAGTTGCTCTCCTGACCTTCAGCTCATCCCTCCTGGCTGTACAAGTGCCCTGGCATGAGTGTAAAGGATGGTGTTTGTCTGGAAAGTGAATCCTGGCCAAGGATTGTTTGTTCTGGAGTGAAGGGTATGATGAAAAGTGAGAAAGACACGGTGGGAAGTGGTGAAGATCTTTTTGGACAGGAGCCAAGAGTAGGACAACAACAGAGCTACTCCTCAGTGGCTTGGCCAGGGCAGTGCCACTGCCTAAGGTGTCCTAGAGGAGCCCAAAGACACTGTGGGTACACGAGATGAAATAAAAAGGGAACACCTTTTCCTTCATGTACAACGGTTAAATATAATGGATACCGAGGGTAAATGTTTAGATACCTGTGAACAAACACTCCTTGGAGATCCAGTCATTGAAGAAAGAGCTCCTTGTGTGGCCCAGGATCATTATGGTCTTATCAAAGAGAGACTCTGTAGGAGAAGCCACAATGTGCTGAGCTCCAGTATAGTCATAGGAACAAGGCAGCCAAAAATATCACCAAGCACAGTGCTGGATTTAAAAAGGAGCCCTACGAAAAATGAGGCGACTTGTTCAAAGGAAATTAGTACGAGCCACGACGGGGTGAAATGTTTGCAAGCAGCAGAGATATTGTTTAAAGACACCATATTAGAGGCTCAGAGAAAATACTCGGAGTATATCAAAAAAGACTTTTAAAAAGACCAGAAGAAAGCTACTGTAATTAAAGATCAGAGCGAAGGAGGCTGTTACAAGTAAGAAGACTTCGTGTTCAAACATGGAAAAAATAGAGAGCAGGCATTCTATTAAAAGGTAGACTAAGAGATTTGAAGAACTACTTTCTAAGAGAAGGATTGAATTATCCAATCCTTTTACAAACACGAGTGGATTAGGAAGCCTGACAGGCAATGTGTAGGGCCAAGAAAGGAGCAGGGTATAAAATGAGTAACTTCTGATCTGCAGGCCATAGTGGATGGATCAAAGAACACCAAAGGAACTTGAAGTGTCTGGGCAGAGAAAGTTGCTTGGAATTATAACAGAGAAGCTGTGGCTGCCCTGGATCCCTGGAAGCATCCAAGACCAGGGTGGATGGGGCTTGGAGCAACCTGGGATGGTGGAAGGTGTCCCTGCCCATGGCATGGGGTGGAATGGGATGAAGTTTAAGATTCCTTCCAACCCAAACACCAAGATCCCATGATTCTGTGATTTGAGTGCAGACATCAAAATGTCCCTTCCAACCAGGACTGCTTTGCATGTCTCTAGATCTTGGTGCCTCTGCATCTTGAAAAATCTGTGCTGTCTTGAGCGTCCTTTCTCCCCCTTCAAAAAGGATGCTGGGAAGCTAGAAAAGTATGAATGACAGGAATAAAGATGATGGAAGCAGTGGAACAGCACTAACATGAGAAGAGGGGAATTTGGCTAAACTGCCCACCTGAGCTGAAGAAAGAGGGAGAGAGCTCTGCACATGGATGTGCTATAAGGAGATGAGTAGGCAACATTTATAATTTCATAGCACAAGATACAGAGATCGTCTGAGCAAATGCCTGAGCTGCAGGTTCATCAGCAGCCAGCAGCAAGTTCTGGGGAAGAGTCAGCTTCAATCTCCCATTTTTCTACAGATTTGTGAGAGATTTCATCAGAAAGGAAACTCCTCAGTGGAGTCTGTGCTGTCTTCCCAAGTCCCAGTGAGCCTGCAGTGAAGCAGCAGAAGACCCACGCACAAAAATACCTCTGCAAGGCTTGACCCAGCCTTTGTATAAACTGGAATATTGGGAAAACAGAGAAATGAGTCCTTCCTCCAACCTCAAATGTTGCTGACATGTTTCTGTAGGTCAGGTCAAGGTCAGTAAAAGTTTACAAGGTGGAAGCTCACAGTGGATAAAGGGAAAAGCTGCTGCCAGGGCTCCTGTGCTTTGTAGCTCTGAAACCTCCTCCTTCCCCCATCTGCTTTTTTACCTGGCAGTGCACTCTGTGTTTTCATCCCAAGGCTTGGGAAGGGCAGAGGGAGGAGAAGGAGAAATAGTGGGTTTGCAGCAGTGGTTATTCTCTCTAGTGACAAGCTGTATTTGTCTTTGGGGAAAGGTGACTATTGCCTGCCTTTGTGACATCAAGATTGATCCCAGAATGTTTAAAATAATAGGAAAAATGCATTTCCCATTGACTTCTTTGGGAGCAGCTTGCACAGTTCTGCAAGCAGATGGCATGATGTATATTAAATTATCACTTATGTCGGGGGGCTTATTTTAAGGATGGAAGTGTCGTCTCTTGGTATTTATGCCAGAACTGCTCATCCCCAAATCAGGATTTTCTATCCTCCCAGCCGTCCTGGAAAATATTTGAAGGAACATGCCCTTCCCAAAGAGAGGCAAAACCAGCATCATCTTGTTCTTCTTTTGCATCTTCCAATGAAAAGTAAATCAATTTTAAAAACTCTGCATGAAAGAAAGGTACAAATTGGTGTAAACTGAACTAAAGACAGAATTCATTGTAAATCTCCTCCACTTGGGTGAAGGTTCACACTGACAGTGACAACAGGAATCAGGAGTGCAAACACGGCTGGTAAAGCCCAAAACTTCTAAAGCAAATGCTGAATCATCAACAATATTTATAACCTCCAACACTCAGAATAGAAGGTACCAAGGGACTGCAATTACTGAGATATGACAAATGTTGAATTTTTATTCACAGCAGCTGCAGGACACTTGGTCGTCCCAGTACGTTGCTGCTGAAAGTTACAATCTTTGCTTACATGGATTGTAAGTTATGCTCTGCCCACTTTGTCCAAGAGAAGTATTGCTGTTGACAACCCCTAAAAGTCATGCTCACTTTTGCAGCTCTCCATGTCCCTCTCTCCTGTGTTCTACACCTCTCTCTAATCTAGTTTGATAACAGTCCAATCTTCTGTGTTGCTTTCCAACCCTCTCAGGCTCATTTTGGTGCCTTACACCCCACAACTGTCGTGACACTCTGCTGTGGATGGTCTGTACTTTAATACTCTTCATCTTCCTGTTTCCAAACCAGCCTCACAATTCTAACCCATCACCACGAAAAAATAAATTCAATAAGCAACATGTGCACCAGGCTCGTTATGGCCTTCACAGAATCATAGAATACTTTGGGTTGCTTGGAGCTTTTTAAAGGTCATCCAGTCCAATCCCCTGCTGTGGGCAGGGACACCTTCCACTGGACCAGGTTGCTCAGAGCCCCACTTTAGGATGTTCTATCTCATTTAGAATTTAACTTCCTGGGGGTCAGAAGAGGTGACAGAGTCCCACTGATTTCCCTGGGACTAAAATATCTACATACCAACAGAACTTCAATATCTAAGGATCTTTTATGCTTGGAAATGTCCAAGGCCAGGTTGGACAGGGCTTGGAGCTACCTGGGACAGTGGAAGGTGTCCCTGCATATGGTAGGGGATGGAACTGGATGATCTTCAAGGTCCCTTTCCAACAAAACCATTCTGTGACTCAATGACCTGGACCTGAGTCTTCCTGTAAGCACAGCACAGCAACATCCAGCATAGCAATTCCAATAAAGAGTCGAATCAAAAGTCACAACATCCCAAGGATGATTAAAGATAATCTAATGGGCAGTCAGATATATTTTACATATGCTGTTAATTTATTTTCTTCCAAACAGAATATTACCTGGCATTTAATTTCCCTAAAGGATCCAGATGCTGTCAGGAAATGCCCTGATATTTTTGTTTAAAACCAGGAAGCCTTTCAGGTGTCTCTTAATCCACTTTATTATGATTTCTTCAATGAAATCACCTCAAATACACAACCTTTCCATTTCCATCAGCACCTGAGTGCATTTTGCCAAGCAGTGACAGGCTGCACTGCAGATCTATTCCCTGAAGAGCTTTCTCTGTTGTGATTCCATAATCACTGTTATTGCTGGATGCCACAACAAAACCAAGGTATTTGTGGTCAAAACCCTAAACATTTCTCATGCCTCTAATGAAATACTAATTTTACTTTATTTTTACATGTTTCCTTATGCAGGAAGATGAGGAGACAGCTCACATTCCATAAAGATCATCTTCTTGGAGACCAGTAAATGCCTCTTTTGCAAGATGTGCTGTTGCAGTGGAGGAAGGAGCCCACGAGAGGGCTCAGGGAAGCAGCCCTGGACCAGCATCCCTGGGAAGCTGCTGGGCAGGGAAAAGCAGGGCCTTGAGGGAAAGCTCATCTCTTCAATCATATTCACCTTAAAACATCTCATCTAGGGCAAGCCAATAAACAAGCAGTCCAAACAACATCAGCTTTTATTACCACGGGTAGTATCACGCATGTATTTTTAATCTTTTGCCTGTGTATTTCTTACAAACTTTATTAATCCCAGGGAATGCTGCTGCAGGGAATATACGATGGCACTTAGAGCTGATGAAGCTCCCTCTTGGTTTTACAGTGTCGGCACAGCGGGCTCTGCTCAGCACCACATGAGCACATTTATAAAAAGCTTATTACAGCACATAGCACAAGAGTTGGGGTTTTTTTTTCTTTTTCTGTTTTTTTTGGGTTTTTTTTTTTTTTTTTTTTTTTTAAATAANTTTTTTTTTTTTAAATAAATCTGGGAAACCAGCACTATTAAATCAGATTATTTTCTTTAGCAGGGCAGTGTAAACAACGCTGTCATTTGTTTTTACAAAGTCATCAGTGCCACTGAACACAAACCAGCACCCACTGATGAGGCTGAGGCAATGCATTTAGAACCACCACCAGAGCATGGGTGTGATCCTTAATTTTCCACCAAAAAAATAGAACTGATTCCATTATATATTTTTATATATCGTTCTTTACTATGTGAGATACAAAGGAAACCCTGTTATTCACCATCCCCTTGTATTTTCCAGCTCAATCCCACCAGTACTTCTAGCAGAGCAGTTGCCTTGGTGAAATGTTACCCCAAAGTTAACAGTTTATCTGTTTTCACGCTTATTCTTCACTAATGATAATTTAATATCATGCTTATTTCTTCACTAATGGTAATTTAAATAAATAAAAATCATTAACATACTTCAGCCACTTGCTTGTGAATGGACTTCAGACTTTTAGTTAGTAAAAACAAATATTTGAGCAAATAGGAATGTGGGGTTCAGAAAGAGAAAGGTTTTAGTAAGGGAGGGATAAAATCTTGAGGACTATGAGATCAAAATGGAAAATCTGGAGAGGGGAATGTAAAATGTTAGGATGGGGAATGTGAAGGATATTGTGCTAAAGAATCAATTTATTTTGGCATTGTTAGTCAATATAAGCAATATTTTTATGGGGTTTAAATTTGCTTTAAAAGTCTTCAATTATTCCTAGTTAAATAAAGGAAAAAATGTTCATTAACTCAGTCCTGCAAAAACAGAACTCATGGTGATAAAAACACAGAAACCCCCAAGTGAACGGAATTGAAAATATTTACTGAGATATTTCTTACCAAAATTACAGCTTTACAAAAAAAGCACTGTGTCATGATGACACCAACTAGTGAATTCTGTATTAAAATGTCAGATTTTAGATAAGGACACTGCCATTGGCCATCTAACTTGTGCACAGCACCGGCCACTTGATGTGCCCAGGAATTTGTCCTCTCCTGAACCTGACCTATGGAGTATTCTGTACCACAGTGGGAAATCTTGATTTAAAAACTGGAGGGCTGAGCCTCAGCTGCTGGGAATTTAATCCTAGTAAATTCATGGAGCTGTGAGAAGCCATGTTGTTGAAGGAGATCTCTGCTAAAGCTGGGGATACCTGGCTGCAAAGTGTCAATTCTGACCTGGGGCAGATGGGCCACCAAAATGAAGTTGCCTCTCACAGAATCATGGAATGGCTTGGGTTGGAAAGGGTCCTAAAGCTCGTCCCATTCCACCCCTGCCATGGGCAGGGACACCTTCCACCAGACCAGGTTGCTCCAAAGCACATCCCACCTGGCCTTGGACAGTTCCAGGGGTGGGGCAGCCACAACCTGGGATTGTGTGGTGATAAAAGTGTACCTTGAACTTCAGTGAAGGGAGGAGAGAACCAAAGGTTCTCCCTGCTGAGAGCTTGTGCTGTATTAGCAATTTTTCCTTAATTCCTACAGTGCCATGGAAAAATAAAGAACCTGTGTGAAGCCACTGTCTGCATCATGTGTTTTCATCTTCTGCCTGGCACATATGCTTGACTGTGTGCCATGAAATTGCCCATTGTTTTTGACATCCCTCTGTAAATCCCAAATCACAGCATTATCCTGAGGTACAGTGCTGATGGCTCTTCTACGTCAGTTCCATTTTTAGGATAATTTATGTAGCTTAATCTCTATCTCAATGCTCATCTAGATCCAAAATGGAAGGCGGATGAATGACTGATTAATCTTCTCTCCTCTCTCCAGAAACCACCTCACACTGATCCTTTACTGTATTATCATCTTTGCTGTCCTTCTTGGGTAACAGATACAGCTGTTGATACAGGAATTCGTGTTTCCAAAAAGAACTGTGGCACTTAAAGTCTCTGGGTCCCTTGATTGAAAACCCTTAGAACCAGTTTCTGGCTTTTCTGCTAAAACTGGGAAACTGACTTGTGTGTCCTGCTGAAAATTAGTGCTTTTTCAAAGATCTTGTTATCTGATCAGTCACAAAATATGATTGCAATGAGGCACCATCATGAGATTGCTGTGTTTATAGTGATATAATATCAGCTCAATCAATCAGCTCCATTATGAACTGAGGCAACGGCCGGAGGGGTGCCAGAGGTGCTTTAGGTTGGATATCAGGAAAAGGTTCCTCCCCCACATAGTGCTGGGCACTAAACAGACTCCCTAGGGAATGGTGACATTCCAAAGCCTGCCAGAGCTCCAGGAGTGTTTGGACAGTGCTCCCGGGATGCACAGGGTGGGAATGTTGGGGTGTCTGTGCAGAGCCAGGGGTTGGACCAATAACCCTGCTGGGCCCCTGAAATCTCAGGATATCCTGTAATGCCAACTCTGTGGTTCACCCTTTCTCTCCCCACCAAGAGCTGGCAGAGCTGTTCTGGTGGGGGCAGGACAAGGGGACCACCAGCATTCCTGGCTGAGTGACAGAACAATGGGAGCCCCAACATTCCAGGCCTGGAGATGCTCCAAGAGCAGCATCCAGACCTGTGTCCAGTGAACAGAGCTGAGCAGCCAGTGAGCCCGAGTGACCACGGCCCTGTCACTCTGTGGCACCGCTGTGGCAGCCGGAGCTCCCTCATGGCCCAGCTCCTGCAGCCCTTGCTCTCCCCCAAGCCCTCGTGCAGCACAGGTAGGGCCTGACCCTGAATGCAGCAGCCCAGGGATGCACTGTGGGCACATTCCCTGCCCTTCCTGCCCTGACCCTCTCCCTCCTCCTCCTCCTCCTCAGTGCCCTCAGTGTCTGACCCCCAGCCTGGGCTGCTACCTCCCACAGGATCAGCCAAGCCCCCCAGCCCCCCTGTGCCCCTGCCAGCTGTGGCCCGTGGGCTCAGCAGGGCACGGCCACCAGCCCTGGCCCTGCCCGGGCCACGTCTGCCCAGGGCAGACCTTTGTCAGCTCCTCTGCCAGGCCCTGGGGGCCATGAGTCCCCTGTGCCTTGGGCGATCCCAGCAGGGTCCCCGTGCCCATGGCCTCTGCAGGCACCAGTGGCACCAGTCCCCAGCCCAAAGTCACTCAGCTCTGGCTGCCTGGGCAGGTGTCCCTCACTGAACAGAGTTCCAAAATCATCCTGAGCACAGAGCATGTCAGGAGCACTGGCAGGAAATATCAGGAGCCACAGCAGGATGCAGGGTCAGACCTGCCACCACCCCAGGGCAGCGTGTCCACACATGGCATCAGGCTGGAAATGGGAGGGAAGAAGAGGAAGAACTCTCTGGCCAGAGCTGACAGCAGGCTCAAGGCTCCCACAGGCAGAGCTGGAGCAGAAATGTAGGATTAGGCCTTTTGAGGGCTCCATATCCATTTGGGGATGGAGCAAGGCTGATTGATGTTGTAGATGTAGATGCAGATGCAGATGCAGATGTAAATGTAGATGTAGATGTAGACGTAGATGTAGCTGTGGATGTAGATGTAGCTGTCGCTGTAGCTGTAGCTGTAGCTGTAGATGCAGATGTAAATGATGTAGATGAAGATGAAGACGTAGATGAAGATTAGGATGTTGTTCATTGTTCTGCTTTTCCATTAAAACAATTTCATCCATAACCTGTCTGTGTCTGCATGGAATGGGAAGGGAGTGCAGAGGGCCCAAGGAAATGGCACCCAAGAGGTGCAAAACCATCGCTGAGCACCAAAGCAGAGCCACCAAGCCCCAAAGGACACCAAGAAGTCCCCAGACCTGAGTGACTGCCAGTAGTGCAGGCAGTCCTGGAGGGGAGTGCCCTGGGCCCTTCCCATGGGAAACAGTCAAGGAATTAGGACAGGAGGGGCCATGCCAGATGCATGGACATGGCATGGCCCTATGCCCCAAGCAGCCCAGATAGTACCCCGGTGACAATCCTCCCCTTTTGAGGCTTTAGGTTCTTCCCCAGAGGGAGTTTGGGCACTGAAGAGGCTCCCCAGGGAATAGCCATGGCCCCAAGGCTGCCAGAGCTCCAGCAGCATTTGGACAATGCTCTCAGGGATGCACAGAGTGGGGTTGTTGTGGTGTCTCTGCAGGGCCAGGAGCTGGACTCAGTGATTGTCATTGAATCCCTTCCAACCCAGGATATTCTGTGATTCACTCTTTGACAGTTTTTTCAGCTACGGAGAAGAACTGGGAAAATTATTTCTGTCAGCAGCTGAGGAGAAGCTGCAGGAGCAATAGCAACAAAGACAAGGGATTGGAACAAGCCTAGATTAGTCATTTAAATGGTGACAAGGTCTAGGCACAGAACTCAATTTTCTATGTATCTGCCATAATCACCTTTAAGTTTCTATCCCGTGGTAATCAATTCCTTTGGGAGCCCTTGAGAAGTCACAGCAATGTATCTGTGAGGCTGGAAGCTCTAATACTGCTCTTGGACAGTTTAAGGCACATCCAACCAGGAATCAAGAAACCAGATTACACTGGCACTTGCTTGGTCTAAGCAGCAACAGAATGGTGAATTCCTTACTCACATCTTCATCAAAGCTGGAAAAAAAATCAGGAAATACGTCACTCGAAAACCTGAAGAGCGTCCAGAGACATGCAATGACTTAAGAGAATTAGAAAACATCCTTGACACTGATGAACTCCCAGAGTCCTGTTTATCTTTTCTTGAGGGATGACCGCAGCCTGCAGCGCTAAGTCTGGATAACAAAACCTGGATAAAAGCAATCTCCTCATTCCAGGGAAGATAAGCTAAGCTGTGACGGGTGGGAGCCAAAGCCAACCTAAAAATAAGCTGCATATTTTTAACAGTAATCAAGCACTGAATAATCCACTAAAGCCTGTGGAGGATCTTCTTTCACTGCATGTTTTCAGATAAAAAAGAGATTGCTTTTCCAGGAGATGCACACTGCAGCACAAACCTGCCTTCCCAATCCCTGTATTTCCACGGAGATGACCACGCAGGGCTTTATCAGTTTCAAGATACGGCAGATTTTGTTACACGGGAAAAATGCATCTATCCCAAACCACAAAGACTAGGAAATTTAACTCTCATGGATTATATATAGGAAATGTCAGGTCCTGGAAAAAAACTCTGTGTATTTTGAGCAAGTTCCTAGGACTGGATGAGTAGGAATTTGTGCAAAGCCCTGGCTGAAAGGAGAGAGGTAAGCCCACATCCCTTTTCTTCCTGCTCTCTCTTTTTCCATCTTCATGGAAAAATTTTAGCATCTGCCATAAAATTGCTGTGCTGGGAATACTGTGATAATTACATGGGAATGCAAGCACTGTGTAGGTGCCATAATCCAGGCTTTTTTTCCTGATGTATTTCTTAATTCAGTGTGTTAGTACATAGAAAGTCTATGTTTAAGTGTGAAGCATAATACACCATAAATAAAAAAGTAATCACGCTCTCCTGTTTGTTTGGAGAGGTAAAAAAAATAAGAAAACTTTAAATAAAGTTAGAGTGTAATTTTCAGAGTCTCTCACCCAGACCTCACCCTCTGCAACAAGGGGAGGGGATAGCCCACACTTTCCTGAAATATAAGCTGGATTTATCTAATTTAAACTGTCTTCTGTTTCCATGGAGCCAACAAGCACTAAACCCTTGTGAAAATCAGTTTTTATTTGTTAAGTGGCACGGTGGCTTATTACCACTTGATACTTGGGATTCAGTGACGAGTCAGGGACAGGATGCGTGAAGTGCCACGCAAACAGGGCTGATTCCTGCCCCCAGGAGCTGTAATTTTCCCGTGTCAGCAGCCCTGCTGTCACTGCCCCGGATCCCAGTCCTCTGCTGTTTTCAGCCCGATGAATGAACTTCACCCAGCTCGACTGGGTGAAGGGTGACGAAGCAATTTTTCCTGGAGGAATTAATGCACTGGAAAGGGCACCCACGATTTAAGGGATGCACAGGGTATCAACACCCGAGGACAGAGGGTTCAGCATGGAGGATGGCCAGGATCAGTGGAGTGGAGGCAAGGCTGGCTTTTCAGCAGCTGGAATTTCGGAGCACGTCAGGGCTCTGGAACACCTCAGCCACTTCACCTGCAAGGCAGAGCAGCCAAACACGAGCCTGTTTTTCTGCCCCTCACCTCTGACTGCCCTCAGTTCACACAGGGAAGATGGCAATGAGAACAGAACTGGTCACGAAGAGGCAGAAGAGGTTCAAGCTCACAGGTGAAGACATTAATTCTGAGGGGAAAATTCCGTCGCCATCCATCGTGACACTGAGCAGTGCATTTTTTAGGAACACGTTGTTGGCAGAGACGTGTGGTGAAGAGATGGGCAACGTAAAACCAGTGGATGTTGTAATCTTTAGTGGTGTCTTACAAAGAAAGGGCTGGAAATTGACACCGTGACCATAATGAGAGAATAACTAATTAGGTAAACATGTTTTAAAATAAAATTCACACTTTGTTAGTGAGCATTTCTGGCTCTTACTAACTTGTACTCTCAAAACATCAGTTATTTAGCACAAGCATCTCTACACTCACTCATTATTCAATGGGTTTTCTCCAGGTTATTACAAGACTTTTTTTTGAGGTCACCTGAGATCCTCTCCAGTCCTGACCTCAGTAATTCTAGTTACCATTAGCTAAAAGTTTTGTTCATGTAAAAAAACTTGAAAAATTGAATGCAATCTTGGGACTACTTGTTCCCAAAAAGGCTGTTGTTCACCTTTCAAATATAAAACATCGAGCCTGAAAGCTGAGGTGGAACAGTTTTTGTTTCTCCTGTTTCTATGTGAATTTGAAAAAAGCCTGACTCCTAGAACACGATTTTTCCACTCCTCTAGATTGTTTCAAGAGCACCTGGAAATTCTCCATATTGCTGTAAATATCCAACACCNATAATTTTGAAGAAAGCCTGACTCCCAGAACATGATTTTTCCAGAGCACCTGGAAATTCTCAATATTGCTGTAAATATCCAACACCTTTATATATATGAATTAAATTCTAGACTTCATGATTACTGTATCCATGTAAAACCCAGCTTGATCATAAACTGAATGGAACTGCATCTGTCATAGACAATTTTTTGAGAAAATTATCTCACCTTCCTTCCAGACTGGGTATTAGTCTGTTTTTTTATCATCTTCTCTCTATTCAGCTAACAACTCAATTTTTTCAAAACTCTCCACATAAATTTGTAATCCATTAATATACTGTCCCTTGTATAGTCCAGTGGAGGTATTTCTGTCCATGGCAAGGGGGTGAAATGAGATAAACTTTAAGGTCCCTTTTAACCCAAATCATTCTGTAATTGTACAACTATGCACTGTATACTCAAAAACACAGTGGGTATTTTCCACAAGCAGTCACACTCTGATGACTTTTTATATATTTTTATTGCAAACATAGGTGCAGAAAATTCTCCCCGGAGATTTATGTTACTCAGATCGCATTTGCTGAAAAAACACTCTGCAAAATTGGGATGATACAGTACGTTGGCTAAACACAACACAGGAGACTGCTGTCAAAATTAACAACCAGAAAAGCCATGGAAAAAAAGTTAAATGTATATATTATTGGGAGTTGGAACGAAACAAGCTTAAATGCCTCTTCCAACCCAAACCACTCTGCGGTTGCTGTACCAATAAAGCACATTGCTGCATGAAAGCAATGTGTAGCGTGTTTTCCTAAATGTGTCTCCAAAATCCCCTCTAAAACCGGGAGCGTGGACAGGCCAGAGGGTGGACGCGACACGGATGTGGTGGAGGCGACCTGGACTCCACGAGGGTCCCAAAACATTGGACACAACGCCGCGGGAAGACTTCAGAGCAAGCAGCATTCCATAGAGCTGCTTCCCAGGATCACGGCCCAGCGGGCAGTGCCATGGAGAGGGACATTTGGGGATAAAGAGCCACTGGGGACACTCGGGCTGTGCCCTTGAGGGACCCCCGAGGCAGAGCGGGCGGTGAGCCGCCTCCCCTTGCCGCTCGGCAGGGGGCGCTCTCCCCGCCCCTCCCTCCCCGGGGCTTCCACACCCCCCAGCGGGCGATGTCGCCGCGCCACCGCCTCCACCTCCTGCTCTTCCTCCGCACCCTCCAGGGCTCCGCCTTCGGCATGGGCGACTGGGCCTCCCGCTTGCCGCAGGCGGGCGAAGCGCTGCCCGGCAGGAGCCAGCGCATGCCGGTGCCAGGTAAATGCTAACCCCGTTCCCTTCCTCTCCTTTCCCGTCCCTCCGTCCCGCCCGACGCCGCCGCCGCCGCCGCCTCAGCCGAGCGCCCCTTCCCCGCACTCTGCGTGCGCATGCGCGCACCCACACGGCGGGGCGTGGCTGATGCGGCGCATGCGCGCTGCGGGACGGGGCGGGGGCGTCGGGAGGAACATGGCGGGTGTGGCGGGGGGTGCGTCCCGTGAAGGGGTGGACGGGGACAGCGGGGTAAATGTGCTTTGGGAAGGTGTTTGTGTCGAGGTTTACTCGCGCAGTGACGTTTCTTGTGTGCCGTAAGAATAGGGGTGGGTGGGTTGTTGGAGCAGCCAGCGACCGCGGTTGTGTGTTGGCCCAGGGAAGCTGTGGCTGCCCCGTCCCTGGAAGTGTCCACGGCCAGGTTGGACGGGGCTTGGGGCAATCTGGGGTACTGGAAGGTGTCCCTGCGCATGGAAATGGATGAGGTTTAAGATTTCTTTCCACCTAAACCATTCTATGATTATTTTCCATGATTTCTCTTGACTATGTATGAATTTTCTCTTTATTTTTTTTTTTACTGAAGCCAGCAACAGGGTTTTAAGCAGATTTCCTTAGCCTTTACTGCTTTTGTTAAATAATAATACACAAAAATAAAACCATTACATGCTGTGTATCATCTGTGGGTGTTCTAGGAAGAAATCCTTCCCTGTGAGGGTGGGGAGGCCCTGGCGCAGGATTCCCAGAGAAGTTGTGGCTGCCCCTGGATCCCTGGAAGTGTCCAAGGCCAGGTTGGATGGGTTTGGAGCAGCCTGGGATGGTGCAAAGTGTCCCTGCTCACAGCAGGGGTTGGAATGAGATGAGCTCTAAGATCTCTCCCAACCCAAGTAATATTCTGATTCTGTTTGCAAAGTGCTTTTAAGTTCCTATTAATTTTTCCTATTATTTTTGTCCTTTGAGTAGATGTGTGCTGTTAGGTAAGCAAACTAGCAACCCAGAATTAAGGAATTTACTTTCTGACAGTCCTCCTAGGAAGGGAAGGTGTTCCAAGATGACTGTCAGTGCTGTTCAGGAGGAATTTTAGTGGCACTGAGATGCTCTAGCACATGTATTTGATAGTTCACATATGAGGTGATTTACTGAATGAACAAGGTGTTATTTATATATGTATCTTTGCTCCAAGCTCCAATGGACCCTAACAAAATGTGTGAACTTAGGCCACAAAATAAATACTTAAACACATTAAGTACGTAAGTGCTGGTGGAGGAATTACAAAGGGGTGATGGCACAAGCGCAGTGGTCAAGAGAATAACACAATTTTGCATTGAATTGATACTTGGTAAATAGCTGAAAACGGTGGTGAAATTAAAGGTAGCAGTGAGAATATTATTTCTGATGTGAAGAAAATGGACTCAGAGGAGGGGTGCAAAGGTGGGGTGTGTGCCATTACAGCAGTGAACCCCAGAGATGACACCAAGAGTACCTAGAGATGGCACCAGCAGTAGCACATTGCCTGGATTAAAGTGGAAGCTTCATGTTGTTTGTTGAGAAACGTGGACAGAAAGACACACCAAGCTCACTTTATGCTAAGTAACTGCACAGGTAGAATAATTTTGGGCTGCTGTACAGAAAGCATCTTCATAAGAGCAAAAGCAGTTTTTAAAAATGTTTTTCTGTGGCTAAATGTGGTATTATGTATTTAATAACAGCATGGCACTCCAGTGAACTGACAGTGTTAAAATAAGATGTAAATTGCTCAGAAAAGAATGGCAATTAAAATTTTAGGCTGATGATTAACTCAAGGCTGATTGACCTTGCAGACTCTTGCCATGTTAATAATCTTCTGTGAGCCAGGAACCAGAACTGGACCTGGTGTTCCAGGTGAATTCTTACCAGCAGAGTAGAGAGGGATTTTTCTTTTCCCTGCTGTCCAGGGTCACAGTTTGCTTTCTCTGCACTGTGAGCACATTTAACCTGGCATCCTGCAGGACCACAGCTCCTTCCCAGCAGCTCTGAGATCATCTTGCTCTTGTTGTTGACCTCCCTGAGGTCGGTTGGCGTAGACCTGGAATTTTTCCAGGTCTCCTCGGATAAACCTCGTGCTGTTTGCTGTGTCTGCTCTTGCTGTGTGTCTAACGCTGCCCTCAGATCTGCTGAGCATGTTTTCCTGTCACATCACTCACGGTGCTGCTTCAGCTGCCGAATGATTCTGGCCCCAGCATCAGCCCCTGGGGTCACCTGCTGCCCACCAGACACGAAGGTATCGATCCCTGCCTTCGGAGGCTGCTGCTCCTGCCCGTTCCTGACATGCAGGCTGTTCCTCCAGCCGGGACTTTGTCAGCTTCCACAGCAAATGCTGGGAGAGAGGGTGTCAGAGCCCTGCTGAAGTCAACATGTGCTGCAGCCACTGCTCTGCTTTGCTATGCAGAGCCATCATTTCAGCCTGAAAGGGCAGCTCAGCTGGACAAGCATGATTTGCCTTGATAAATGTGTTGGTTATTCCTGATTACTTTCTTCTTGTTCCCTGTTTGGAAATAATCTCTGAGAGGGCATTCTCCATGATCTCTCCTGGGATTGAGTTGAAGCTGAGCACCCTATACCCCCTCTCTTCTTTTTTTTCCTTTCTGAAAAGCAGTAGTTACTGTAGCCCAGATCTCATCATCAGAGATCCCCAGTCCCTCTGGTTTTTCATTGTTTCTGATCTGTCACTGCGTTCTGGTGGCCACACCAGCAAACTTGGCCTCCCAGCTCTGGAAAAACTCCATAGGGCTCCTTGGATTTAAACACATTTAGCTTCTTTAAGTAGCCATAACTCATTTTTCCTCACATTGTTTGCTGCTTTTCTTTCTGACTGTACCAGCCTGGAGAGGTTTTGGACCAGTTGTTGTTTGTGGAGACTTGTGCAAAAGAGGTTTTGAGTACTTCAGTCTTTTCTGTACACACTTCTGGGCTGTCTCCTGTATTCATCAATGCACCTTGATTCTTTCTGACCATGTTTTTACTCCTCTAAATTTTGTAGATTCTTTCTTATTGCCATTTATGTCCCCAGCTAGGCTGAACTCCAGCTTTGGCCTCACTGATTTTGTGCCTAAATGCTGAGATGGTGCTTCTCTGTGCCTCCTTTATTGCTTGTTTTTGGTTTCTGTATTTTAGTGCATTAAGCAGCTCTGTGTTTCTGATAAAGTTCCCAGTTTTTCTACATGGTGTTTTGTTCCTTAACTCTCTTAGAAAGTTTATTTTTCAAAATTCAGACCACCCTGAAGAGCCCTTTTCTCCCTCTGGCAGCCTCCCAGGGGCTTCTCAGGGGCTGCAGCTCCTCCCAAAGGACCGTGGAAGGGCAGCTCTGATCTCTGCTCTCTGTGACCAGGGACAGGGCCCAGGGAACGGCTGAAGCTGTGGTAGGAGAGGTCTGGGATGGATATCAGGAAATGGTTCTTCCCCCAGAGGGTGTCTGAGCCCTGGAAGAGCTCCCCAGGGAATGGTCACATTCCCAAGGCTGCCAGAGCTCCAGGAGTGTTTGGACAACACTCTCAGGGATGCACAGGGCAGGATTATTGGGGCAGGGTCAGGAGCTGGACTCAACAATCCTGGTAGGTCCCTTCCAACTCAGGGTATTCCATGATGCCATGATCATTCCCTGTATAAGCCAAAGTTCTGCAAGTTGGAAATGCTAACTGTATCTTTCCTTTGGATCCCTATCTCTGGTGTCTTGTGGTTACTGACAAGACCATTTAGTTACTGACAAGACCATTTTCCTCTGGAGCCCTGTGCTCTCAAGGAGTTGTGTTTCAGTAAAGTGCAGCTCCCCATCCTGTTTTTCTGTGTTAGGAGGGATTATTCTACATCCTGCACAACCCGTTCTGATCCCTGCTCCAGCTGTGTGTGCTGTGCCAGGTCTCTGATTCTTGTCCCATCAGAGGTCTGTGACCACACCTGGACATCCAAGTGAGCCAAGCTCTGCCTTAGGGTGCAGACACTTGAGGAAAACTTCTGCCAGAGCTTTCTGGACCTGCAGTATCCATCCTCTTCGTCCTCTTCACCTTCAGTGGTGTTAGCAACCTTTTACTTTGCCAGGTGAAGAGCTGCAGAGCATTTAGCTCCTTGTCCCTTGGAGATCCCATTGATTTCCTGCTCCTCATCCTGATGGGATAAAACATCCTTGGAGCTCCTGCCTTGTGCTGCATCAGCTGCGTCTGCCACAGCAGAGCTCCCAAAAGTGAGGCTGCTGCCGCTGAGATCCCTGTGGAGGAGCACCAGGCTCTTCCCAGAGTTCATCTGGAGGGAGGTGGAACTTCAGAGATGTTAATGCACACTGAGGGTCCAAGAAAATCATGCAGTTAGACCTGGATAAGCCAATCTCCATTAGCTGAAAGGAGTACAGACATTAGCAAACTTGGTTTTTTTTTTAAGCAAGTTGAGTTTATTGGGTCTTGTACAAATTTCATAATCTGGGAATTAGGGTTTGTTGTGCTGTTTTCTTTCCTTGCAATAGAGCATCTGCATTCATTTTGTAAAATTGCTTCTTTCATATCCTTGTATAATGGTGCAATATGATGTTGTGCTTTATAGTAAAAACACACATTATTTATTTATTGCTTCTACCTTTCTCGTATAATCTACTTTTCAGAGTTAATTTTAGTTTGATTGCTGCTGAAACATGGCTGTGTTTTCTGAGTATGTGAGGATATATTGCTTACACTATTTAATGAACTATTTTATTTTATGACAGTGGTAGGAGCAGTAGTCAAGGAGCCCGGTGAATGTAGACATTGAGTAACATATATATATATACACACACACACAGAGGTTTTTTTCTGCTAGATATCCTGAGGTAGCAATGTGTAATAAATTACAAGAATGTTTTTCCTGCTGTTTCCAATGAGCAGTGTCAGAAAATATCTTCTTACACATCTATAGTGGCTTGACTTTTTTGAGGCAGAGAAAGTCCAGCTCATGAGTAGAGAGCCTTAAGATTGTTTAAACCTATTAGGCCTCTTAGCTTTGTATTTAAAGATTAATAGAGTAGTAATTACAAATGTGAAGGAGGTCATGGTGAATTTTAGTCTGACCTTCTGTGTAAAAGAAAAAACGCACAGCATTGCCATGAATTAATTCTTGCTGGAAACAGATCACACTCTTTAAAGAAAACATGGATTAAAAATGTCATTTGACAGAGGATCCACATGCTCTCCCTGTTAGTCTTCTTTTACCATTCTTAAGACATTGAACAGAAATTATTGTGGTTAGACCAGTGGCCTGTGGTCTGGTACTTCCATTTCTCTCACCTCCATGCTCACCATTAAACTATGTCCTCAAAATAAGGAATAAAATTGAAAATATTCTTGTTTATTTCCTTTACTGGTTAAATGAATTTGTAATCACGAACTAATACCAATTTTTTTCAGACAGGAATTCAGTATCACTGTATTTTAAGTCTAAAATAAAGATTCTTGAGTGAGATCATACCTCAGGACAAAACCTCAAAATAAAGTTCATCTTAATGTTTAGGAGGATTTGTTTCTTCAACTTTTCCACCATTTTATTTATGTGCTACAGGATTCTACATAATGAATTAATTAGTTGTCCATTTTTATTGAGTTTGTATGAAATACGGGCCAAAAAATCCGAGGCTTGACTTCCATTGCAGTTCAGTGGAGTGTGTTGAGTAACAATGTCATATGTGGTGTAGCACTTTCCAAATTGCAATTTACCTTTCTAACTCAGAAGGGTTAATTACTTATTTCTTCATTCTAGGAGACAATCTTTGCCTCAAACACACTCAAGCCATCAATTTCCATAAATTATTAAATTTCATTAGAATTTTGTTGTGTATGCCAGGATTGAAAGCAGAATGCACTGCAGAGAAACACCCACCCCAGTGTTTGTTTATAATCTGAAAAAACTTCGCAAATCTGTGGTTACAGCTTCCTTGCAGGTACATCCAGGATGAATTTCCTTGGGAATCCTGCCTGTCGTGGCTTTTTTTAGTTGTCTAATTTTTTTTTTTTTGTGCGCTTTGTCAGGTAATTATATTCACACACTAAACACCTAATTTTCAAGCCAACTGTACAGCTGTAAATATTGTGCTCTCGTTGGAAAAACAGGAATTACTGTTAAACCCCCCCCCCCCCCCCCTTCATTTTACATTTTGGAAGGTGCTGCAAGGAGAAGCCGAGATTAAGTCAATATAAAGAGATAATTTTTGTTGTTGTTTGCATGTGCTTTTTTGCTCTTGGCAGCTGGAAAACAACAACCCAGAGGAAGTTAACAGGCACAGAGGATGCTGGAGAGATGGAAAGCGTACAGGAAATATATTTACAGAGCTGCACCTCCAGCTGCCAAATGCTGCTTTTGATGTGGAATAACCCAGATGGAATAACCCTGCGCTTACTTTACCACCTCTCACTACATCCCAAGAGAAAGGGTGACTTCATTCGTCACTAAACCCCTCAAAAAAATACAACAAGAGAAGTGGAAAAAAATGTCTGTTTTTTTTCCGAGTCCCTGGAGTTCCCGGAGCTCTGCTTAGCATGCGGCTCACAGCCGGGGGGGTGCGGAGGAAGCGCTCCCGGGGCTTCTCCTGGCAACAGCCCGGGTTGCCGGGAGACAGCATCGCCTAAATGGGGAGAAACTTCACCCAACCGGCGGCCCCCTGCATCCAAATGAGCCTTGCTGGAGGCTTCTCGTGCTGCTGCCGTGATTTCCCCTCCCCGAAATGAAAAAGGAGCCCAGAGGATCTTCGCTCGGAGGGTTGTGCGTGGATGCTGCTCTGAGGGATCATTCAAAGTTGTGTAGTAAAAGGGGATAATTATTCCTGGGTGGAGGTCGTCGTGGTACACGGGGTGCAGGAGCTTCTCGTTGCTGCTGTTTTGAAAAGGGATGTAAATGTCTGAATTTGCCAGATTTGGGGTGTTAAACTTATCAGTTATGAGAGTTAAACACAAGGTTATATTTACTCAGGTTATTTTTCCTGACTGGAGAATATTTTACCTGATTGTGTCGGAGTCCTGGGATACATCTGACTGCTTTGGCTGATTGTGTCCATTTATCTTTAGTGCAGGAATGACACTGACTGGACATTCAGGTAATGCTGTGCCCTGGATCCCACATGTTCCTCCATAATTAAGTGAATGTAGATCCCAGGCACAGACATGGAATTTCTGTGGGTTTCCCATTGCTTCTCTCTCCACAGCAGGTAGGATAGCATGGGGCAAACTTCACATTGCAGCAGGAACAGGGTGGAACAGAGCACTGGAAGGGGCTGAGTGGCGCTGCAGCAATACCCAGAGTTAAGCTGTCGCAGGTGGAACAGGCTCTGGTGTGTTTGGTTCATCAAAAAGACCTTTAAATCAAGGAAATAATGCCCAAAATGCTGTTTTCTTCCACTGGTTGCAGGAGGGTTTGGTGACCAGTGCAGGGTCCAGTGACCAGCTCACATGGAGGTGTCTGTGATAACCAGCCACAGAGAGAGCCCTGGCTTTGCTGTGTTAGTGACCTGTCCGTGTAGTTGATATTCCATGTAAAGCCTTTAATTTTTTTTTTTTTTTTAGTTTATTGCCCAGGGTCAAAAGCTGTATTTCTGTTTAACTCTCTACACCAAATACCAGTTCGCAGAATCACAGCTTTTTCCTTTACTTTCTTTAATTTTCCTGGTTCATGCTCATATACAATATTGCTAATAATGAAGGAAAGAATTTCCAAAGTCAGGTTGTCCAAATGAGAGTGAAGTGGGTTACACATGGAACTGCAGAGGTGCAGCATCTTTAGTTCCTTCAGAACACAAAAAGGGTAAATAATAAAACTCCTCACCTTAATTGATTTGAGAGGAGATAAGTGCAGAATAGCCCTTAAAGCAGATTTAAGATAGCTGGAATATTTCAGGTACTAATTCCTGTGTCTTAGTCCTTTTGTGTTTCTTTGATGGAAAGTATTTCCTTTTGAATTTTTTCAGCTTTAAAAACTTCTCTGGTTTAATTAATGTCTTCCTGTCAAATCAAATGACAGTGGTGTACATTGCCTTAACTTCAGGTTTCCGTAATTTTTATTGAATTTATTTTTACTTTGCAACCATTGAATTATTTGGCTTGTAATTTCTTGTGCGATAGGCATTGCTTTATCCTTCCATGCTTATCTTTTAATTATTATGTATGGAATTTCAGTGATATGGATACATTTGATTATTGCACTTACTTTGTTGCAAATTTTTATGATACGTTAGAAACTTGCATTTAAATTTCCAGTACAATTAATATAATGCACATAAATAAGCCCTTAGTACAAATCAGGTATAAACCTGTGCAATGAAATCCATCACAATCCAGGGATGGTTCCTGTTGCATATAATGCAAAATTGGAATTAGTGGAGATTGCTTGGGTCTTTGTTTTGAAGATAAGATCTTATTTTATTTTTTTCTGAGAAATGTGGTCAGGTAGATGATACCTGCATTTTCACTATAGTTTGGTCTTGATTTCTCAGGAATTTGACTTTCTAGGAGCCTCCAGAGATGCTTTAAGGAATGCCCACATTTCAGGAATGGCTGAGAAGCAGAACTCCAGCGGAAACTAATATTTTTAGTGTCCCTCAATGTGAGCCAAAAATCCCTCATCTTGAGGAAAATTGTTTAAGAGACTTGAGGACTTTGGAGGTAGAGATTTGGTGCCTGAGTCTCTGGCTCAAAACTTTTAAGAACCCAGAGAGGAGTGAGAAGTGCAAGCGACAGACAGTGGAAGTGTCTTTGTGTTTCTGACATTCCCCATCCACTGTTTCCAGGCTTGGAAATGTACCTTTTGGTTCATCAAACATTCAACTTCTGAAAATTTCATGCCAGAACTCTTAAAGTGGGAGCAGGAATTGGGGGAGTCTGGCATTAATGACTTAACAGGCTGAGGGAGGAGAGAGGTGACTCCAGACAGCCCTTGGTGGGACTGGCAGGGACTGGTACCTATGTATGGCAGGAGGGGATCACAGGATAATCCAGGCTGGAAGGGACTTGGGGAGATCATTGAGATTGGGATCAGTAGGTTGGCAGCTGGTCTGCTCCTCTTGGAGAGAAAATGGCTAATCATCTGCTCCTCCCAAATGTTGAGTTTACATTTTAAAAAATGGCAAAATTCCAAGTCAGGGAATCAGTGGCTGATTTAGCAAACTGCAATAAGATTTTGTCTAAGATCATCAGAACCAAAATAACTGCACCAGAGATAACATTACAATATATAGGATCTATGTGGACTATTTATATTGCTTCTTTCTTTTATTTATGTTTCTCCTTAAGGATTCTTCTTACCCAACCAGGGATATGCAAACCTCCTCCTGCACTTACTGAGCTTGACCTGGGGAGCAGAGATAAAATCTCTTCTTGAAGAGGTTGCACTCAGACAACTTGTAATAAAACAAGCTTCTCACAGAATAATAATGTTTCATTTCAGGAGGATCTTGAGTGACAATTTTCCAAGTTGCCACTCAGAAAGGGAACACGAGAGGGAAGAAATGAGCAGGCAAACCAAATGTAGAGGGTGGATTCTTAAGGAGAATGTCCTAATATGTTCTAATACGTCTTTATGTGAAGAAGAAAAATACTTGTAAGATGGCCTAGAGATAAGTTTACAGTTGGTTCTTAAGGTATTAATTTCAGAAAGTCAGAACTGAGAAAAGATCCTTTTTTTTTTCCCTTTTTAAACGATTTTAGGATGTACTGACCCTCCTCCACTTTGTTAGAATTTCTCATAAATCCAACCATAAATGGGTATAACTGCCCTGGAGTCCAGCTGCATCCTCTGGAATGAAGCAGCAGGACCAATGGCCCATCTGTTTGCCACATTCAGTTCTGAAGTTCTGCTTCAAGGTGTCTTCTCATGTTGTTGGCAGCTGAACGCAATTCCTGTTTAAAACCTGAGTTTTGAGCAATGAAGGGATTTGGGGTAGGACCTCACACCTTGTATCTTCCCGTTGAGTGGCTTTATTGCATTTATTTTCTTACCTGTTGTTACACTTCTTGCTATTTGATGTAATCTGGTCCCTTATGCCATTCTTAGTCACCAAATTTCTTTTCAATTGACCTGAAAGATGCTGTCTTTTACTGGAGGAGGATCCCATCCTGCTCAGGAAAAGCTGGATGCAGCCTAATGCTGCATTCCCAGGATGGGAATTGCAGATTGTTGCTATGACTGTGAATGTGCCCCTGGCTGGGAACATGAAGATGATTCAGATCATCCTTAAATCCTTGGGAAGATCCTGGGTCTGCCCTTTCTCTTGTCAACCAGTACATTCCTCTGAAATTCCTGGATTTGGAACCGTTCCCAGTTGAAAGCTGGACACAACAACGTGTTTTGGATGTTGTTGGCTGTGCCTGGGCTGGTGACACAAGTCCAGAGGATGGGATATGAAGGAGCCATCAGCAGGATTTGAGTGTCCCTCCATCCAGTCCCCGGTGGGGTGGAATTGCAGACTCCAACACTCACCCTTTTGCATTAACTCATTTCCCATTAAGTCCTTGTTTAAGGAGTCATCTTTGTGTTAAACATTCACACACCAATTAAAACCTACGCAGGGTTTGATTTAGTTTACAGTAACTAAAAGCAAATCTTTTGAATGGGAGGCAAAAAAAAATATCACCAAATGTGTATTTTATCCTTTTGGATATCCGTACCCAGACATTCTCAGGTACTCCTGATGTGAAAGTATTAGGTATTATGGAAGTGGAAAATGAGGAAAACCCAGCACTCTCTGGGCTGATGGCTGGATGAAGATGAGGAATTCTGAGATACTGATCTCTGTAGAACCATTTAAAATATTTACTTAGTGAAAATTCAGTTATTGAACACAAAGCACTTTGTACCTGAATTTTACAACAAATCCCTTTATTAGTGCAAAACAAAGATTATTTTCTTATTCCTCATACCTGAAATTATGACAGCCTAACTGGACCAAATGTTGGATGAATTCTCTTAGTTAGTTGATTTTTTTAGAGCCTCCATTTTCATAATAATTGAAGCTATTTGAGAATTTCTAGCCACAAGTCTATTTTCACTCCACCCAAGTTAACTGTAAGTGGATTTTATTATAATTATTTCTACCTCAAGTTCTGTGCATTTATTTTTGGTGTTGCGCACTGCAATCACTTTTTAAATGCCACTCAGACCTGCCTGTAACTGTTTTACTCCTGAGAACTAAAAGGAGGTAATAAACAATTAATGGTACCAACAGGATTTAAAAATCAAGGTTACACTTTATGTTGGGAGTATTCTGGGTGGTACTGGATGGAGACAATGGGAAAATATTTTAACCTAGGAGTGCAAATTCTGTTGGCTATACTCTGGAAACCATCTGGTCCTAAAGAAACTGAAGAAGAACACGTTTAGTGGAGATTGACCCGTGGATATGGAATTTCAAATTGGGGTGGAATGCCAGCACATGATGAGCAGCTGAGGGATAATCCCACAGTGATTTCAGGAAGTTGTTGACAGCCTCCCATAGAGTTTGGTCTTGTCATTTATTTGCCTTGCAAAGCTGGAGGACTCCACCCCAGAGTGTGACAGTGCCAGCCCTAAACCCACAAGGCTCGCGGATCCGCTGCCTTGATTTTCACCTGGATTCAGCTGGAACTCTCCATTCCTGGGGCTAATATTTTCCATGGCACAGGAACACCACAGTCAGGCATACATGATGTTGTCAAAATGATAAATGGTAAATGCAGGTGGTAGGGGGGTAGCTGCCAGGAGGAGACAGCCCATCCCAGACCAGAATTAATTAAGGATGTGCAAAACTGTGCAAAACAAGCTGCCAAGAGGGGTCCCTGTATTGACTGACCTTGGGAATCTGCAGGACCCGAGGCCCTTGCAGGTCTAGTCCTTCATGTTACATTTTTTCATGCATTCAAAGGCCTTTATTCTTGTGTTGTTGTCCTTTTATTTATTTTTTTATTAAATTTTTTTTTTGGTTGATCTTGAAATGTTGACTTCAGCTCTTGCTGTCTTCCCTTGCCTCTTCTGGGTGGCTGCAATATTCCTTCTTTCTTTCCTTCTCTCAGTGTTCCTTCTCATTTTATTGGTCTCTATGTAATAGCTACAGTCACTCACTTATATGTTCTTAGAGCTTCCCCAGTGTTTGGCTGTTTAATAATAAAACCCAGAAAAGTGGAGAGTCAATAGGAAATTCTTTGTCATCATCTCTGTATGAACAGCTCAGGTAAAAGGAGCCTTTTTCCTGTCACATGATGCACTTTCACCCTTCAATAATAAATCAGCAAAGCGTCTGGCTCCAAAATTAGACTCCTAAAAACCTCTGGCTTGTCCTCAGAGGCATTGGCTTCACTTATCTCTAATGGAAATGCCCACAAATAATAACAGCAGAAAGAATGGTAGAGTTAGCCTTGATATACCAGATATTCCAATGTGCTTATTTTTAAAAATAAGATATTTTGGGGACTGCCACACCCAGACTGACCTCGTATCAGGTGGTCAGGATGAAGTGTTACACAGCTTTCATTGGTCCATGACACTGAGGTGTCCAGCAAGGAAGAGAAAAAGGGAAATAAAAGCTATACCTGACATGTGAAAGTAACTTTTTGGGGTTGTATTCCAAATAGAACAGCTTAAATGAACGAGTTACTTCTTCTCTTCTGAGGTTTTCCAGTTGGGAGGTGGGAGATCATTCTCACTTCAGGTGCACTGGGACAGGTGTCCAGGTGTACCACGCTGGGGAGACACAGTGGCATTTGAGAGAGATGGAAAAATACATGGATAAAAGGGAATACAATGACATCAGGAGGCTTTCACTGGGAGAATTTTAAATGAAAAAATTCCAGGGGCATGAAGGTAAAATGCATAAAAGATCACAGAATCCTTAAGGTTGGAAAAGAGCTCTAAGATCATCAAGTCCAAGATGGAAAAAAAAAATTGAAATTAATGATGACCAAGGCACAGATCAATATTTTTTCCTAATTTTCCAAAGCAAGACCAGTGGTAGCTAAGATACTGCAAAAGGATAAATTCAGGGATTTTTCTCTGAGCATGGGGATATAGATGGTGTTGAAAGACATGGTTCTGTAACTGTAAACAACAAATGTGGTGAAATTTGGACTGGAGATGGATGGGAAAATACTTGGAGTGATGAGGAATTTGACTCATTCCATGTTTTGTGCATTGGAAGAGAATAACATCAAAGAAACATCAGTAGGACAGATGGAGAAAGGAGAATGCTCAGAAGAAACATGTGAGGGTGAAAAAGCACTTTGTGGAGTCATTAATACAGAACCTGGTGTCAGGTCAAGTTATCTGGGAGGTGAGCACTGGATTATTGCAGCCTTCCAAGGAAAAATCCATAGACTTTGTGCAGGAAGGAAGGGAAAGGGCTGACTTCAGAACTGTGAGAGACAACAAGAAGAGCAAACTGGAGAAGCCAAGGGGGGAAAGAAGTGAAAACCAGGCAGAAAACATGAAAAAAGGGCCCAGAACAAGGTGTGGAGAAATTTTTATGTTTTCTTCCTGTCTGGAGGATACTGAACTTCATCGGACTGGAAACTTCTTTATATGGAGGAGGAGAAATGAAGGAGGAGAAAGGAGTTTCATTGAGAGATATCAACACCTTGGACTGGGGAATGTGTCTTGGAAGGTGTCACAGAGGGAGCTGGGAGCAATTCCAGTGGAGTGGTGCAGTTGGAGTCCTTAAGAGGAGAGAGGGAATTAGGAGAACTGCAGCAAACTACACTTTGGACAAAAGGCTTTAAGGCAGGAAGAGTGGACTCATTGCTTCATGAGATCCACTCTTGTTGGATCCATTGCCTTTGAAGCAGTATTTTGAAGGATAAAATAAGGCTCTTCATCTTGTTAGCAAATTCTTTTCAAGACAACATTTATCTGCTCAGGAATATATTTTTTTTCCTGCCTTAACTTCCACTAAGAGTATTGAAGGAATAGGTAAAATAGTTCATCTCTGTTGGAATTATATATATATTTTACTATTGCTGAAGTCCCCTGTTGTCAATGCATTTATTTTTTGAAGGAAAATGAATTACAAGCTGAGCATTTAATAGCAACTGCTGCAGTTGTGTCGCCTTTCAGAGTTAATTCCACTGTCAATGATTTCCATGAGATCTTTTTGTTCCCAGGTTGATGCCTGATGATCTTGCACTAAAGGCAAAGTGACACAGTAGAGTTTGCTGTCAAGTGCACAGAGAAAAGAAATAGATTACCTATAGCTTTTTTCCCAAGTTTGCCCTGTCGCGAGGATGCAAGGTGCAAATGGAAATGAGAAAGTGTGCAATATTTTGAGGCATAAATGTGATTTTAAAGTTAATGCTGTTTCTTCTGGAGTTGGGAGGCTACTGGGAGAAACATGGATGGGTCCATTACAGTCATTGGAAACAGGACAAGGGGAACCTTGGATGGATGTCTAAGGTCTGAGGGGAAGGGAATTAACCTTTATTAAAAAAAAAACAACATTAGACAAGGTCCCCCAGTCTCTGACAGAACGGACCCTTTAGAAAAAGAGAGGGATTTCCTTGGATATTGGGAAGGAACTGTTCCCTGGGAGGGTGGGGCAGGCCCTGACACAGGGTGCCCAGAGAAGCTGTGGCTGCCCCTGGATCCCTGGAAGTGTTTCAGGCCAGGTTGGACATGGCTTGGAGCATTCTGGAATAGCGGAAGGTGTCCCAGCCCATGGCAGGGTATGGGACAGGATGGTCTTTAGTGTCCCTGCCATCCCAAACCATTCTATGATCCTGTGAACTTTTGAGACTCTCTGTTGAATAAACTCAGAAAATTAAACACTTCAGGAAGATTTTTTCCCTCCAAATATTCTATTTAGCTCATTAATGTAATGCATGTATTTTAAAAACTTGGCATTTTGCCTTGGCAAATAGCTTGAAGATAAAAGAAAGTTTATTCCTGTAATTTTCCTCGCATGAGTTCTTGTCATTTAGAATATCTTGAATGATGTTCCAAATATAATTTTATATCCTTAAAGTCTTGCAACACATCAGAAAATTTCCCACCAGAGTTGACTATTAATGCAGAGCCATTTCTGCTCTGAGTGCCACAAGAAACTTGAGCTGTTGAATTAACAGATGACATCATTGGATCTACGGATGTGGGGAGATTTGCTGTGTATGAGCTGGGATCCGATTTCTTATTAATTTTCAGCTGATTTTTAATGATGGTGGAATTGAGAAGACTGGTTGTTTTCAAGCTGGAGTTCAGATAAAGTTAAAAATGTGCGTGACTTCTGAGTGTGATCTTAATTCAAATCTATACGTCTCCTGCTCCTGGCATCTTCCCATGATTCTGGGGAGGAGAGAATGAAAACACATTATTTTAAGGAGTATTTGGTGCTTATTAAAATTACACATACGCCCGCCTTCCAAAGAGTCTTGATTTACTGCAGGTTGTTCATGTGTCGCATGCGGACATTTTTAGCGAGCAGATTTCTTATCCCTGCGAGAACGGGGAATGGCTTCCAGTGCTCCACGATCCGGGAGCACAAACGTTGCATCCATTGTAAAAGGTAGGGAACCATGAAATCTATAAAGCCGCTTTGGCAGGGGCAGCGGCTGTTGGTGCCAAGATTTGGTTACTGACCCACGGTTTCCTGTTTGGAAATCTATTAATTGATTCGCAAAGAGCATCTTTTTGGAAAACAAGGATTCAGACAGGCTGGCACAGGCTGGAGCTCCGCCAAGACTGCTCGGGAAGGTTGCCATGCTGGGAGCGAGCGAGCGAGAGAGCGAGAGAGCGAGCGAGGCGAGGGAAGAAAAAAAGGCAAGACTTGGCACGGCTCAGTCAAATCAGCTTCTTTTGTCTGCTGTCTCGGCTTGAGCTTCGCGAAAGAAAACCGTCCTGGGGTACAGAAAAACTCACAACTTTTTTTTTTTTGGTTTTCAAACTTCCGTCGCTTTTTAAGTCTCTTGGGCTCTTGGGAAGTGGTGGTGACATTAAATGACGTCCAGTTAGCAGTGAGCAGAGAAATAAAAGCTTTTAATGAAGACTCCACAATGTCAGTTTGTACATATGGGAAATACGATATTTGGTGATTTTTTTTTTTCTCCCCTATGTCTGATAAACTGTAAGGGAGCCGAATAACTTGGAAGATTACAGAGGGAACGTGTAAATAAAAGGGAGAATTTTCATTTTTTGCAGCAAAACAAAAACTTTTCATCGAGACAAACATGCTTTAAAACCGAACCTGATCTCCTTTGGAATACGTTCGGAATGGGAATTCCAGCGTTTCTCTCGACAGAAATGAACTTTTAATGGAACCTCCTTAAAGCTTTCATCTGACCCAGCAGTGAAGTAAGAGTAGAGAGAAAGTTGTGACACCTCAACAGCAAAGTGAGTATGTTCTTAAAGCCACAACGTTTGTTTTTGCTGCTTGGTGCTGTCCTGGCTCCATGTCCCAGCCTTTGGGGACAAACCTGAAGACCCAGCAGGACACGCCGAAGACACCCAGGCTATGCCTGAAGGGCAAAATCAGAGCGTGGTTATTCTGCTCCTGCTCTCAAACATTCCCTTCAGTGCATCTTCCTGGAGAGCCTCTGAAATCGCTGAATTTTCTACTTTTAGAAGCAACAAGAGATGGAAAAATATCGGCTGCTGCCAAGTGAGGAATGTTTGAAGATGACACAGTTGATGGCACTGGATACGGAAACTTCAGTTTGTAGTTACAGGACCTGTTTGCTGCAAACAGTGAAAAAATGTTCTCTTTTCTCAGGAATTAAAAGAAAATGGACTAAAAAAATCAGTGACAGCTGAAGCGTGGACGCTTTATGCTTTCAATAAAATGAAGGACCTGAAAGTCCATTGTTTTCTCCAAAGGTGCCTGGATTTTCAGGGAGAGAGGTACCTGCCTGCTGATTTCCTGGGAGCAAATATGATCACACTGCCTATTAGGCCTGGATGTGCTGGGATTATCCTCCTGCTGCTGTGACAATCAGCATTATTATTTCTGGGAGTAACTGTAAACCGTAGATTTTTACGGATCGGCTGCGCTTGGAGTGAGTATTACCCTATCCTTAAAAACTGGATTGTTCAGCCTGTGAGATGTGCAATTCCTGGCATGCTGCGCAAGTACATTTCCCTCAGTCTTCCCTGCTGAAGGGAAGAAACAACATTATTGGAAAGGTTTTTAATAGGAATGTGTTTGTGTTTTAACTGTGGCATTTCGATTGTGAGACTGCTAAAATTAACTGGTCTTTTTGATGATGTCAAAAACTTGGGTTACTTAATATTACATTAAATTGGTTTCTTAGCAAGATCTGTCTGATTTTTTACTACATCAGTCAGCCTTTTGAAAGATGCTGTAGTTAAATGGTGGGTAAGATGCTGTTGTGATTAATATTTGGTGCACTGAAACCTTTTAATAGGGTTTCTCAGGGAGTTTCGAATAAAAAATTCCCATTGTTCACACAGCAACCCTGTCTTTCTAAATCCTTAAAAAATACCCTCAACAGCTCTGTGTGGGAATAGGTATGCCGTGGGGGATTTCAAATGGATCCTGGGTGGAAGGGGAGTGTTTGGAGGAGTTGAGTTCTGCTCTCTGTGTGGTTCTTGTCTGTTGTTCCTGCGCAGGCATTGCCATGGGATGTGCTTGGGGACACGGGGATGTGCTGGGCTGAGTTTGCATCACAACAGTGCCCTAAGTTTGTCTGTCCGTGGGGGATTCTGGAAGGAATTCCCTTTATTTTTCAGAAATTGTGCGCAGTCTCAAAGCATTTGCTGTTTTCTTTAGTCGTGACATTCCAAACCAAATCTTTCCTGGGTGCCCCTGTTAAAATTCAGAAAACAACAGAAATCATTTATGGTGCTGCCACTAAGGGAAATATTAAAATGACCATTACATTTCTAACTGATACATTAAAATAACTGTATTTCTCTCTCAAGTACCTAATTTCATAAATTCAGGTTTTAAACATGATCAACATGTGGGTGCTTGCAGTGCATTTGTAAAGAGAAATACTTGTACAAATATTTCAACATCTGTGGACAGTGAAGTTATTTTAAAGCATTTTCTACAATGTTGGAAACACTGTTTATCTCTGAAATAGCTCATCAGTACATTTTGGGTTCCTAAATGAGATTTACACCACTGCACATTTCTTTGGCCTATGTTATAAAATATTTTTGTTCCTGCTGAAACTCTTTGATTTTAAAAGTTCATCTAAGTGCTGATTTTTTGGAAAATGTCCCAACCTGGCAATTTAAAAATGCAATTGGAATTGCAAGGTTTAAATGGTTGGAACCTGAACATTGGTTGGATTGCATGCAAATGGAATTTCTGGTGTAATTTGACATGGTTTATTGTATTTATGTATTTTCTTTATCAGCTGGAGTTTTCTGGATACTTTTAATTTGATTATTCATTGCCACCATTCGTCTATGAGCCTTAATTATTGGATAGTTTAATAACTTCATAAATGAACAATTAGTGTTTAATTCTTAATGAATCATTAATATCTGTTTTAGATTGGATTATACAGTGCCTTAACGTGGCATATTCAGTGTGGAGGTGAGGGTTGGGTTCTAACTTCACTTTTGTTATTAATATAACAAACACAGATAATATTTCACATTAGAGTGTCACATGTGATACTGTGATGGGCCAATGTCTGATTTCACTTGTGGTGATTAACAGGACATAAATCAAGGTTTACTCTGCTGTTTTAATTAGTGTCAAAGTAGTATGAGATCGAAGTGGGCCTGGAATGGGCTTAGTTTGTGCCTTTTACATTGATATATTAAAACATTTTTAACATGAATGCTTACTCTGAACCCCTGTGGTTATTGGAGAAGGAAGAGATGAGCAGTTCTCAGTATGACTGTGGATTCTCCCTTAATATGGTTGTAGGACAATAATATAAATGTTAAAATGCAGTTTATGGAGGTTTTGGGTGCTATTTTGCATTCCTATAGCCATGGGAGATTATCTTGATATTCTGCATATGGTAGAACTCCATGTCCTGATGTGTCCTCAGGGTCTATAACAATATTTTTTTAAAAAATTAAAAAGTTATATTTTATATATATATATATTAATGCTCTTTCCATTTATTCTTTACCATTAATCCAGAATAATTGCTTATTTTGACTCCACCATTCCAAAGTGTTTTCTCTTGGCACAGTGGGATTGACTTGCGTGGAATTCCTTTCTTCCATATAGGCCACAGTCTTTATCCATGCCGCAAAAATTTTGAGCAAAATCAATGTTATTTTGCCCACTGTAACTCTTAAAAATATCATTTAAGTGGGCTGAGTAACTTTTGTAGTCGTTGTGCAGGAATAAACACCTTTAGGTGGTGATTAGGGAGGTTGTCCCATCAGTCCTGTGAGTCACCCTCTTTATTGACCATAAAAAATAGGAAAATAGAAAAAATGGTGAGAATATAAAAATAGTAATTTGTAGTATTTTTAAGTTATATTGTCTGCTGTATTCTCATTTATTTATAGATGAGGAATAGTTCGCAGTTGTTGAGGATCTGACTGATTCTGATAATTTTTTTATTGGAATTGTCGTAGAAATAATAGAAGCTTGTATGTTAATAATTATGGACATCCATGTTTTTCCTATTTTTTTCTGTAATGAAGTTATGCCCAGTGTACATCTGTTCCTCTGAGTCACTACAGCAGTCTTTCCATATTTATTGGATGCTATGGAGTTGAAAATGTTTTTATGGATAAATTATAGGTCATGCAAAACATTCCCATTATTGTCTTTCCCTTACCTTTGTTTAATCACCTGTTTTTGCTAAGTTTGCCAGGATCAAGCAGAGCCTTGGTGTCCTCTTTTCTCCTGTTTGCTCTTCAGCCTGTGTCAAATTCTGGTTTGTCTGAAGTTACAACCTCTGTACCATCAAATTTTGGGGTTTTAAAACAGGACATGCACAGTGTTTGCAGCACTGTTTGCTCTGTGTGCTCTTATCCTGTTAATCAGCGGATTAATAGGAGAGAAATCAGGGAATATCCAATCCCTCATCTGGAGCAGGGACACCTTCCACTATCCCAGGTTGCTCCGAGCCCTGTCCAGCCTGGCTTTGGACACTTCCAGGGATGGGACATCCAGCACCTCCCTGAACAGCTGGTCCATGACTGATGGTTCAGACGCTTCCAGATTGACAGTTTAGGAATTAATCAGATCCCAAGAGAATTGTCTCCCTCATATGGACACAACACTTTTACTGAGTGCCAAAGGAAACTGGAATGTTTGGAGAAAGGTTTGGTTGAGTTCACTAAACTTCAATGAAAAGATCTTCCATATAAATTAATATTAAAAGAGCAAGAAAAGAAGCATGAAAAAGACATTGTTTTTTTCTCTGCTAAATTACATCAAAGTGGAAAATTTCTTTGACTGTCTTCTTGGATTATGCACGTAAGAGTTCCTGTTTTTTTCCTGACTCAGAACAAGGGTTTAGTCCTCGTTCTCCAAATGGAATCTTTGGATTTCAGCTCTGAGAGGTTTCCACTGCATTGATTTTTCCATGCAATCCTTTGTCCCTTTTACACCTCAGCACAGCACCAAGTGTGCAGTGTAGGAGTAGATGCAGAGTAAAAGTGCCTTGCTCCATGAAAGATTCCTGTGTGGTTTTTGTTTTGGAAGCCCCACAGATGTGTTTTTTCCAGTCCTACAGATAGGAACAAGTCTGTTTCTTGTTCATCTGATGCACAGCAAGTAAAAGCTGAGAACTCTACAGACAGTACAGTGTTAAGACTATTCAAATTTTTGTTTTCCACAGACAGTGATTTTGGTAAAAAAAATTCCATCCCAGATTAAAGCACCTGCAGAGACTGTGGAGAGGACAGACTGTGAGAAAATTGTGTAGGTTCAGGAGCATACTCAAAAAAAATCTCAGTTTGTTTTGACCTGTATTGATGGACATGGTTGAACATGGTAGGTTGGGAAGTTTTGCACTGAATTGTGGGTGGTATCTGCTGATAAAATCCTCTGTGGGCAGTTTGTAACCTTCTCTTGTTTTAGGCAGTTTTCCCATCTCTAAGACCAGCGTGGTGTTTGCCCATGAGTTTCCATCATAATCTGTTCCCAGCTGGAGAGAGTTCCACTGCTGTGTCCTTGGTTGTGAATTCTTTGTTCATTGTCCATCTTCTTTCTGATCTCCGTATGTGGGAAGGCAGGAAGGACTTCAAGGAAAGAGAGGATTTCTTTACTTAGTTAAGGCTTATTGCTCTCATTGACCCGATGGAATCATTGAGTGAGGAATTCTTTGGGTTAAAAGGGACCTTAAACTCATCCAGTTCTACCACGTGCCATGGACAGGGAAACCTTCCACTATCCCAGGTTGCTCTAAGCCCCGTCCAGCCTGGCCTTGGACACTTCCAGGGGCAACCACAGCTTCTCTGGGCAACCTGTGCCAGGGCCTCCCCACCCTCACAGACAATTCCTTCCCCGTATATAATCTAAATCCACCCTCTTTTGATTTAAAGCCATTCCTCCTTGTCCCAATGGCTTTATTACCTACCTTTTATGTGGCTTTTGTTTATATCTATGGCTTTATGTTTATATTTTATAAGTCTTTCCATTAGTTGTTCACAGTTGTGATACATTTCAAGGGCTTGAGATGTTTTGTTCTGCTGCCATTACATTTCCGGCTCTATTTTTCTGTTTTTGTGCAGCCAGTGTAAAAACTTCATATAAATGAGTTTTTGTAATATCTGCTGTATTTATTTTTTTTTAAGCTATGATTAAACTGGTAAACTCATAGTGTTGGTGTAATTTTGCATTTAAGATATGTTCTGCTGTTGCAATAAACCCCATTGTCCCAGTATGATGCTTTTCCTTTCATATGGATTCACACTGTAGAATGTAATTCTTTCTCTTTGGTAGAAATTCATCTGAAAAGGAACTGTTAAAAGCCAATATATTTGTAGTGAATGAAGCAGTTTTAGCAGCGAGAACAATGTGGTTCCTGCAACACTGTCTCACTGTCTCCTCTTGAAAATTGCTCTGGTGCAGGAGACTGTTGTGGCACTTATTTTTATAGTTGGGAAACATTATTCTTGTTGTTTAATTCAGCTGCTGACATAATGAGTGCTCAGCTGTAATGAATATTTGATGTGTTTATGCTAATGCAAAGGCCCAGCTATTGCCAGTTCTCTCCAACCTTTCTAACTTTTCAGACAACAATTTTAAGACTGATGCACTTTGCCCAGTGTGTCTTGATGAAAAGGGAGAATATTTTTATAGATGCTCAATTAACAACTTGTAAATTCATTTTCTTGTGGTCTTAGCTGTTATCCTGTAAGATTTTAACTTGAAATGGTTTCTTTAGACTCTCATGAGGGAACTGGGCCAGGATCAGGATCTGGGGTGTAGGTGTGTGGGACTCATTACTCCTGTTTTCCCTCAGAGTCAGCAGCCAGAGCTGGGCACTTTTAGGCAGATTTGGTCATTATCGAATTCCAAGCTATTGGAGCTGCAGATGGAATAGTTCCCAGTAAAACACAGAATCTTCTAAATACTTTTCTCCTAAAAACAGCGTAAGAAAGACACAAATATGTTTGAAAGGGTCGAGATGAGAGGACAAAGATGCTCCAAGGGCTGGAGCGAGGCTGGGAGAGCAGGAGGTGTTCACCTGGAGAAGAGAAGGATCCAGGGAGAGCTCAGAGCCCCTTCCAGAGCCTAAAGGGGCTCCAGGAGAGCTGGAGAGGGACTGGGGACAAGGACCTGGAGGGACAGGACACAGGGAATGGCTTCCCACTGCCAGAGGGGAGGGATAGATGGAATTTTGGGAAGGAATTCCTGGCTGTGAGGGTAGGGAGGCTCTGGCACAGGTTTCCCAGAGAAGCTGTGGCTGTCCCTGGATCCCTGGAAGTGTCCAAGGTCTGGTTGGATGGGTTTGGAGCAGCCTGGAATAGTGGGAGGTTTCCCTGCCCATGGCAGGGGTGGGACTTTAAGATCTCTCTTGACCCAAACCATTCCAGGATTATTTCAAATCCTGCACCTGCCTGTGTCAACCAGTGGCATCTCTGGATTTAAAATTAACGTAGTGCCGCGAAGTTGACAATACTCTGATCACTCTTTGCGAACTTTTAGGGTTTCTTTGTCCTCCACTTTTTATTTTTAGAAAGGGAAGTGTTGCCTGTGCTCTGCTGTCCTTTTTTACATGAAACTTGTGTGTCCCTTGCATGACAAATGTGCTCACAGTTGTCATTATCACAGACAACCTCAGTGCTCCTGACTGCAGACATCACCTTTGAGCTGTCTGTGAGATGTGGAGAATTTTGCCCGTGGTGTCCTCTCAGCTGTTTCATCCTCTGGGATCAGACAAAATCCTGCTGGAAGGAATTATTCCTGATATTACTGGAAAATATTCCTGAATGTGTCTCATTGTGAAAGGGCAGAGCCCTGTGCCCCGGAGTGGCCAGGCTTGGATTTGCTTTGTGGCTTCCTTTGTAAGGAGCTCATTGAAACAAATCTTTTGGGTATTCAGCAGCCAAAGGCAGTTTGAAAATGAAAAAAAAAAAAAAAAATTAACATAATCAGATAGTGAGAAAAATGCAAAAAATGACAGAAATAGGAGGAAGGAAACCAAGTAAAGAAAGAAGGGTTCAGAAAAATGTTTTTAGGTGAAGTCTTGCCAAGAAGTGACACCTGACAAGTTTTCATGGTCACATTTCTTTTGCTATTAGGAACAGAAATCTGTTGGTTGCACAGACTTCTTTTACTCTGCAGCATCGATTTTCCTTGCCCTCCATGCTTTGTAGTAAATGATCAACCTCCTGTGCTGGCAGGGAAAGAGAGTTTTATCTTTGTCCTGTGTTCCTGGGGTATGAGGGAACAGAGCCAATTAAATTAATTTAATTTTGGACAGCATATTAAGAGTCAGTAATCCTATTCTATTATGGCTGCATGTCAGTTAAAGCTATTTGCACCCTCTACTTGCTTGGAATTTTTTAGCATATTTGGATTTTTCTTTATGTTCAAGAAATTTATTTTCTTTTACTTTTGGATAAATGCAAGGTCCTTATATGCACTTTTTAAAATTATTCTTAGCTTACTGATGTGTTTTATTAAACTTACTCTTTCACATAGAATATTTTATTTAAAGATCAGAGGGGTGTGTATGTATCTATACAATAAGTATATTTATATGTACATATGGTGAAAGACGTTTTGTTCACGTGCTTCTTTGAGGTAATTAAACCATTTACATTTTTGCATTGTTACCAGGTATCCTAAAGTTTGTTTAAAGATATTGTTGTTTTTCTGATAAATTTTGTAAATGTTCTGGTGTTGAGTTTGTGCACCTGCTTCAGTTTGAGTTTCTGGGTGACATTTAGACCAAAAACTCTGTAATTATTTTCTAGCAAATAATTCCAATTTCATTTGTAACAGTTAAAAATAAACCAAGGAAATGTGCAAAGTCCTTGTCTGCCCACCCTGTAGTGAAGCATTTCCTTAAAAGCCTGTGGTGGGAGCTGGAGTTTCTCATGTTGCCTCAAATTCCCCGTTTTGCTTTTACAAGTCAATAGATTTATGTAGTGAATGCAGTTGTCAGATTTCAAAAGTGCTTTTTGAGCTTTCATGCTGTCCCTTCACTTGCCTTTCTGAGGGGTGTGTGAAAATAGGATTTGTCATTTGCATGCCTCAGGATGAGACCAGGAGGCTTCTGACACCCAGAAGTCAAAATACCTGATGAAAATCTTAGAATGCACTTCCTGTGATCCTAAACCCATGGATGGACTGAAAGGCAGGACCTCCACTGGTCTCTCTGCTGCCTTGAAGGGCACCTGCACAAATTTCCTTAATTTGGGAATTCTGCTGAAGGACCTGAGTTTTGTCCTGTCATTTTCTGCCCAGATGGGGTCTTTTGTATTCCTGGATCAGACACTCACATCTCAAAGTCCTTGTCCTTAAGGATCCTCTAGAGGTGGCAGCAGCATGGAAAATTCCTTCCTGTTACTGGGAAGCTTTGCTGTGAAGCCGACTTAGATATTATGGAGAAATTCTTCCTTGTGAGGCTGGGGAGGTTGCTCAGAGAGGCTGGGGCTGCCCTTGGATCCCTGGAAATGTCCAAGGCTAGGTTGGATGGGACTTGGAACAACCTGGGATAATGGAAGGTGTCCCTGCCCATGGCAGAGGGTGGGATTGGGTGATCTTTGAGGACCCTTCCTGCCCAAACCATTCCGTGATTCCCTGATGGCTCCACCCCAAAGAGCGCCCCCACAGATGCTGCAATTACAGAAGGGGAAACTGAGGCATTCAGTGCAGGTGATGAAGATGTTCCCACCTTCTCCTGCAGCTCAGGGTCCAGCAAATAAACCCCACTTGCTGTATTAAAAAAAAAAAAATCCCAGATCCTGCCTCCTCAATGAGAAAATAAATGATACAAAAAGGGTTTTTTCCTCACTCCTGTAGGTGCTCAGAAAAGGACTTCAAAATTGCAGAACTAAAGATACACCTGCAAATTACACTTAATAATTACCTGCAGATTCCATATTCCAGGCTGTGATTCCTAGTTTGGGAATCACAGTTTGGGAGCAGTTAGAGGAATATCCTTCTCCAGTAACTCAGTGTAATGTGCAATGACTTTAATATTGATGAAAAGGCTCCCTTAGATTATCCTTTAAATAGTTTTTTTCATAACCTATGAATACTGCTTAGCAGTTTCAGATAAAATTGGCTTTATATAAAATTGAAGAGCCTGGAGAATATGTTCTGTATTGTTAACTCTGTTTTGGCTGAGTCGAAACTTGCACCTCACAGGTTGCACTGGGATTGGACTGGAACGGTGAGACTTGAGTGTTTGCTATCCCCACAAAGCTTCTGTCTGAATTACATAAAACTTGAGCTTTTTAAAATTTGTTTTGTTTCACAGTAAGTGAAATTAAACCCTCCTTCTCCCCTTCCAACCTGGGAAGTGTCACCTTCTTTATCTGAGGATTTTCTTGATCAAGCCGTTGCAGATTCCAAAGTCCCAGTGACTTTAATGGGACATCCTGAGTTTAAGTGGTCATAAAGGTGATTACAGGTATTTTATGTCATTCAAACATTGTGAAACCAAGCTGTAATTTTGCCATTGGTGTCAGCAGCTATTCCAGAAAGACATTCCCAAAGCAGTTGGAGAGCTCCCTGTGAGTTCCATGTGATATTTGTGCACAAAGTATTTGAAGCACATATGTTGAAAGTGGCTTTCACAGCCTGTATTTGGGCTTTGATTTTATTGGAAGGTGTGTGAGACTGCTCCTTTGGAAAATCAGGCTCCTCTAATTACGTAGGTAACATATTTTAAAATGTTAGAGTCTGCCTATGAATCATTTCTCTTCCATTATTAGAGGTGACATTTCCATTTAATTTCCCAGTGGGATTCCATTTAATGTTTTCAAAACAACATCAGTCGAAATCATATTTGTTTTGGTTGTTTGCTTTTACAAAGAAATTTTTATGAGAGGAATTGCAAAGTTTTTAAAATGGGAGAAATAAGAGTTTTTAGAGAGGAAATATTTGTAAAACTTCCACTTGTTATTTTCTTTCAAATTCAGTACCTTGAACAGATGTCAGACTTGTGTGGCAGCTGGGACATGTCTAAATATTCTCAGAAACAAAGGATTTGGGAGTCTGCTGAATTTTCTTATTTTGGTCCTGTTCTCATTCAGTGAATTGTGTGTATTTAGTGCTGTAAATAGAGCTGGTGCTTTGCTTTTAATTCACACGTGAAGAATTTAGTCCATCCTTGGAGTATTCAGAGCATGTTACCAGCAATATTTTTTTTTTAAGGTGGTGTATTGAACTTCTGTAACATTACTGTTCTGATGGGACATACACAGGCTGTTCTGGATATGTCTGTTCTAAATAAAAGTGATTTTTGACCCTGAGCACATGTGGCACAGCCTGGAGTTGTCACACAGGTCAAGGCAGGGTTCAGCCAAGGATACAAGACTCTGTGTTCTCCAATTATCTTATTTTTTGCATAGGACAAAGGCTAATTGTGGCTTAAAGTTTTATCAGCCCTCATTAATAAGATTCTGGGAGATATTGGGGTCTCTGTCTTGTTTTGGGGTTGGTGTATCAAATATGAAGTGAAACTGAAATGTTACAAAAACTGTAAATAAGGAAAAATGCTTCTGCTTTTGGGAGAGTGTGAGAAGGGAGGGAACAAGCAGAGAGGGGAAACAACGTGTGAAGAATAAAAGAGACATAAAATCTTAGTATGCTGCTTATTAATAGGATTTATTGCTGCTATTTGTAATAACCCTGATTGAAAGCATTTCTTTTAGGTCGTGTGCTTGGTATTTCCCAGGAAATTAGAAGAAAACATTAAATGTGTTGCTTTCTACCCCACATCTCCTTTCCCTTCCCCTGATCTTTTCTGCTTGGGAGTTTTAAACATTTACGGGGGAAAACCATTTTAAAAAGGGCATGTAGCACCAAGGTAATAATCACAGAGCTGTGCTGCTTTATGGGGCAATAATCCAGTTGCCTTGTTTGAAAAAGCTACTTGGCCTTCATTCTCCAAGGCTTTTCCTTAGGGAATGGGGCTGGATTATTGCCTTGTAAAACAGGGCTGCATCCCTCTTGTTGATTAATTATAAATCTCTGCTCATGGAGTACTTTCTGTTTTACAGCATTCCCGTTCCTTTCCTTCATTTCTTTGTCCTGCTTTCTGAGAATCCAGAAATAAAACCTGAGTTTTTCACAATTTGTGGCCCTCGAACGTTAATCTCCAATCTGGGAGTTCTTCTATGAGCACGTTACACATTTATTTTCTGCAAATAAAGGGGAAGAACAGTTTACTCAACTTTCTACCACATATCCACTTCTTTTCTGCAGGCACTGGGATGTATAAACCTGCAATAAATAAATGTTAGCAAGGAACTCCAGTAGTACCACCCATATGAATTTCCTCCTTACGTTCCAGCTGGGAATATGGGCTGAAACCTCATGGTTCCACCATCAAGCTATTGTCATGGTTAGCACTAAGATGGCTGTTGAACCCCTAAATGTTGATCTTTTTGGGCTCTTCCATAAAATTTCTAAGTCTTTTTCCACTTCCTGAGGCTTTCTGGGAATGGGAAGGAGCAGTCCAGAAATACCTGAACTAACAAGAAGCCAGACACAGCCATGCTCAGGTGCTTGCTGGCAGGACATTTTCCAAACTCCAGGTAAGCTGGCAGGACAATCAGGTTGGAAGTGTTGCCGAGCAGCGTCCCAAATTGACAGACCCCGTCCAGATTGGAATACTGTGGCATTTGTAACATCACCTCTAATTTGTGTGCTGAAGAGGAGTGTGAATAATGTTCTGATGTCTTTTTCGAGGGGTGCTTGCACAGTGTACAATGAGGGAATGGGTATTTTTGGATGTCGCATTTATGATTTGTGCTTGGCAAAGTGGCCATCACCATTCCCGATTTATTTATGTGTCAGCCTCCATACAGTGGGCATTATGCTTGGAAATGATTTGGAAGCTGAAGCTGTTGTGTGTGACCAGCAGCTTCCTGAGCTGTGTTTGATACGGAGGATTTATCACACCTCCAGCTCTACATCAGCGATGATTATCAATTGTTTTCTTGATGAACAGCAAAACCATGACAGGGAAAGGCGTGATTGCATTAAGGAAAATATTCTTCATAGTCAGAGTGTGAATCATGGGCCTTGGAGAATTTGAAAACTTGACTGGAGGTGACCCTGAGCAGTTGGATTGAACGTTGGATTTGTTCCACTGTGAGCAGGGGTTTGGGCTCCACACCTCAGTGATCCTTCCACACTGCGTCCTTCAGTGACTGAAAGTAGGAGGTGCTGCTGCAGATTCCAGTGAGTTTCTTCCATGTCAGACAGCTTTTCTGTGTTCTCACTGCTTGTGGGAGCCATCGTCTCACTCATTCTGCTCTGGCAGTTCATGAACTGCACAGCCATGTGGAGAAAGTTCTGGATAAGTTGGAGAATTCATCCTTGGGATCTGTGTGCGTGGGACAAGCACAAGTGTTCTGCTCCCTCAGTTTTAGGGGCACCACCAGACCTTTTTTTGTGGAGTCAGCTGCTCTCAATCCTCACATCACCAGTAAAGTGAGAATAAAGTGGGGAATATTTACAAACTTTTCAAATACTTGACAGAAGGGAACTCAGCCCGTGCTTGGTTGACCCATCCCAGGATCACACCTGGAATACATTTCTGTCTATGATAGGCTACGTCGTCATAGTAAATGAGTTTTCTGGTTTTGAGTCAGTCTGACCACTGTTAAACTCCTTCAGCTGACAGAGCACTGCAGCAACACTCAAAACAGCTTTTGGGGAGGTTCCTGGTCCGTGTTGACACTTTTTGAGTAGAAAAGTACACAGCCAGTGTGCAGGACTCTCTTGGATCACAGAATCATGGAATGGCCTGAGCTGGAAGAGACCTTAAAGGTCACCTCCTTCCAAACCCCTTCCATGGGCAGGGACACCTTCCACTAGACCAGCTTGGATCTAATGTTTGTATTTCCTTAAATTTGAATTTTTCTCCCTTTTCTTTCCTCCTCAGCTTCATAATTTCTTGTTGGTTTGTCTCTGTTTCTGTTCCTGACAGCTCAGTGACCTCACACACTGAGATCACACTATTTTTTTGACACTCCATATGCAAGAACCTCTTGTGCTTGCCTGAATTATGAGGAGTTTATTAACTCCTAGCAGGGTCACTCCTCTTTCTCACCCAATAAGGCAGAGCACAGGTTTCACAGTGACATTTGTGCCCTGCTTTTTGTGGTTTTTGTAAATACAGGCACTAACAAATGGGTGTTATGGACACATAAATGGGAGATTACTGTATCCTGCTGTTGATTTTTGTTTGAGACCAGACATTGATGATTCACTACCTGATGGTGACAGTGAATTTTGGGTGCCTGATCCTCAGTGTTGTTTTTGAGGGAATTCATGATACCTGTTGAAATCCTTGATGTTTGGATGCTTCTGCCATTCTCTGTGTGAAATGGTAACGGGTGTGATCACCCAAGAAATGAGAATTTTTCAGTTCTTTGATTTAAGTGATTGGTGCTGATGACTCCTCACTTTTACAAAGGTCTTTGATTCTTGAATATTAGAGAATCACTGAATGGTTCAGGTTGGAAAAGACCTTTAAGATCATCAGCTGTTAACTCAGCACTGCCAAGCCACCACTGAACCATGTTGAATCATAAAGGTAAATATTTCTCAGTTTACATGTAAAGCAGTTTAACACTAATAATATCAAAAGGGTTTTTATGAACAGTGCATACTGATGAATGGTGTTCTATTATTTACAATTATTTACAATTACTTAATAATTTGTACTGTGCATTTTTATTTTTAATGTGTCTAATTTGGGGCAGAATGGATAAACATGTTCAATTAGCAAAGAGATTATTTACTAGCAAGTAGAATTAGGAGGACTGCACAGGTAGGAGGATAAGTTTTGGGAAGCAGCAGGAGAAGGTTACTGTGTACTTAAAGGGCTGAATTGCTGGTTTTGGTTGCAGCAAATCTCTGAAAAGGTTTCTAATGAAGAACCAATTTAAGTTTAGAAAAGAGGACTCCTCGTGTGCCATCACCTGGTTTGGGACATGCAGGTTAATAAATATTTTCCCTTTATGTATCCTCAATAGAGTTATCCCTTAAAAATGAAACACATTCCTGCACCCCCACCCCCTAATTTCTTATTGTTTTGTGCAAATGAAGTCAGAGCAGGAGGGGTTTTAACTTCACTTAGAGCAATAATTGGTAGGATGTATGATGCAAATAAATTGGCTCAAATGTTCCCTTAATGTACCTCGGCTTCAATCCTCCTACTGCCCTTCTGAACTGTAGTTATTGTGCTGGCACTGGAGGTACCTTTGAAGAGGCAGAGCTGCCTGTGGCAGTCGAAGCAAAATCAGAAGAAAATTTAAATGATTAATTAATGTAATCTAGTGTCTGTTTTACCAAAGGCTTTCGGGGACTTATTGAGCTCGATTAATGAGAGAAATTCCAGCGGCAGCTTTGGAGAATGTGTTTTTGAAGAGCAGAAATGACACAGCAGCTGCAGGGGAAGTGATCAGGCACCTCTTCATATTAAACCACCCACTGAATTAGGACTAAGGAAAAACATTCTCTAAAAGCTTTTATTTTTCAGTTAATTATTGCTTAGTGTTTGTAAAAGTCAACCTGGTACAGAATTGCTTTAAAGCTGTAAAGGACAACAGGACATAAATCTCAACTGTGGTTATTGAACTGTAAGTGTCCACATTCCTAAAAGGTACTGAGCAAACTCATGGAAGAACCACTGGGGGATATGGAATAGAGGTGGAAAATATTCTAGGAAGTTGCTCTTCTCTTGGAGGGAGAGCCAGGGTCTGAACTGACTTTTAGTTCAGCTTGGTCTACTGTGTGTTTTAGGATTCAGAAATACCTGCAGTCAAATGAGGATGGTAAAAGAAGTAAAAATGTTGAGATGTTTAAAATCTAGAAGTATTTTTATCCATTTAAAATTGTTGGTATCCTGCTTAAATTTGAAAACAGGCAATGATGAATTAAAATATCATTATTTCATAATGTTATAGACAGGTTAGGGATTCTGGAAGTTTTTATACTTCAGTTCCTTGCTCTGGGCAAGGCAGCCTTCAAAGTCTGGGTCTTGCTCATTGACTTCTGAAAATCTCTGAGGTTTTAATCCCATTTTTAGGCACCTTGTTCTTGTGCTTAACTACTTCCATTGCCAAGAATATTTTCCTTTTGTGGAGTTTTTCTTGCCGCTGATATTTTTGTTTCAAAAATATACAACTAATACTTGTGAAGCATTTGCAGGGTTTCTTGGGTGTTTATTTTTGGTAATAATTTATTTAAAATGAAAACTAAAAAGTGAAGGTTTGCACTGTGTTAGGTAATCATAGGGTAGTGTAGGTTGGAAGAGTCGTCTGGAGGTCTGTGGAGGTGAAGCTGCCCACCCATCTAAATATAGATGGCTCTCTATCAAATATGTTTTATTTGTGGAAAGTAAAAGTAGATTTTTTTTTTCTGAGCTGTCTCTATTAAGAGGGTTTTTAGTGGCCAGAAAGTCAATGACAAAATGAAAAAAAAAGATGAAAAAATATTTTGCAATATAGGAAAAAATGGGTCTGCTTTAACCTGGCTCTGCGGACTAAGGGTAAGAATGTTAATTTAAAATATGTGCTAAATATTATTTCTCTTTCAAGAACAGAGGCAACAATATTGCCACAGGTCTGGCTGGCAGTCAGGAGGCCAATCTGACAGTGACAGAATAAAGAATTGGAGGCAGAATTATAGAATCAGGATCATTCCTTGGACACTTCCAGGGATGGGAACTCCAAACCTCCCTGGGCAGCCCCTTCCAATGCCTGATGGGCCTTTCCATGAGGAAATCCCTCCTGATATCCTGAGGTAAAGTGATAAAGGAGTGAGAAAGCTGGAAAAGGGGCCAAGAGTGAACCCCCAGGCAACGTGAACGGAGGAGTGGGAGAAGGGAAGGAAGGAGGATGACGTGCAGAACTCAGGTGAGGAATGAGATCGTGGGGCTTTCAGGGGAGCTGTGACACAAGTGGGAAAAGCGGGATGGAGACAAAAGGGACACGTTTTAAACTCATGAGGCACAGAGGAAAGCCACCAAAAGAAGCTGAAATGTCCCCTCCTCATCATTGAGCACACCATGAGCAGACAGTTCCCCTTGCTGGGGTTCCCAGTACCCCCAGTATCCCCAGCAGGACCCTCAGGTGCCTCCTGTGCTGGAAACAGAACTGATCCTCCAACAACGTGTGTATCCATGAGCAGCAAGCCTTTAGTTTATCTCTTCCATGAGTACCTTCCCCAGATTAGGGCATGTGATGTGCCCACATTTTTACTCTCAAGAGGTTTCACTAAATGTGAAAAGTATCTGTTTTAAAGCTTGCATAAAATCCTGCATTTGAATACAAAGCAGCTTCTTCCAGGAGCTATGAACCAGCCCCAAAGCACCAAGGAGGTTCATTTTTCAGCCCAGGAACATTCATGCTCCTCATGCTCACAAATTCAAGCACAAATGGCCTCCCTCTGGCTTTTGGTTTAGTGAAGGCTCTGCTAACTATGGATTTATTTCTTCATTGACTCCATAAACACCTGGATTTATCCTGGTTGCCAAGCTGTCCCACCTTGTTCCTTGCATTGTAAATGCACGCAAAACCTCGATTTTGATTATGATTATGATATAGAAGTGACAGGTTAAAATGTCTTTAAGTACCAAAAGGTTCTTTCACCCCTTTTCTGTAGTCTCTGTTTAAAATGGCTCATGGTCTGTGCCAGGGGGTACCTGCCAGGACAGCAAAGGATGAGCTGTGCTACTGAAAAATTTTCACAGGTTTGTATCTGTCAGTATAATTCTGTTATTGCAGCCTGCAAGAAAGATGGAGAGAGACTTTGGACAAGGGTCTGGAGTGACTGAACAAGGGATGATGGCTTCAAATTGACAGAGAGCAGGGTGAGATGGGATTTTGGAAAGGAATTCCTGGCTGTGGGGGGGGGGCAGGCCCTGGCACAGGGGGCCCAGAGAAGCTGTGGCTGCCCCTGGATCCCTGAAAGTGTCCAAGGCCAGGCTGGATGGGTTTGGAGCAGCCTGAGATAGTGGAAGATGTCCCTGCTCATGGCAGAGGGTGGAACTGGTTGAGCTTTAATATTCCTTCTACCCAAACCATTCTGTGATTGTGCATCACACATTCTTTAGTAGTTACCAAGCCTTTAAAGACATCGAGTTACTGTCTTAGAATTTTTTGAGTAAAAGGTATTTATTTCACATCATTTAAAAGGTACAGGTTGGTTTGACCATTCTTCACTAAAGATACATTTAATATAATGTCCATAGTTATTGATGATTTGGAATTATAGTGTCCTAGCAGCTGAAATCAATTCAAAAAAAGATTGTGTATGCAGAAATCTACTTTTCCCTACTTACGTATTCATTTCATGCTCTTACTAATTTGGAAAACTGCAGCCGTATTTTTTTTAAAAAAGGTCTTCACTCCCCTTTATTTGCTCAATATTTTTCAGTATTTAATACTTTTTAAGTGGGATTGAAGTGTCCTGTGCAAGACCAGGGTTGGACTCGATCATCCTGGTGGACCCCCTCCATCTCAGGGGTTTCTGTGATTCTGTGATTTACTTTGTACTAGACTAAAAGAAAGCTTCTAAATGTCCTTTTATACCAGTGGGTTATAAAGTCCCTGAATTCCTGATTTTTGCTCACTGCCCAGATGGGTCTTGAGATTGATTAATTTCATGACTTCATTAGGATTTTAAGTTAGGTCTAATTACCTCATGTTTTCACTCTGTTTTACAGCACAATCCCTGCATAATGGATGCTTGTGAGCATTAATATTAAATATTATTTAAACCTGCATTTTAAAGCAAACTGTATTTTAAACAAAGCAGAAGTAGCACATACGAAGACATAACCTTTGCATTTGATACCTGTAGTTACTGCAAGCTTTTGGGGATGTTGAAAAGTTATAGTTGATAAACTTGCATGCTGGAAAAATCTTGATCTCTCAGCTTTGTACCATCTCATGCCATTCTTGGCTTAAGGAACTTCTTTTGCCCATTTTGCATATTTTTAAAAAAACAACGTCACATAAACCTATTCGTGGATCCAGAGGAGAGTTTTTTTTTTTTTTTTTTTTTTTTTTTTTTTTTTTATGGAAAACACTATTNTTTTAATTAATGGAAAGCATTTTGTCCTTATTTACATTTTACACACTGATTTTCTCTTTCCCTGTAAAAATGCCAGTTTCTAATCGTGGGTTGGATGAGGGGAACGGGGAAGAGCTCTCCCAGAATCTGTTCCTGCTGCAGATCCGGGGGGTTCAGAAATCGTTCTGCACTTTCCAAGACGCTGTCTTGAACCACGAGAGACATTTCAAAGAACTCTCCCCTTCTCACAGGGGTATTTGCTTAATCATCTTTGCTGCAACAACTTCCTTTGGAATGCTAATGAATCCTCAGCTCCGGGAGGTTCTTTCTGAGGAGTTGCTCTACATGAGATTTAACGCTGTGAAAAGCACACACAAGGAAATTTAACCCCCAAAACAGGGGCCAGCCCCGTTCCTGCTGCTCCCTGACACGCAGGACATGAAGAGGTGATTGACTGAAATAAATGTTGTGGGTTTGAAGAGGGACAGGCTCAGTTGTAACCTTGCTCTGCTCTGGTAGGCCAAGCCCTGGGATGATGCCCTTGTAGGTCCACGTTAATTACCCAGTAATTATCCAAGGAGAAAAAGAAATAATTTTTGGAGAGAATATATTACGAGGGATGTTGTGTGGCTGTACTTTCCGTTGAAAAAAAACAGGCTTTCCTGTAAGCTTTTGCCAGCTTTCATGACTTCTAAGAGTTCTGCTTTTTAATTCATCAGCTTGGGGTATCAGAGAATTGTGGCATGGTTTGGGTTGGATGGGACCTCGAAGCTCATCCAGTTCCACCCCTGCCATGGGCAGGGAAACCTTCCACTATCCCAGGTTGCTCCAAGCTCCATCCAGCCTGGCCTTGGACACTTGCAGGGATCCAGGGGCAGCCACAGCTTCTCTGGGCACCCTGTGCCAGGGTCTCACTCCCCTCCCATGAAGGATTTCCTCCTCACATCTCATTTATCTCCTCTTTCAGTTTAGAGCAGTAAATAAGTGCTGGCCAAAAATAAGATTACCTGAAAATTCAAAGAGGATTTCCAAAAATTGCAAACATTAAGTTCTGAACTGGCTTTCCAAAGGCAGTAATGAGGCAAATCATGTAAATGTTGTATAAATTAAAGGACCAGGGTATTGCTGGGAGTGTGGGATTGATTCAGTGACCCAGATGGTCCCTTTCTAATAGAATAACAATTAAACAGTAACTGAGAATATAAAATAATTTCCAATGTGTAGTGTGTTTATCGGAATATCTGACTTTTTAAAAAAATGATTTGACTCTTCAGCCTTTACAAATTGTACAACTAGAGGCTGAAGATAAAAATTTAACTCATTGAGGAAAATATGCTGCCATTCTTTGGGAGTCTTGAGATGTGTTATTATTCCATTTGATAGCTGCAGAAAAATACCTTGGCAAATAAAAGTATTTTTATTAAATTCCTGCTATCATATCTCCCTTTTTACATTTGGCAAGGATTAATATTACTCCATCGTTTAGTCATAAAAGAACAGATCCTTGTAATGAACTGTGGCAGGGGAGAGGTGAGGAGAGCTTTGATAGACAGATCTGATTTAATGACACAGAAGATAACACACAATCCATGGTCCTCATATCTTGATCTTTTATATATGTTCAGCTGCAGGAAAAATTGAGAGAAAAAAGCTTTTTATTAAAAGAAAAAAACACTAAGACAGTTTGATTGCAGAAAACTGGCTTGAATTACTGCTGTGGAGGAGGAGGGAATGTGTGTGACCACCCGACCCTCTTTTCCTCTTTGTGGGGGAATGGGAACCTCCCCTCACTGACCACTGGAGCCTAATGGAGGAACCATTTTGCTAAGATGTCTTCAGGGCTGTTCATTTATCCTGCTGAAAACTGGGAAGACTTTGGAGAAGACAAAGGAGAGAAGGTTTCTCCTTGGAAGTGTCCAAGGCCAGGTTGGGGTGAGGCTTGGAGCACCCTGGTCTATGGGAGGTGTCCCTGCCCATGGCAAGGATTGGTTTTGGATGATCTTTAAGGTCCCTTGCAACCCAAACTTTTCCATGATTCTATGACATTAAATATCTGGGCCATTTTGGTCATACTTCTCTCTTATTTCTTCTTCATTTCCCTCTGCCTTAAGGTGCAAAAAAAAATACTTCCAGCTGGAAGCTCTGTGTTAGAACCACACAGGGCGTCCTGGATTGTGCCACACGTCTGCCTCTGTTGTTCCCGGGAACTTGTGATCCAGCTCAGCAGCCTCAGGGAAATCTGAGGGAAGGATGGCACCAACTGAGGGAAACAGAGCAGTGAGAGTTCACACTGGTGGAGAGTCAGGAAAGTTCAGTTCCTCTGCTCCCGGGGCTCTTGTCACACGGGTCAGGGTGTCCTCGTTGTGTCTAAGTTTGGTCTCAAACTCCATTTGCTTCTCCAGCAGCAAAAAAAAGTGTCAAATGACATTTGGAGAGGAGCTGTGATCAGTGAGGAAGTAGAGGGAACAAAATTTGCAAATAAATAGGAAACCCATCTCTGGAAGTGTTCCAGGCCAGGTCGGATGGGGTTTGGAGCAACCTGGGATAGTGGAAGGTTTCCCTGCCCATGGCAGGGGGTGGAACAAGGTGATCTTTAGGATCCCTTGCAATCCAAACCATTCTGGAATTCTGTGACTCCCTAAGGTGTGAAGGCAAGCCAGGATTTCCATGTAAAGGTTTTCCTACACACAGCAGTGACAATGAACTGTCACTCAGAGCTTTGTCCTTTCTTTGCCCCCCTCCTTCAGCATGAATCTCCAAAATCCACATTTTACCCTCATTCTCACCGTAAAAAAATGGTCAGAAATGTGAAGGTGGAAGTTCAAATCCTCTCCACCTGCCCAATCCAATATTGTACTTCCAAGGAAATATTTTCTGTTCAAATACTGTCTCCATTTGTTCTCTGCTAGCTCAGCTGCTACATTTTAATTTGAAGTGTCACCCTGGAGCCAAAGAACTGCCTGGTTTTGAAGAGACCAAGTTTCTATTTGCTTGTGACTTTAATCTCCCTAAAACTACCAAAAGGATGATTTTAACTCAGTAGCCTTTGTTTCTTTTGTTTAAAGATGTGTTTAATTCTTCTTCCATACCTTTTTTTGATGAGATATTATCATTAAAATAACGGTATTAAACTCAGCGTCATGAATAATTCATAATGCAATTTGGAAAAAAATGGCCATGCAAAACTCCAATAATTAGTTTTATGTGATAGGAAAAGCATTATTTTCATATTTAGACAGGAAGTGAATATTTATTTAGATACATCATTCATGGTGTACTAAATTTTGGCAGGAACTACTGTTTGTAATTTAAAAAAATGACAAGTTAATTTGAAAGCCAGGTCTAAGATGCAGACTCATACCTTGCAAGCTACCTGATAAAACTGATTACTTTGTGTATTTATGCATTTGCTGTTAAATGGGTGGTTTTCAAATGTGTTTGCACACTGAAAATGAGAATCGAGCCCATGATGTTGCCTTTTAGGATTTTTTTTTGCATTTATTTGTGAGATTTGCGGTAGCAATAGCTGTAATTTTCTGAGGACACAATGATAATTGTCATAAATTCCCTCCAGCCTTGGAGGCAGCATTAAGGAAGTTGTGGGATCCAGATGAATTTCTGGGATTGGAGGCTGCCTAATTCCTGTTGTTCAGTACTGTCCTAGGTCTTCCCTAAGGAATCTGCCTGGCAGTTTTGAGTCCAAATCTCTTTTTTTCCTCTTATCAACATTTAAAAAACCTTGTCCCTTTCTCAGAGTAAGTCTCTGTGCGCTGAGTGCCCTGAACCCCACACTTCACAGAATCCTGAATTTCTGTCAAATCAAAATGAGTAGCTTTTTTCTTTTTTCTTTTTTTTTTTTTTTCAAATTTAATTGATCACCACGTACAAAGCAAATAAGAAACAACCAATTTGATTTCTTGAAGCTGTGACTGGCAAGGCTTCCAGGCTTGTGCAGGAAGAAGGGCACGGATATTTTCCCTGTGCTGCTGGGTGTTCTTCCAGGTCCTAGTAAGATAAAATGTGATCATCACTTGAATTTCAGCTTCTGTGCGTTTTCCACATGATCCAATTAAATCGTGGAGCCCAGCTTTGCGTCCTGTGCTCTGAAAAGTTTTGGCAACTTCCTTTGATCTTGGCAGTCCGTGGGAGCATGTTCATAAAACAGCTTGAATAATAAATAGACTGCACTTATTTATTGATTTATCACAAATACAGAGGTTTTAATGAAGCAGCTGGAATAACTTTCTGCCTTTGTACATTAAATTATGAAAGTTTAATTGTGCTGGGTGGATAAAGGTGGCTCTTGTGAGCTGTAAAACCTGGAGGGTTGGGAGGTGAACTGGGACCTGCAGCATTGGCTCTGCAATTCCATGGCTGCCATCAGTTGTAGCTGCAAAGAGTTTACACAGACCATGAGATATAGGCAGGTGCTGGCTTAAGATGAATCACAGGATAAATTCTTGGTTACAAAACAGAGCTGAGATCCTGCCAAAAAGTTGGAATGACATAATTGAGTGGGTATCAGGATGGGGACACCCAGCAGGATTGCTGAGGTGGATGTGGACAGGAATAATTCGGGCATTTCCAAACTTTTGAGCACCTGATCTTGGGATTTTAATGTGACTGGAACAAACTATTTGACTGGAGCAATGCTGTGACAAGGGAATTCTTGAAATGCTGCCGGTGACTCAGCAGCCAGTAGAATTTTTATTCATATCAGAGAATCATGGAATCACTTAGTTTGGAAAAGCCCTTTCAGACCACGGAGTCCAAGTATTTCAGCACTGCCAAGGCCACCACTGACCCATGTCCCCAAGTGCCACATCCACACGGCTTTTAAATCCCTGCAGGGATGGGGACTCCATCACTGCCCTGGGCAGCTCTGCCAGGGATGGACAACCCTTTTTGTGTTCTGAACTCTGCTCTGGGAGAGCTGGGGGTGCTCACCTGGAGAAGAGATGGATCCAGAGAGACCTCAGAGCCCCTTCCAGTGCCTCAAGGGGCTCCAGGAGAGCTGGAGAGGGACTTGGGACAAGGGACGTGCAGGGACAGGACACAGGGAGGGATGGATGGGATATTGGGAAGGAATTCCTGGCTGTGAGGGTGGGGACGTCCTTGCAGAGGTTTCCCAGAGAAGCTGTGGCTGCCCCTGGATCCCTGGAAGTGTCCAAGGCCAGGTTGGATGGGTTGGAACAACCTGGAATAGTGGAAGGTGTCCCTGCCCATGGGATGAGCTTTAATGTCCCCTCCACCCAAACCATTCCATGATCTGAATAATTTGAATATCAGAGGTGTCTGACTGTCAGAGCACATGGTGAACATTGCAGTTGGTGTTTTTAATATGAGCAGTGATGAGACCTTAGTTCTTGTGCTTCAGTATTAAAATACAACTGTGTGGCTCTGATTCACCTCAAAACTTTTTAGAAGCTTTCAGTTAAGTGACCAGTTCAGCACAGCTCTGCACCCATAGAATTCTTTCCCTGAATTTAAGATCCTTTTCCACTGGAAGTGCTTGAAAAAATTTGGCTGGGTCTTAATTACTCTGTTAATATCTTGGGCTCTACCTGGGCGTTTGGCTTAAGAAGTAGTGCAGAAGTGTTGTAGATTATTGCTGTGGGAGTCCTGCAAACAGCCCTGGGATATCTCAGTTATCCCTTAGTATTTTTGTTTGCTTTTCTTATTTCCATGATGAATTTAGGATCATTCATCAGTGACCGTTACCTGGCTTAAACACCTGGAAATATTTTGTTCTGTCACCTACTCTCATTCTTTGTACTGTGGCATTTCCTCCGCCATGAGAAGGCTATAAAATGTTAGCAAATAATTTTTTTTTCTCAGTTCTGTGAAAGGCACCATCAGAAGAGTCTGCACAGCGGGTTTGACACCCTTTGTAACTCCATCTCCTGCTTGGAGCAGGGCCTGCTCACTTCATCAAAGCTGCTCTATGCAAACTTTTGTTGTGCTAATGCAAACTCCCTCAGGGTTCTCTCAGGCACCAGCACTAATTTTAACATTTTGGCTTCTTCACTGCTGGATTTTGTGTATGTCACCTAAAAAGCAGTGAGGATTTTGTTTCTTGGGGTTGTTTTTTTTTTTTTTTTGTGTCGTTATTGCTGGTTCTTTGTTCCTTCAAAGGCTTTTCAAGGCATTTTCCTCTATTTTTGTGGAGGCGTTGATTTCTTTCCGGGATTTAAAGTCAGGAGAAGATTTTCTGTGTTACTTTTTGAACCGACAGGTTCTGTCTGAGCTTTCAAAGGCACTGCAAGATCCAGGGTTGTGTCGTTATCAACACTGTCAGATTCTTTCTGCAATAACAAAAGAGCCATCCAGAGATCCTCTACAACAAGATGAGAATTTATTCTGGATAAGCAGAAGACCTGCCTGAGGTTTCTTCTCTCAGCTCCTGGAGTCTCAAGTCTCATCACGACAATATCATTATAATAAATAGAAAATAAAAGCCATGTTGTCTGTGCAGAGCACAGACACGTGTCCTGGTGTGGCTGTGCTGGCCCAGGGAATGACAGGCTGGTGGAAAAATACTTTTATTTTTTGTAGGTAAGACTTTTGCCACATGGTGGTAGAGGTTTGATCAGGCATCCCCTGGACCTTTTCTGATGCTGGTGTTTCTGTGGATGGTGTGTTCCCCAACACTGGGGACATGTGGCAGCAAAGGATGATTTAGAGTAGCATCACAGGATCGTTTAGGTTGGAAAGGAGCTCTAAGATCGTCGAATCCAACTGTTAACCCACCACTGCCCATGTCCCCAAGTGCCACATCCACCTGTCTCTTAAATCCTTCCAGGCATGGGGACTCCAGCACTGCCCTGGACAGCTGTGCCAGTGCCTGACAGCATTTTCAATGAGGCAGTTTTTCCTGATATCCAACCTAAACCTTCCTTGAGGTAATTTCCTCTTGTTCTGTCATTTATCCTGACAGAGAGATGTGGAAAGTGGAAAGGTCCCCCCTGGGCCTCCTTTTCTCCAGGCTGAGCCCCTTTCCCAGCTCCCTCAGCTGCTCCTGGTGCTCCAGCCCTTTCCCCAGCTCTGTTCCCTTCCCTGGACACGCTCCAGCCCCTCAATGTCCCTTTTGTCAGGAGGGGCTCCTTTGTGGTTAGAATTCCCACAGGAAGGAAAAAGGAAGTGTTGGATCAGTAAGGAGTTAATATCAAAAAGAGAAAAGGAATAAAGCGTTTGCAACACAGTTAAAAAGAATCAATAAAAATGAAATCCTTCCCCCCTAATTTGAGGGGAAAAGGGAAAAGCCACAATATTTTGCAATAACAAAGCACTTGTTTTCTCCTGTAATATAAACTGTAAATGTGCCCCATCACGAGTGACACTGAGATACTGAGGGGCGAAACATCTGAACTTCAGTAACTGCTGCCGTAATAAAAAAGGGAATTTCCAGATAATGGGAATGTTTAGGAGGTGGCAAGCCCAGCGTGACATCAAATAATGTGGCTTTAGCTCATGGAAAGGTCTGTGACTATTTGACATGACATCATAAATAATCCTGGCTTCAAGTTATGACTCACAAACAAATTCTGAGTGTAAATGCCAGGACCAAGGATCTGATCTGACTCTTGGTTTTATCAGTTGTGAATTTCTGGCTGCCTCAGCGCTGAGGTTAAATGTCCCAGCAAGATGCAGTGTCAGATTCCAAGAGTTAATAGAATGAAGATTAACTCATCTCTTCTGCTAAAAAAAAGCGCTGATATTTGCAGTTCAGCTTCTTAAAAATACATATTTCCATGGAAGAAGTTTTTATGGTAAATCTCTGCGTTACTGAGTACATCAGCCACTAAATTTGAGCCAGTGGAATTATGGAGAAATGCTGTATTTCATGGAGAAATATGGTGTATATTAATTTTCTGTTTCACTGGCATATTCTGTTTACTTTGCCTAAGTAACTACTGAAAGCAAAATGATTACATTTTAAACATGTGAAAAACCTTGTTGTTTCATATGAGTGGTAAATATTCACTCTGCTTCATTTACAGAATTATTTTTATGTTACTTATGTAAAACTTCCTTTAGAAAAAAGGGTTGTCTCCTTTAACAGTATTTGAAGTTTTTTCCAGGGTGCTGCATTGTGCATATAAATGTTTATTTTCGTGGAAAATGTTTTAACATCGAATCTCACTTCAACATAATCATTCCACAAATTTCATCTTAATTCTAATTAGAATTGGACCAGTATATCTTAGAGACCTTTTAATATGGTGATTGACATTTTAAACCAGTTGGGGGCTTAAAAATATACGATTTTGAGGACTGAAATTGAGTTAATTGCAATAGGTAAGTAGCTGAATGCATGATTTATTAATTTTATTAATTTTACACAGCGAGCACCTGTAAAGTCATGCTGAGGGGATCTTTCAGCAGACAGACTTGAAGTTCTCTCCCAGGCAAGAAGAGCAGATGAAAATGTGCTGATGTTATTCTTGCAAAACTGAATCGACAACTCAACTTCTCAACCTTGAAATAGATTCGAGGCGATGATGGAGGAATTATTTTGGCCACTTCCATGCTCATATTTATCTGAATTACTTTGCAAGTTCACACTGCTCACTCCAGTTATGGCATTGGGAAGAATGAATAGAAGGTATATTGCTGCTGCATTCAGTCTATATAACCTCTGTTGATCAGATTCTTGGTAAAGTATTCTACTTCTTAAAATAGCCCCACTGAATAAAGTGACCCGAATGTGTACATATATATCTATAGATATATATACTTCTTTTTTTCTTGTTCTGTATTAATAGTCCTCCTGCCCAGAGACATAAAGAGCATTTCCAGCTCAGTTCATGATGCCGCTTTTCAGAGCAGGATGCAACAAACATCTCCTTCCCAAGCTTTTGACTTTCTTTTCTTCATACCTATTCAGCTCTAATAATAGCTGGACAAAGTAAATTTTGAAGACTTAAGAAGCTGAAAATTGTTTGATTGCCATTCAGGCTTATTTATTTGGTGCCAGCTCATCGTTAAAGCTCTTTAAAACTGCTATTTTTGCTCCTTCCTGGCATTCTTTTCTGCTGAATTCTTTGATTCTTGTCATACCTGCATGGTTCTGCGTGAGATCCTTTTATAGGTCTTAAAGCTTCTTGGATTTTCAGCATTCAGGATATTTGGGAAGTTGATAATAGACTGATTTTGTGTCTCCATTCTGCCTCCAAGTAGCTGCTGCTTTGAAGGGAGGAATACAAGGTTATACAGGGTTGGGTAACTTCAGAACTACAACTTTATCACCTGTATTTTTAATTAGTTTCTAAATGCTAAAACATTACATTTTAGTGTGTTAAAGAAAATTTTCTCTGTTTTCTCACCTAATTTTCAGGGAGATCATTTGCATCATTTGTGATTCTGTGATTTAAACCAAGGCAGGAATCCCTTCTGGAGAGCGCTGCCCAGTATGGGGGAGCAGCTCTGCTCTTCACTTCTCTCTTTGAAGAGCTGAGATCGTGGTGATTTCACTCTTCTGTTATTTGAATTCTCTCATGTAAACTCTCCTTCATGGAGAGTTCTTGTTGGGCTGGGACTGGAGGGTGGTGCTGGAGGAACCTGGGATGGATTGAGGGGACAGAAAGTGTTTGTATGGCTTGAAACGTACAGAAATCCAAATGGAAGCAGGGATTTCTGGCAACCCTTTCATGTCACTGAGGGCAGATGAGGTGTCCAGGGCTCTCTTCCGAGAAATCAGGAATAAAAGGATTTTATAAACCACTGATATAAAAGGACATTTTGAAGCTTTCTTTTTAACAAGTAAAAAATGAATCGTGGAATATCCTGAGCTGGAAGGGACCCACCAGGATCATCCAATCCAACTCCTGGCCCTGCACAGACATCCCAACAATCCCACCCTGTGCACCCCTGGGAGCGTTGTCCAAACACTCCTGGAGCTCTGGCAGCCCTGGGGCCATGACCATTCCCTGGGGAGCCTCTACAGGGCCCAACACCTTCTGGGGAAAGAACCTTTTCCTGATATCCAACCTAATCCTCCCGTGGCACAACTCCAGATATCCCCTGGGTCCTGTCCTTGGTCATGACAGTAACACCAAGCAGCTCTTGGCTTGGTGTTTTGGTGTTTTGGTTTCTGACTGTGTGAAGCTCACAAGGCTTTCTGGTGTTTTCTGGTGTTTCATTTCTCTAGCTCTTTTCAAAGAATTCCTGCGTGGTTTTGTTGGAGTGAGGGATCACTAAAATTTGAAAGCTGAATGCTGTCTCTGGCCCAGGGGAAACAGGACCACATTGGATGGAAGGGATTTCCTGAGGTCTTTAGTTCCTCATCCTGCACAGAGCTGATCACTCAGGGCTTTGACTGTCAGAGAACCAGGGGGTTTCTGTCTTTCCAAACCCTTCCTTGACCAGGTTTGTGGTAAATTTATTTTTCTTTCTTGTTCTGAGTTGGATTCTCCACTGTCTCAGCTTCTCTTTGTTGCCTCCTGTCTATTTAGTTTACACCTGCAAGAAGAGTTTGGTTTCATTTTCCTACAGCCTCCAGTTGGACAGAGAGCATCAAGGGACTTTGGAAAAGGGCCTGGAGGGACAGGACACAGGGAATGGCTTCCCACTGCCAGAGGGCAGGGATAGACGAGATATTGGGAAGGAATTGTTCCCTGTGAGGGTAGGGAGGCCCTGGCACAGGTTTCCCAGAGCAGCTGCGGCTGCCTCTGGATCCCTGGAAGTGTCCAAGGCCAGGCTGGATGTGGCTACATAAGCTCCACAGCTGGAACTACACATTTTTTAACTCAAAGGGTCATTCTTGTTGGAAGATATTTTCTATGTGTTTTAAGTGATCAATATCTAATCTCTGATTAGATATTGTTCTAAGTTCTAAGTTCTGTTTTCTGCTCTAACTTCTGTTTTCTTCCTGGCTCCATGTTTGCTCCCTAAGCAATGCCTGCAAAGCAGGTGGCTGAAGTAGTTTGTTTTACAAATGCAGAACACCTAAAATTGCTATTTGCTTTTGGAAGCTGAAGTTATGGAAATACCATAAAATAAACATAGAGCAGATGAAAAGAGGAAAATTTATACGATATATAGGAATGTGTATTTTTTCAAAACTGTCAGGATCTGCCATGAGCTTTCAGATGTTAAATACCATATTGTCTTCTTATTACTTTTATTTTATTCTTTTACATTGGCTATTAGAAGAACAAATGATGATGGAATTTAGAGGATGAGCAGCGAGGATCAGGAGATTGAAAGTAGTATTTGCAAGTCCTTAAAGATGAAGGCAGCAGAAAGGCAAATGACTTACAAAAAGGTCCATTTCATGGGGTAATTTATCCAACGTGGCTTTGCCATTTGTTGTATCATTCCACTCTTGTTGCTATGGGAACCAATTTTACTGTTGCAGTGATTGTTAATCAGGATTTGTAGTTATACCATTTTTACCACAAGGCCTTATATCCTTCCAGATTAAATCACAGCTCTCTTTGACAGTAGTGTTCATCAAACATTATCGCCAGAAATAAAACCTGACCAACCCTCCTGGCATTTTCCTCTCCATTACCAGAATCAGGGAGCAGAAGCTTGAGTTAACTTTTACAGGAACTCCAGGATTCTGCTTCCGTTCCATCTGTCATGCTTGTACAATTCCGGGAAAAAAAAAGGAAAAAAAAATCCCCAAACCAAGCCTTGCAGTCTGCCTAGCAGTATAATCATTTTATTTTTCATTTAAGTGGAGCTAAACTGAGTATTCTGGAGATTCATTGTCTACATATCCCTTCTCTGAGCATCTCTTAAGGTAGAATTAAAGCTTAAGGTCATCTAAGCATGAGAAGTTTGAAAACAGAGAAATTTATTTTTAGGGAGGCTTCAACACTCCATGTTTAGGTATCGAAAATATTCCCTATCCTTTCAGTCTTCCCTCTGTTTTTGCAACTGCAAAGAGGTGTTGGCAGGAGTAGGGGCAAACAGGTGTAGGTTATATGATCCTTCTTCAGGTAAAGGAGGATCAAAGGGTCAGAGTGTGACTTCCCTGGTCCTGGTCTGTTCTTTGTAGGAGGAATAGAAATGGGAAAAATTCTTTCCATCTAAATTTACTCACTTGGTGACCCAGGTTGAAATATTTCTCTGGACACTGAGAGCTTAAAGCAACCAAGATGCGCATTTCTGCTTGATTCCTTTAATATATCCTACTATTTCCTTTGCTGCCAAAAATATAATCTAACTTCAGAAAAAAAAGGAAAAACCTAAGCTGTTGGTAAATTGTAAATTGATGAAACGGAGCACTCAAAACTCACAGAAAAACATATGAGAAGAGTTAAAGTCCCTGTTCCCCTCAGCGGGGGTTTTATGCTGAAGTGGTGACCAATGTTGCCCAGCCTTGGTCCGAGATGAATTTAATGGAATCCTTAAACAAAATGCTTCTCTCTGAGCCCACACCTCTGATGGAAGAGCTCCTGTTCTTCCCTCCCGCAGGCAGCTCCTCTCGCTCACACAACCCAAAGCTGTCATCACAAAATTCGTGGTGGATTTTGAGCTGAAGTTGGGAGGATCACATCATTTGAGCACAGCCTGGGCTGGGGGTTGTTTTCCTGCCTGCTCTGTTATTTGAGTGGCGTTTTGGCAGAGTTTCTCAAGTTCTGCCCCAGAAGAATGTGAAATTGCAAGTGTTGTTCCCAGATTTATGTTCATCGTAGAATCACAGAATGATTTGAGTTGGAAAGGGCCTTAAAGCTCATCTTGTTCTACCCCCTGCCATGGGCAGGGATACCTTCTGCTATCCCAGATTTCTCCAAGTCCTGTCCAGCCTAACCTTTGTCTGACAATATATTATCAGTATGATCCTGCCAGGTAGCATTTCATGGGATATTTGACAACCTTTCCCGTCAGAGTGATGCTTTTTTCCCCCCAATGAACCGAATTCTCAGCATCTCTCATTTCCAACCAGCCCCGTAGAGCCAGGCCCATCTATGTCACAGTTTTGTTTCCACTTCACTGTATCCCAAGTACACTGAGGGATGCACAATCAAAACATTAGGAAGGTGTTAGTCACATTGTTTTGATCCCTCTCCTGATTTTCTTTCTCCTTTCCTTCTCCCTTTTCCCATTCTCTGCTGCCAATGCCCAGCCCCCACTATAATTCTGATTGGCTAAATTAATTCTGCAGCATCCTGCTGTGAATAATTATGTTCATCCAGTGTGGAGCTGGATGCCTTTCTCTTCCCCCCTCCTCCTCCTCCTCCTGCCTAAATTATAATGTGACAATTGAAGCTCACAGCTGGCTCATCAGAGGTGGCCATTTTGGGAATTGGCGCATCTGAATGTGCCTCTCCGTTAACTCTGGGCCTTGATTGCTTAAGACAAGACATATGTAAACCCCCTGATTATTCCCATTTTGTGTGGTTCACAAAGATCCTGCTTCAAACTGCAAAGCTGTTGTGTTGGTTGGGGGGAGGGGAAATTACAGGAATTTTTCTCTTCCCCTCCCCACAGTTCACTCCAACAATAAATAGCTGTCAGACTTATGTCAAGAATGAAATTATAGGAGCACATGAGGCCTTGATTACATTGTTTTGGATAGATTGCTATTAGCATACTGAAATGAAGTCTAATTTTTCAGTGCTTTAGCACAGTCAAGAATCAAGTGGCACGGGAGGGGGAAGGGATGTCACCCACGGGAACTGAGTGATGTAATTCTGTGCAATTCTGGAGTGACATCATTTCGGTTACGAGAAACACATAAATAAATAAATAAATAAATTCTGCTGAAATGTTTGGTGAGTTGGGAGCTGAGGCAGAGCTGGTGTTGCTGAACAAACTGTTCACAGATTTATTGAGGTTGGAAAAGAGCTCTGAGCCCACTCAAGGGCAGCCTGTGACTGATCCCCACCTTNGTGTCACCTGGTTCAGGTTAGGTGTCCTTCTTTATGAACTTTTGAAAGACATCTCAAAAGGAAACTGGTGTCTATTTAATCCATCCTCACACGGCTTCCACTTCACTCAACATGTTTGTATTTTGAAGATGAAAATAGACCAATTTCTTATGAGTTCTTCGCATAATTCAAAGCACAGTACCTGTTTGGGCTCCTCTGATGATCCATCTGTATTATCATCTGTTTTGTAGGGCAAGTCCCTTTGTGTTTTTGTTGTTTACGATTTTGCACATTGTTCCCTTAGTCTGAAAATCTTTCATTTTGCATTCTCTGAGCATCCTAACCTTTAAATGTTTTTCTAAGATGGGAGCTTTATTAGTCACAGGCGCATTGCTGTAACTGTCTCTGTTTTGTGGGTGGAAAGAAATAAAAGTTGTTTTCACTGATTCTTTAAACAATTGACCTGGAGTTTGCAGAGGGTCAAGATCCATTTGGGTTCACTAGGACAACTGAGAGCAGCAAGAAGAGAGCACAAGCTGTGCATGGTGAGACATAAAAATTCTATTTAGGGGAATGTGAGTTGGCCCTGTTCTTTCTGAGTGGCCAAGTGTTTGGTGAAAAGCAGAGGACATCCAAATCAAGAATTTAGCAAGGATTTGTACCACAACAAATCATGAGTTTGTTGGATGACACGTTCTGTGCAGAAAGTTCTTACTGGAGTGTTTTTATCTTGCTTATTTGAAAGGATGAGCACTTGGACATGACTTTAACTGAACTGCATCAGCCACAGAGGAACAGGGTAATTACAGCTAATTCCATCTGAAACACCCCTAAATTGAAACCAAATTCCTTGGTTATTCTTTAACAGGCAGCTGCACAGCTTCTGTTTTAGAGGTCTCTTCTTACTCCAAGAAAATGCTGTTTATGTTGTTGGAAGGTTGGGAATCACTTGGTTGAGTGGCTCACACAGCCTGTGGAGCTCATTGGCAAAGGCTGTTGGGAATGCCAGGAGTTAGAGGAATTCAGAGAAGAAAAAAAATCAATGAAAAGCTGTTAAACAGTGCAGCTGTGAATGAGAGGTCTGCGAGGAATTTCCACAATGTCCTTATGCTGATTGCACTGGGAAGCATCTAAAGCACCATCAAAGAAAAGGAACCCAGGTGTGGTTTTGGCCAGATCCAGCATGAATGTTCTCAGATTTATATGGAATACTGAGATGAGAACCTTGGTGGGAATCTCCTGATGACCTGGAATGAACCAAGCCCACTTCAGCTCCCAGAACATCCTTGATAGCCAGATGAAATGATATAACCTCGTGGTCTCCCACTGGAAACATTTCCCACATTGAGGGATATTTATTTTGCAATTTCTAAGCTGTCTTGGCCTATGTTATGACTGTGAGGGCAAAGCATTAAACTCAGTGCTTGAAAATTTACTGTGATTGTTCAAGGAACATTTCAAGTGTTCTTTGGTTTTAAGTTCAGAGATTGGGGATCACTTCCGGACTGTCTGATGTGGAAGACAAGAGGAAAATGGAAATAACTCAGCAGGGTTTGGTTCTCTGTTATGCCTCGGGCCTGCAAAGTGAATTTGGTAGTTCTGGATCAGACATTTTACAGCCATTGTAGGGATTTCTTGCTGGGATTTTGGTACAACCTCCAAAGCTCAGTTGTGTTGTCACTGTATTTGTTTACTAAGAAATGTGAGGAGAGAAGGCTCAGGGATGACCTTAGTGTGGCCTTCCAGTGGCCAAAGGGGCTCCAGGAGAGCTGGAGAGGGACTTGGGACAAGGGATGGAGGGACAGGACACAGGGAATGGCTTCCCACTGCCAGAGGGCAGAGTTAGATGGGATATTGGGAAGGGAGTTTTTCTGTGAGGGTGGTGAGGCCCTGGCACAGGTTTCCCAGAGAAGCTGTGGCTGCCCCTGGATCCCTGGAAGTGTCCAAGGCCAGGTTGGACAGGGCTTGGAGCAGCCTGGGGTAGTGGAAGGTGTCAGGTTGGAAGAAGATGAGCTTTGAGGTCCCTTCCAACCCAAAACCATGTCATGATTCTATGATTTTATGATCTCTCTCACAATTAGGTGAATAACACTTTCAAATAGTTGCGTAAAAATGACAGATCTCAAATAATTGATGTTAGGCAAGATTTCAGTTCCATTGAATTCAGAGAAAACAAAATAAATGAAGAGGGTACATTCACAAAGGAAACCAATTTTCAATTGAAAATTGCAAAAAGAACTCAGAGTAGAAGCAGAGAGATAGGTATTAAAGAAATGTATTTTATAAATATGCCTAAGTGTCATTTTTAGAGTCATAATCCAATGAAGAATCCTGAAAACCCTACATAACCTTTCAAAGGAAAACAGAATTTGTGATTAGAGGGCTGCCAGTTTTCCAGTCTGTGCTGAGTGAACTTTTCATTTCACTGCAGTGAAGGTGTGGTAAATATTTCCTCTGAGCACTGGAGTTGCAAGTTTACAAGAAATTAATGACAGGAGTTGAGCTGTGAGATGTTTCAAGGTTTTCACAAAAAAAAAAAACCCCAAAAAAACCCAAAAAAAAAAAAAAAAAAAAAAAAAAACAAAGGACAGAATGCAAACTCATCTTAGAATCCAGAGCACTTAATAAAAGCAGCAAATGAAGTGCTAACACAGCCAGAGGGAAAATTGTTACATCACTTGTTTCCCTAGAAATGGGAGTTTCAGCCACAATTAAGGCAGCCCTCCCACACTTGTGACAATGCTATTGATGAGCCAATCAATGATAACTAACTACAATCTCTAAATTACAGAGTTTAAACCACATTACATTTTATCAATGGAAACAAACCAATTAAAGTGCTCTAAATGAGTACAACTAATCAGGAATTTATTACATGCTAATTGTGACCAAAATTCCAATTAATGTGTGGATACATTACATCATATCCAAGAATGTAAGAAATGTGAAGTAATCATGTTCCTCCTGATCTTATCAAATGAACTCTGGAACCTACCATCAAGAAATAATTGTAATTTTCTGTCATTTGTCAACTTGTTCTTGTTAGAGAGATGGACTTTATCTCTTTATGTGTGTAGTGTGTGTATATATATTTATATATGCCCAGAGAAGCTGTGGCTGACCCTGGATCCTTGGAAGTGTCCAAGGCCAGGTTAGACAGGGCTTGGAACAATGTGGGATAGTGGAAGGCGTCCTTGCCCATGGCAGAGGGTTGGAATTAGGTGATGTTTTAGGTCTTTTCCAACCCAAAGCATTCTGTGATTCATTTTATATATATATATATATGTATATATGTGTATATATATATGTAATACCTGGCTTAGTGTGTCCCAATCCTAGGGTGGCCTCAAGGTGATACTGCCAAATCTGCCTCTTATTTTTTTTTTTTTTTTATAATGCTGTTTCTATAATCTCATTTTTAAGATATGATTGAATATTTTAATATTCTTTAGAGAAACAGAAGTGCTAGAGAGGATTAGGCAGCGACTGGCAAACAGCTGACAACAGGATAAATGTGTTTGTGTAGGACCTGTTCTCCGAGCAAAGTGAGATTTGTGTGCTGAATTATTACTTGAGGAGTGCCAACAAATCGTAATTTCCTCTTTGCAAAGTGAGTGGATAATAATAAGAAAGTGTATCAGTTTCCCTCTTATTTTTACCTGTAAACTATGGTGAATGTCTTTAAGAAGACAAAAGGGAGTTAAGTATGGAGCTCTCAAGAATTAATGGAAATTGGACACTTTACAAACCTCTTTCTGTAGTGATTAGTGTAAAAATGAAGAGTAACAGCATAATATCAACTCAATCCCGACAGGAGTAGATGGGAAAGAGGTGGGGGAAGAATTGCCAAAAATCTGAACAGCTGCTGAGATAAAACTGCACCTTAGGGGTTGGGCTCAGCTCAGGGTTAACACACCTGAATTTTGGGGTGTTTTAGTGCAGCTTTCTCCAAGCTCCCACTGTAGTTGCTGTTGGTGGCTCTTGGCCCTGCAGTGACATGTGGGGGGTGTCCCTGTCCTGCTCCTGGGCAAGGAATGCTTTCCCTGCTGGGATTGCTGGGGGGACAGACGAGGTGGGAATGGATCTGTGCAATCAATCCGCTCTTCTGACCCATTAGCAAATCTGATTTGAAGAAGTTATGGATGGGACTTGGAGCAATCTGATCCAGTGGAAGGAGTTCCTGCCCATGGCAGGGGGTGGAACTGGATGAGCTTCAAGGTCCCTTCCAGCTCAAAACTTCCTAGGGCTCTATGGCATAATCCAGAATTTTCCTGTTGAATGAAGGAAACTGGGTAAAGCAAGTCCTTTGGTTTAAACCCAGCCATATCTATTTGGGACACCTCTAGGAAAACATGAAGCAGGAAGAAGCTGAACTTTACCCAAGAGTTTTGGGACAGGGACGCTCTCAGCTGATGTGAGAAATCCAGTTTGCAGCTACCTAACAGGGTCTTAAATGATCTTCCTTTGCTTTCTAAGGGGTTCTCTTGATCACCAAGCTGTGAAGAAAACACATTTTTTTTTTAGGTGATGCCTTTGACCTTTAATTTTTCAACTGTATGATCTCAGAAGCCTTTTCCAATTTAAATTATTCCATGACCTTTTTTTCACTTAATAAATAAACATTCCCTGTAGCAGGCAAGGGAACCCAAACATCCCATTTCCAGAGGACGCTCCAGGTGAACTGAACTGGGGCTTTGAGTTGTTCCTAATCCACTGAAACTACAGTTGGATGGTAGAAGAGATTATCACTGGATGATCTAAAATACAATTTTCAGCGAGTGTGCTCATGAGAATTTGCAGATAAATTTTAGGAACCTTGAAGCAAGCAGGAAAAAAAGGGATTGAGGTGTTAAAGCTGCACAGAGTGGTGAAATCACAGCTGAAGTGCAAATAAACTGTGTGAGGTGTATAGAAAATACATAAAGCGCTTGAAATTGTCTTACAAAATGATAGTGGGATTTTGCAGGTCTGGAATTCATGGTTTCAGGAGCTGAGGAATTTCAGAGGGTAAGCAATGTGATCCTATTATGAATGTCAAACACCTCGAATAAGGTCATTATTCTGACTTGTTCTTGCCTGGTCTGAGTGCTGTGTTCTATTTTGGACACTCCTGTAAAAAGAGCACAAACAAACTGGGTTGGCTCTGTATGTAATCAACAAATACACTGAATTTTGCAGAGTAAAATTTCAGTAGAGATTTCAGTAGGACTCAAAGTGTTTCCCCTCAGTAAATAAGCTGAGGGAAGCTGAGGGACCACAATGTGCAAAGAAGGGAATTTTTCCACTCATTTAACAACAGAGCAGTGGATTCAGCACTTCGCATTTCTACTGGAAATCCTGAGCAGTGTTGAGGATCATTTGGGGATATAAAGATCAATATTGTGTGTCAGGTTTCTTTCACAAGAAGCTGGAGCTGAGCAAAGCACACCAGAAACGGAACAAATTCTGGTGGAGTGGAAAGGCAGTTTTCCTCTTGCATTTTAAAGACTAACAAGGTGGGGAAGTGTTCTTTACAGAACTGAAGATAATAAATCTAGATTAAAAAGAGTGAGCTTCCTAAAAAAAGGGCTCCAGGAGAGCTGGAGAGGGACTTGGGACGAGGGATGTGCAGGGACGGGACACAGGGAATGGCTTCCCACTGCCAGAGGGCAGGGATAGATGGGATATTGGGAAAGAATTCCTGGCTGTGAGGGTGGGGAGGCCCTGGCAGAGGTTTCCCAGAGAAACTGTGGCTGCCCTTGGATCCCTAGAAGTGTCCAAGGCCAGGTTGGATTGGACTTGGAGCAGCTCAGGATAGTGGGAGGTTTCCCTGCCCAAGGCAGGGGGCGGAATAGGATGATCTTTAAGGTCCCTTCCCACCCAAACCATTCCATTATTCCATGATTTTGCTTCCCCTTGAGAAAGACATTTATAGAGGAAGTTTATTAACAGAAAAAAATTTGAATCAGAACAGTTTCTGTAGCAGGATCACATTACAGGATTTTGCACCCATTGCAGTTTTTCAAGGGAAAAAGAGCAGCTCTTGAGCCCTTCAGGGTGTCCAGTGGTGACTTTGGACATCCAACCCAGCAATCAGTGTCCTGTATCAATAAATACTGGAGCATGAAACTTGAGGTAATAATTTTTCTGGTGTGTAAAGTTCCAGGAGAGAGTAATACATTTAAAAAAAAAAAAAATAGTGAAGGAAGAGAAGTAAATAAACCAGTGGATGTTCTGATGGCAGAAAAGTGATTGATGACAGCAGTGAGGGTATCTTTGCAAAACTAAAATTAGGTTGTCCCTTCCAGCTAAGTGATGAGGTTAAATGCACGTTTACAAGGTTATGCAGAATCCAGGAAGAAAAGGCAGGGATTTCTTCCTGGTTTATGGAAATACAACTCTAAAGTCTTCTGTGTGAGAGAGAAGCTCTGGAGGAATTCACCTCTGCTTCCTTTAGCATCACTTGTGGGTCACACAGCCACTGTCAGGTAAAACCTTTGGTTTCCACCCTGGAACCTGAAAAACCTGTTGGAAACTTTGGTCAAATCCTGAGAATTGTGGAAACCCCACTGAAATATTGAAATAAATGTTCTTCCTTTTCCACCCAAGAGTGAATTGGAGTAGCTCTTGTTATACAAATGCTGTTTTATTCCTTATAGATAGAGTTGCATTGTTGGAGGTTGTGAAAAGAGGTGATCCAGGGAGGTTATGCAGGAAATTCCCTTGTAGCAAGTGGCAAACAGCTGAAATCATCCATGCTGGGAATGTCAGAATTCCTTCTGTGCTAGCTAGAAGGTGTCTGAGATCCATGGCAAATAATCATAACTGTATTTTAAGTTTCTGTCCACGAGAACAGCAGTGTTTCCAATGGTAACAGAACCCAGTGGAAAATAAAACATCCAATTTAAGGATCTGAGTCAGACGCAGATTTCTGCTCTGCACGATTTAACACTCCCATAAACAGTGGTGTCTATTTTGTCACTCAGCAGAGATGTCTAAATGAATGCACAAAATAGCCCAGATTGTTTGAGGACACACTCTGGTGGATTTTCTTGTCAGGATACTTTTGATCAGCTGGTAGTTTTCATGTGTTGATGATCATATTGATTGAACTCCGTGGTATGAGAGACCTTTTCCAGGGGTTCTATGGCTTTCGGATTCCATATACAAATAATCCCATTTGGAGAAGATTGCAAAATTTTTAGAGAAAACAGCATCCTTTCATTTGAGTCTTTTTCCTGTGAGTTTTTTAGATTTACTCATTTTTGAGCAAAGGTGCCATTCTGTGTAAAATGATACCAAAAGATGGGAGTGCATAACTAGGAATGAGATCTCTGAAAAGTGACAGGTGATATGTTACATCTTACGGAACTGCAAACAAAATTTTTAAAAAAGTAAATATATAGGACTGTAGGCAGAACAGGAAGTATCATTGGATAAAGCGAGTTCATCTGGGAAAGGAAAAGGGAACTGAAATATTGGGAACGATTAAAAGGTTCAAGGGTTCAAGGCCAGGTTGGAGAAACCTGGGACAGTGGAAGGTGTCCCTGCCCATGGCAAGGGGTTGGAATTCGATGAACTTTAATATCCCTTCCAATCCAAACCATTCCATGATTTGCTGGCTTTTCCAAAATTGTTAATGTCTAATACCACCATCAGAATCAAATCCTAAATAATTCTTGAAGTAAATAGACATCAGTCAGCTCGTTTAAGTATCTGGTGTTACAGGAAAATATTTTGGCTTGATTTGCTTTTCATCTTGAGAAAATAAAGTAAAATTCTGAACAATGAGTTCTTCTCTTGGTGCTGCAGGAGCATTTCCAGAAAGACAGCACTGCTCTAATAGAGGGTGACCACTACAAAGTCTTTTATGTTGCATGCAAGTCATACAGTAAATCCTGAAGTTTGGACGTCACAGATTCCCAGTGGGATTTGGGCAGATGGACAACTCTGGTTTAATTTGGTTTCAAGTCAAGGTTTCTGACTGTGATTTCTGCAAAGGCACAGAGGTTATCATATCAGTGTAATCTTTCCCAAGATCAGAGAAACGTCTTAAAAGAACCAGGAACATGAACTGGCCACATACACAATCCCTGCCTGAGTAGATCCCAAACTTCCAAGGTCTTTTTTGCCTGGTATGAACAATGCATTCAGGTTTTTAATGGAGCATTGCAGCTTGTTTCTTAGAAAATAATGTTAAGGCAGGGGTCAAACCATCACGTTAATTACCTGGAGGTCATTTGGAGAAAATTACTATCAAATGTGTTGAAAAAGGTTTTATATTCTCCCCGAAATTATGATCAGCTGTTTCTATGGAAACTGCAACAGGAGTTCATAAAAGCTCTTTAATGGAGGTTTTCAAAAGCTTCAACGTCCTGAAGTCTCCCAACATTCACGGAAAAAGCAGATGGGGAGAGTGTCAGCCCTGCTGCAACTCTGATTTCAGCCAGAGCTCCACCAGGCACGGATCGAGTCCCCAGCAATTACAGTTTTATGGGATACAGGGATAAATAGGATAAGATAATATTTGAATTGTAATCCTCCCATCGTTCTCCTCCGTCGGACACCGTCAACCCGAGGAAGCAGAGCAGATCTTGGAGGAACAGAGCTATTTAAAAATGAGCATTATTTCAATCTGTAGAACATCCTGGCCTAGGATTTGATTCTCCCATTTCCATATTCCATTAACTGCGCTGTTCTGGGGCGCTCAGGCTGGAGCGAGGCTGAACATTCTGTTTTACACACGCTTAACTTTGAGCGTGTGAATGGTGATATCGACTTCAATGCAGCAAGATAAGAAAATGCTTAAGTGCTTTGCTGGCTTGGAGCCAGATTGCTCAGCTCCCAGCAAGAGAGAGAGCCCAAATCAGTGATTAATAGTAATGAAAGCGAGAATTTGCATTTTTTTAGATAGTTTATTGATAACTTTCCTGAGATGAACGTTCCTTTTATCTCCCATGTGCACACACAGCCTGTTTCTCCGCTGTAAAACATGTTCAAGAGGCGTTCACTCTCCTTTAGTGGAGGACTAATCAACATGAATCTTGCAAAAAGAGGGATAATGGGATGTTTTAGTTCAAAGTACAGCTGTGGTTTATTAGAGTGATTTGGGGATGATTCACACTATCACTGCTTTGCTGACAAACCTGTCAGCTACATCTTCAAAGCTCAATAACAGTCCAGAAAAAAAAAATGTTGCTGGAATTATGGTGAAGAAGAGACCATTACATAATTTAATGGAAGTGATAGAAACACCCTGATAGATGTTACAGATATATAGATATTAGTTATGTATGATTTTTCTGCTCTGATTTTTGACAACTCCCATTTGTTGAGGGTAATGAAATCCTGTATGGAATTGAACCACAGACTGTTTGCAGATTATGGAATTCTTTATGTTTGTCTGGGTTTGTATTTGCTAATGAACTTGTAAGGGATGAAAGTAATAATCAAAGTTTGCTCATCAGCATAAAAAGTGGATTTCTGTCCTTTGCTAAAGGGATATGGGATGGAAGGGGAGAGAAAATGGAGAGAGAGAAAACAGGGAGACCTCAAACAATGTGTGTATGAAAAAGTGTAAGTAAACCTGATGTATTTTAGAGAATTCCCTGCAATTGCACTGAAGTTGTCACTTTTTTGGTTACCAAAAGGGGCACAAGAGACTCAAGAACTGGTCAGCCTTAACTGTTGGTGGTTGATGGTGTTTGGGATCTGGAAGGGATTTGAGATCCCAAATGGGACAGATTAAAAGTCACTAGAGATTACATCATGTTCTTACTTATAGACTAAAGTGGGATTCGGTTGAAGTCCATGCTTAAATCCCACTATTCTCTAGGAGAATCAACCGTTTTAGCCATCCACTAAAACTTTGTTCCCTCTCCATCTCACTAATTAAAATAAAAACATAGTAACCCCCCCAAGTAAATATAAGCACACTCAATATGAACAACGGATTCCAAGTATTTTGTTTTGTTATGGAGACTCTGATTCTGTTACAGCTTTTTCCTGTTGAGGGTCCAAGACCAAAATACATACTGGGACCCACAGAATTTCAATTTCATGGAATCCTGGTATGGTTTGGGTTGGGAGAGACGTCAGAGATCATCCGGTTCCAACCCCTTCTATTGCATAGGTTCAGTACAAGGAAACTTTGTTGGGTCTTTGTCTCAGCCACACTCAGGTGAAATGAATCATCTCTCTCAACTCCATCCCAGCCCAGGTTCTTTTTCAGGGTTAAATTGCTGTGCTATTCCTAAAACATTTCAAAAAGCGCCTATTCCTCAAAGCCCTCCTTCATTTGTCATCCAAATAAGGAATTCTTAAAATTCTCTAACCTATTCTCAGTGTTTTACTTGAGATTCCATTAGTAATAGAATAATTAACCTGATGAATTATTTTCATGGGAGGAATGAAAGTACTTTCAATAGGTATCAATGTGGTGTTAACAAAAATAGGTTTCTTCTATTCAAGGAGGCAATTAAACATCAGCAGACAACCTGTGCTATTATTGTGCTTTTATTTGTCTGATTTGTCTGATTTCTAGGAACTGTTCATTTTGCTCATTTGTTCATAAGTAGACAGAAACCCAATGTAGTTTAAACCTCAGTAACCTGCTTCAAAATTTGGCTGTCCAACACCCCTGTAATGCCATTCCTTGGAGCAGTGCCGAGGATACTTATTTAATTAAATATCATCTGCTTCCTCATTCATATGTGGTTCTTCTTGGCTGTTTTGTTGTTTCCTTTGTGCAGAAATCAGCCAATAAATTTGCATCAGCCCTGATGTATTTTCTTCATTAGCTGCTTGGGCTGATGAGTCCCCAGGCAGGCCTTAATTTGATTTACAGTGTACAAAGAATTGAACCTTTTTACAAATTAAAACCAAAATGAAACAAACGGTAAGACAACAACCTTCACCAAAGCTCTGGGAAGTGCTACTGTTTGTTCTTGTCCTTTGGAAGAATAATGGACAGAAACTCCAATGATGTCATAGTAAATTATTACCATAAAATTAATTAGAATCATGGACTGGCTTAATTCTAAATATATGTGTTTGTGCTTAATTAATAGTCCTTATTAAGGCAGGAATTTTCATCAGCTTAAACCTGAAGCTTGTTTTTTATTTTCTGTTATAAATTATATTTGTTTAAAGTCTTCCAAGTCAGGTTGTTGAGATGGGAATTTCCAGGATTTAATGTGGGATAGTGACACATGTGAGGGAATAAATGCAAATTATGTGTGTCAGTGGTAATTAATAACAAAGTCCAGCGCATCTTCTCCAGGCTGGACACCCCCAGCTCTCCCAGCCTGTCTCCAGAGCAGAGGATTTTGACAGTTTTTAGATTGATTGAAGTGAGCAATGAGATTTGAGGCTTCTGCTTTGAATTCCAGACTGAGAAATCCAAATGAATACTTAACACTGAGCAAGCCAAGGTTTACAGCCAAGTTCCTGCTTTAAAATAGGGGGGGCAATTTGAACTCTCAAATTAAATTTTCACAGAGATTTTTAAGTTGAATATGGATAAATATTTCTTTATTTTCTTAAAATATGTCCTGAGAAGAAGCTGAATTAAAGCTTTGTAGAATTTATAAAAAATTAATAGAGGGAGACATTGAAGCAGGAAAATTTTCTATAAAAATTGGATAGAGACAATGAAACACAAAAATTTTCCTTGAGCAGTGGAAGTTTTATAGGGAATGTGAAATGAATCCACTATGAGCAATGGTCAAGCACAATTATCAGTGTCAGGACACTGCAACTGCTGCTGAGCTCCTGATGGAAAATCCCTGGGTTTTGTTTCCATATTTTCCTCACTAGGAATGATCGTGGTTTCTAGGAGTGATTTCTAATATTTTGCTACTTGTGATTGAAGTCTGGTCAGTAAATATCGACCTTTTGCAAAATATTCCTCCTGTGTTTCCCCTTTTCCTTGGTGGGTGCTATACCTAAGACCTTTCCGTGTGATTAATTTGCAGGACTGTTAAATCCCAGTTCCTGAGCACATTCCTGCACAGTAAGTGCTGCTTTAGCAGAAACAGAGCAGATTCCAGCAGGTTTTCATCCTGCTGGAACCTCAGCCCAGCTTTCCACAGGAATGTTTTGGGATCAGCTCTAGTGCGGGATGCCCAAATCCAGAGCAGCACTAACGTGGGTGACTGTGACCCCCAGGAATCCCTTTCTTCTTCTGGTCCTTCACCCAGGGACAGCTCAGGCATTAATGTGTCACACACTGTAAAATAACACAGAGTGGTACCTGTGGTGAGCATTTTTCCCCGTCACTAATTCCTGTCTGGAGATTTGTAATGATATAAATGGGTTTGGCTGGAGTTTATTTTGTGCATCCATTATGTGGAGCCAGGCTGGGAGAGCTGGGGGTGTTCAGCCTGGAGAAGAGAAGGCTCCAGGGAGAGCTCAGAGCCCCTTCCAGAGCCTAAAGGGGCTCCAGGAGAGCTGGAGAGGGACTTGGGACAAGGGATGGAGGGACAGGACAAGGGGCAATGGCTTCCAACTGGAAAAGGGAGATTTGGATGGGATATTGGGAAGGAGTTCTTGGCTGTGAGGGTGGTGGGGCCCTGGCACAGGCTGCCCAGAGAAGCTGTGGCTGCCCCTGGATCCCTGGCAGTGTCCAAGACCAGGCTGGACAGTGCTTGGAGCAACCTGGGAAAGTGGAAGGTGTCCCTGCCCATGGCAGGGGGTGGAATGAGATGATTTTAAAGGTCCCTTCCCACCCAATCCATTCCATGATATGATTTTATGAATCCTATAACAGAGTTCAGTTGGACTGGAGCAGTGATTTGGTTCAGTTTCACAGGGTCAGGCCTTGGCTTTGCAGCTCGCTGATTTCCATTTCTGACCTGGGCTTCTCTTGCAAGCCTTGCCCTCTGCTTTTCACCAACTACAAATGTTTAACTGGAGTGATTTGCCTTCCCACAGGAAGCTTGTGAGACACTTGAGGGCAGAATCCAGATCTTACAAGTCTGACTTCAACTTCTTTAGAGTTCCCACACTTCATGTCCTCTATTGCAACAACTGTGACTTCTTCACTTAAGTCACTTCATTTCCCTGTATTAAATTTGTTTCCTTGTCAAGATCTAGCACTAATTCAAATTATATCTCTTTCCGTTGCTGATTAAGTCGTTAACATTTAGTACTGATTTGAACATCAAAACCACTAATCAAGCACAAATATTAATGCCTCTGGTTTGGAGCTTTCTCCCTGACCCAGGCTGTGGTGGATCTGTTACAGATCACGAGGGCTCAGGGCACAAAATTCCTGGTGCAGCATTTTTCATGGAGAATGTGAAGAGAGATTGGAGGGATTTCTTCACCTGCCTGCTTTTGTTCCCCTGGCAGGTGATAATGGGATTTATTTGTGATACTTGGAGCCCTGTCCATCCCCAGTACATTCATTTACTCCATGATCTGTCCATCCTGTTCCCTTCTTGTTCATCAGTCCTAACTCTCTGCCTGTGGACTTTTCCTTGGCAGGGATGATGGATTCCATTTGATGGCGGTGAAAAATATTCTACTGAGTTCAGTAGAGAAAAACTCTGTTAATAAATGAATGTAATGCAATGGTCTGGTAATTAACCAGTCTGGATGATCCCATATTCCTTTTTATCCATCAGCTTTAAGAATCTGTCCTTTCTAAACAGGACCTTCCATTCACGGTTATCTTCTTTAAACTAGAAGAGGGGAAATTTTGGTTGGATTTTGGAAAGAAATTGCTCCCTGTGAGGGTGGGGAGGCCCTGGCACAGGGTGCTCAGAGAGGCTGTGGCTGTCCCTGGATCGCTGGAAGTGTCCAAGGCCAGGTTGGACAGGGCTTGGAGCAACCTGGAATAGTGGGAAGTGTCCCTGCCCATAGCAGGGGGTGAAAGAGGATGAGCTTTAAGGTCCCTTCCACCCCAAACCATTTCATAATTCTGTGATTTTTGAGCTTTAATATGATTAATCTGGTGTTTTTAACAGTGTCTCTTTGCACCACTTTTCTGTAATAAACCTTCCCTCTTTCTAGTGGCTTTTTCTTTTCCTGGGAATGTAGAATTCCACATGTGATCCGTGAGCTGTAATAACCACAACATCACTGTAAAGCTCTCACTCTTGTTCATTTTTGTGCAGGTATCTCAGAGACCTCAGGCCTCTAAAATAACATCAGCTGTATTTAGGTGTCTGAATATTTCCAATGTGCAGGGTAACTCAGTAACTTCCTTGCTTTTTTCTTTATTTTTTTTCTTCTTTTACTACATTAAATATACATTTATAAATTCAGATACCAACAGTGTGAGCCTCTTGCCTCCTTTAAATTAATCCCACAGCAGGGTGGGGTTTTTGCTGATGCTTATTTTGGCCACTGAGCCACTGAGTAGCTCTCCCAAATTCTGAATTAACGCTGGAGGACAGTGCAGCAAATAATTGAACTCCGTGTTTCTGGCCACTTCCATCTGGCATCGCGTCTTTCCAAAGGTTTTTGTGCCTGTTCCTGATCTCTTGGAGTGGAGCAGGATGAGTAAGAGTTTTCCAGTTGTTCTCCCTTTTCCTCCTGCATGAGGAGGGTTTGTTCAGCACTCACTGAATGTGCTCGAGGTGATAAGTAAACGATCAATCAAGGTTTTTTTTTAAGAAAACCCTAAACAGAAGCAAATTTAAAACACTTGGAGGCTTCTGAGAACGCCTTGAATTGCTGTTGAGCCACTCTTTTGGCTGAAAGCTGAAGTGATGGCCCTAAAAAACTCCTTACAACCCTTGCGTGCCTGGGGTGGTGGTGAGGCAGGATTAGTGAAAAGGAGGGAGAGAGATTAAAGGAGGAGGAATTTTGGAGAACAGTTCCCAAACTAAATATTGCTTGTCATGTTCTATAACTTATCAACAAGCTGACAGCCTATTTCAGATTTGGAAATCTCCCAGAATTTGAAAATAAATCAAGCTCCCCTTCTTTCAGTTCAAGGAATGCTTTGCCCCTTATCTTCCTCTGCTGTTTGTGGAACGGTGTAAGGGGAAGGTGGCCTAATCAAGCTCTAAATTAAATGGCTTGGCATTTTTCCAGTCCTTACTTTTTCCTGCTACCATGAACTGTGTCAAATCTTTTTTCCCCTCGGTTGGCTGTAATCAAAGTGTCATTTTGTCATTATTGATCCTTATTAGTGCCTGGAAGTGCTGTGGTTGAAAGTGCTGCTTCCTTAGCCCGAATTTACAGTCAATAAATAAAATTTTCCTCACCCTCACTTCTTCATGAGAATCTTTTCTTACACTTCCCTTATCTTTTCATGTATTTCTTTTAGTGAAATTCATATAAAACAACTGGACTGCATGAAGAGGGAGGAAGATGGGCCTCTTGTAACCTCTCTCCAGGCTCATCTTTTTTCTTTTGTTCCTTTTTCACTCCCCAGTAAGTTGCTGTTGAACTGTGACAACTCAGAATCTGTCAGTCCCACTGCCAACCCCCCTTTTTTTTTAGGAAATTGAGATAACTTTTCACTTCTGCCTTTTTAATGCTCCCTTTTCTCTTTGCTGTCACTCCCTGCAGTGGTGAAATCAATGATCTATTTGTGTCCTGGTGATTTATTTTTGTGCCTTCACATCTCCCCTGACAGAGTTCATTTAATACTGAGCTCCAGTATTAAGTGAGCTCCAGTCCAGAACCTTCCATTAGCGATGCTGGAATGGTTTTCCCAGAGAAGCTGTGGCTGTCCCTGGATCCCTGGAAGTGTCCAAGGCTGGGTTGGATGGGGCTTGGAGCAACCTGGGACAGTGGGAAGTGTCCCTGCCCATGGCAGGGGGTGGCACTGGATGAGCTTTAAGGTCCCTTCCAACCCAGCCCATTCTGGGATTCTGTGACTGGATAAATGTCATAGTTTAAATTTACAGATCTTCTTTTCCTGCTGTTCAGTTGATCTGGATTTATTTTTTGAGGAAACAACCAAAGCAGTCCCTTGTCTTTGTGTGAAAATTCTCTCCATGTAATTGAAACAAGTTTCATTCCCAGTCTTTGACACCTAAAATATTACCTATTAGGTAATTTGTGTGTTAGGTAATTTAGGTGATTTGCTGGAATTCCAAAAAGTCAAATATGAAAGACTTATCCACCACTTTCTGCATGAAATACACAAGGAAAGCAATTTAATTGCATTTTGATTCTCAGTTCACTGTCCAAGAATTTTATATAATTGTTTATTAGAGGTTATTGTAATCTCTACTACAATAATTAAAAGATGAAAAGCAATAAAGGAAATAATCCTGTTGCACAACAACAGGGCTGCCTGACTCTGTGTGTTTTCTTTTGCAGTTATTAACCAACAGAGGTATTTTTCTAGTGAAAATTGTGTTTCAAGAATTGTATTACCAGCTAAACAATTTCAAAAGCTGCATTTAATAATATTGTAAAATAGAACTATTTCCTATGGCTGACTGCATAATGCAGCTTCCTTGAATAGTACAACCCTTTGCTAATTAACTGGGTGCTTTCATATCAGTAGCTGATTATTGCTTCTGGAAACAATCATTTAGCCACTGAGAGAGGAACAACACATCTTAATAAAGACATTTTTCCTTACAGATCAGCTCATTAAAAATTTTCTAGTGCGTGTCATCTGCAAGGCTGTAAAGTGGCTGTGACTGATCCTGTAAAATTCTGTGGGTTTCTGTCTGTAAAATGGGAATGTAACAGGGGTGGCCAAATGGTCAAAGGATTGTTTTGATGAAAGGAATCTGTTAGAAATATTGGTATTAAAAATACCCTGTCTTTAATTGCTATTGTGAACTTGAGATTGAATTGGAATGTTCCAGAAAAATACAATTACAGGGAAAGCATTTTTGCTCTAACTCTGATTTTGATTCGATGAGACAGAGTTCAATAAAATGAATGTTGAGCATTTGTTTTACTTAAACTAACGAGCCATCCTGAGTAGAGAAATCAAATGTAAAATTATCTGTATAATGACAAACAGCCTTCACACAAACCAGGCCATATTTTTTCCTGCATTTGGGAACTCTACATATTTATTTCAATATTTGGATGTCCCTTTAATTGTGGGCACTTATCTAGAAGTGTTTTTTGTGCTGTTACCCTGGCCAGCAGAACCATCTCAATCCTCTGTAAAGGTTTTGTTGACAGTTACGTAATTTTAATTCATTTGTATAAACACCAGTGAGGAACAAATCCGTGAGTCACAAGCCCTGGGCAGGCTGTGTCAGGCAATCTTTAATTTAAGAGCTGGGATTGAAAACTCAGTGTGAAGTTCATTACCAAGTGGTTTTATTTGGACACTTGGTATTGCCTATAAATCTGCTTGTCCTGACAGAGGTGGCCCCACAATCATCTCCTAAAATTTCTCTTTTCAGAAGGACAAATCATCTGGTAGGAACAGGACTGACTCAGGCTGGGGGGACCTCAGGAGGTCTCAGGTCAAAGCAGGGTCAGACAATCGCGCTGTACAAAGTGTTCCAGAGCTTCATCCTCACCATCCTCCCTACATCCACTTGGAACCTTCCCCCTCCATTTGTGGCAAGAGGAAACAGCCTCAAGCTGCATCAGGGGAGGTTTAGGTTGGATCTTGGGAACAATTTCTTCATGGAAAGGGTTCAGCTGCCCAGGGCAGTGGTGGAGTCCTCATCCCTGTGGGTATTTAGGAGTTGTGTGGTTGTGGCTCTTGGGGACATGGATTTAAACCCAAGTGTATCCATTTGGGACATAAAGTGAGAAAAAGCTGAATTTTACCCAAGAGTTTTGGGACACGGATGCTCTCAGTGGAGGAATCCAGCTTCCTCCTCCTTCCTTTGCCTAATGGGATTTTAAGTGATCATCCTCTGCTTTCATCGAGACTCCCTTGATCAACAAACAGTGAAGAAACAGCAATTTTTTGGGTAATGCCTTTGACCTTTAATGGTTCGGACTTGATAATCTCAGAGGCCTTTTTCAACAAAATGATTTAATAATTCTTTGATTCTCTGGGCTTGGTGATGGCCCTGGCAGTGCTGGGATAGTGATTGGACTCACTGATCTTAGAGGGCTTTTCTAACCCCAGCAATTCTGTGATTCTGTGGTTGCTCCAAGCCCTATCCAACCCGGCCTTGGACACTTCCAGGGATGGGGCAGCCACAGTGCCAGGGCCTCACCACCCTCACAGGGAGGAATTCCTTCCTAATATCCCATCTAACCCTACTGTCATTCAGTTTGAAGCCATTGCTCCTTGTCCTGTCACTCCAGGCTCCTGTAAAAATTTCCTCTCCATTTTCTTTTGTGGGCTCCCTTCAGGTGCTGGAAGGCCACAATGATTGGTCTGGTTGAGAAAAGGATCAGAGTTAATTTAGCTTCCAAACCTCTTGGACTCCATGGATTAACTCTTGGCTTTTGGTGGGGAGCAGAGCCTGTGCTGTGTGGAGATGAATTGGTGCCATTTGTTCCCAATAGTGTCCCTCAGACAGGAATAAATTCCTTATGCTTAGATCAGGAATAAATTCCTGCTCTCACATTCCTCTGTAACATCAGAGAGAACGGCTTTTATATTTATCTGTGCAAAACCTTATGCATACCTTCAATCACATCAATTTTATTTTGTTTTATTTGAGTGTTTCTCAATAAACCCAGCCATGGGGAGGAGTTCCAGCTGCAGCATTTCCTCTCCTCACTTTCTGTCAGCCCCCTGGTCCTCATTTCGTGCCTCCACTGAGTCATCAGCACTGGTCTAATGGACTGGAACAGCCCAAGGTGGATGGTAATTACTTATTGAGTTGCTGATAGCCCAGATGAGAATAGGACTTATTAGATCAGGAATAATGAAAAGCTGTGGTTAATGCAGAAAATCTAGAGTCTGAAAGACAAGTGTCTCAATTTATATATGTATTTTTTAATATGAAAAGAAGTTAAAATAGTGGTATAGGAAGGTTTAAAATTAATTACATGAATGATGTTCCAAGTTGTTTCAGAATTCCAGGTGTTCTTGGCTGAGATCTTTTTAAACCTTTTTACCTGCCACTGTTGGGGAGGTTTAAGGGAACAAAACATGTATAAAGTGACCACTGATATTTTAAATTTATTTTTTTTTTTCTCTTCAGATGAATATGATCTGCTTTTTTGTCCACTTTCACGTATCATTTCAGGCATAGACCTGGCTTCCTTTATTATCCTTTTCCTTTATGGAAAAGTAATTTTCTCCTTCATCATCATGAAAATTCCGTTATTAAAAGTTCTGCTGCTGCATTGTTAAATAAAATAACAATAATAACAATAATTATTTGATTTAACTGACGCATCAAGTTGGGAACATGGTGTTCCACTCTACAGGATAATGTAGAACATCAATGGAGACATGACCCTGAGCTCAGAAAGAATCTTGAGATTGCAAAGATTCGGAAAAATAGGGAAGATTAGAAGGATGCTTTGTGTTTTGCTGTAGAGCTTGATTTGGAGAGTCTGTCTCTGTGGTCTTTTCCTGAAATATGTTTTTGAACATCAGTGTCACAAAAAGCTCAGCCTGATTCTTTCAGAAACAAAAAGAGCCTTTCATTATCCTCAAGTTCCCATTTTTATGGTTCCATTCTAACTCTCTACAACAGAGGCTTCCAGAATCCCATGGCTGCAGTAAATAAAATTTGAAGTGGTTTTCCTGAAAGAGCCTTCAATACTTTTTCCACTTGGGAGAGAAACTTTGCCTTCAAGTAAGCAAAGAGTTGGAAGGGCTTGGATCAACCTGGGATATTGGAAGGTGTCCCTGCCCATGGCAGGGATGGAATGGGATGAGCTTTAGAATCTCTTGTAATTTCTGACTCAAAACTGCTTTTTAACTTACGTTACCCTACCTGATAAATCACCATCCCTCTCTCTATATTTTTATATTGAATGCACAATTTTGGTTGCCAGTTTTCAAATGCCAGGGAAAGTTCAGCAGTAACTTTATTAAAGACAGCAATTGTATTTTCATTATTCCCTCACTGCTTGTTAAATTGGGTTTGGAGTGTTTTATGGATCTAGAGCAATAAACATTGTCTTACTGTGAGAGGTATTATAAAGTGTTAAGAAAAACATAATTATTGTTATTGGAAATGTTTTAATGTGAGAAGGCCAGATAAACTTAATTAGAAGGTTTTTTCACCAATTAACTTGATATTTTTGAGCTCTGGTAATGTCATTTAGAGCCTTTCATCTCTGGGCATCACCCCATAATCTTTGATAGTCAGGAGCAGGCAAAATTTGCTGTCTGAATTTTGGCAGCCGCTCAACACTATTCCATCTCCATTTGTACAAAGATAAATATTCCTCCTCTTTCCAATATAAGTTTAAATTCAAAAATAGCACAAATTCAGAACCGTAACTTCCAGGCTGAGATCTTTCTTGTTTGCCATAAAATCTGGCATGTGGATCATCTGCGAGAAGTTGTAGCTTAGAAAGAGACTTGAACCTCATCACGAGGAAGGTTCTCTTGGTTGTGTGATTAAAAATGCACCAAACCTGTTAAAATACAATTATTTTCCTCGTATACCAGTTGAAATAATACCCAGGAGCCAGTTGCTGGCAAGATCCTACAATATTGAGTGCTGAGCTCTCAGGAAAATCTGCCATCAGTTCACTGGGAGGTGTTGAATCATTGCAGAAAGGTGTCCTTGATTCTGTAGCACCAGGGGCTGCAGCTGAGGCAAGAAAAATCAGTGCAAAATTGGAGTCACATTTGTGACACTGTTTCAGCAACAGGAGGGTAAAAGTATTGTAGGACTGTTGTGGTTTTCTGCCAAATAGGCTTTAAACACCCAGGGCACTTTGTTTTGTTTATTTCTGGTTAATCACGACACATTAAAGGACTAAAACCATCATTAGTTTTGTCATTTTAGGAAGGAAAAAAATGTTAAAAAACCCCAGCATCTCTTTTATGTCCCAAAAATGTGCTTTGGCTGGCATGAAACCACAAGCATTAGCTCAGTTGGTCAGTAATTTCAGTGTATGACAGATCTGGGGATTTAAATTCTGTTATTAAGATTGTTCAGAGCAAAAAAAGATGGGGAAGAATGTTAAACTTCTAAACAAGGCACTTTATTAATTAGACCTGTATTTGTTAACAAAAGGAGGAAACTTTTAGGAAAAAAGGAAAGTGCTGTGGATTTGGGTACAAGTACTTTATATTTCTTGAGCATTGGAAAGATTGGATTTCTGTTATGTAAGGAAAGTGGATTTACTGTTATTTACGGAATTTTCTCTACTAAAATAATAAATTTTGGGGTTCAACTAACGCATAACAACACAGTCAGCCCTTACTGGGCTTGATGGGGTTGTTTTCTTCCTCAGAGGAGTGAAAGTCATTGGAAATACAGGATTCCCTGGAAAATTAAAATGAAATTAGGTGCCGCAGTGGAGATGACAAACCACTTCTTTACAAATAATAAAAATTGTTGGATTCATTTGGCCAATCTCACCTCAGGCCAGTCACCCCTGGCTCCATCACATCACAACGGGATAAATGTCCTCAAGGAATGATTGGAGTATTTTAGCTGATGGCTTTGGGATGAGATGAGTCATGTTTAGAATTTCCAGCCTACAACACTCCATGCTTTATTTGTTTATCTCTATTGCCATAACAGGTTGAAATGTTAATTTTGATGATTTTCGGAATAAATTCTCGTTTTCAGCTGAAATCCTCTGCGATTTGTGGGGCTATTCATAGAAATGAGCATAAAGAAGCTAATTTTAGCATGAGTGAGCTAAAATCTCCCATGTTGCTTGTTCCACAGTCAATGGAGGCACAGGGAGTGGGAGAAAACCTTGTTCAGAAGGAAGTTCAAAGCTGAAATCTGGTTTTAGAAGGACTGAATTGCTCTCTGCTCGCGCCTCCAAGGCTGGCAGAGCTCAAGGAGCATTTGGACAACACCGTCAGGCATAGGGTGGGATTGTTGGGGTGTCCTGGGTAGGGCCAGGAACTGGAATTCGTGATCCTGGTGGGTCCTTTCCTACTCAGGATATTCTCTGTATTCAACTCCCTGAATCTGTGGTTCAGTGCCAAACCCTGGCTCCCTCTGAGAACTTGTGTCACTTACTGAGGTTTGCTTTGGCTGAGCAGCCAAACTCATCCTCCTTCATTTCCAACCCTCCTTTGCATCCCATGCTAAATTACTCATACACTTGGGAAGGCGCAAAATGGGAACTGGGACTTCACTGTGAGACATCCCTTCAGGATGGATCCTGTGGATGCAGTTTTGTAGTGGTCAGTGGCTGATTTGGTTTTTGTTGGTTGCAACTTCAGTAAAGAAACAGAGTTTGAACCTTAAATTTTGGAGTGATTTATTTGGCTTAAGGTGAGAGTTAAAAAAAAGGACATTTGTTACTTACGATATATTTTATATTGCAATTATTGTCACTGAGAAATAGAATATCAAACTTAAACTGTGTCAGCTGTTCATGATGAAATCATAACAATTTTTTAAAATTGGGGTAACTACTTCCCATTTTACTTCAGGAATGTTTTTTATTACAATCCCTTCCCTATCCACTCCATATCATAACATAGTCAGCCCTTACCGGGCTTTTCTTCCTCAGAGGAGTGCAATTCATTGGATACTGGATTCCTGCAAAATTAAAGTGAAATTAGGTGCTACATTGGAGATAATGAATCACTTTTTTAACAAATGTTGTATTCATTTGGCCAATCCTTCCCCAGGCCAGGAACCACTGGCCCTATACATACATTGACTCTGCTGGACATGGGGAAAGGCTCTGGAATCTTCACAAAATCGTGGAATTACGAATGGGATGGCAGAATGGTTTGGGTTGGGAGGGACCTTAAAGGGGATTGTTGCAACCAAACCTGGCCGCACAATCCCAAACCAGCACTTGGTAACATGCTCCTTGCCTTCATTTTGCCATCAGCTCCCGAGCTGCTCCAAGCAGTAAAATCACAATTCCCTTTATCTCCACAAAGCCCAGCTTGGCTCTCCCGGTTTCCCTTCTGTGTGCCGAGGGGGGAAATCACCAGGAAAAAGGCTGGAGCAGATTGGGAGGCTCAGCTGAGCGTTGGGGCTGGTCATTTATCACTGTCAGCGGGGCCAGGGGGGGGACGAGGCACCGGAGCGTTCGCGCTCATCCGTGGAGTGACAGCTGACGGGAGCCTGGCGCGCCCTCCGGGCTGATAATCTGCCACGGAGTGGGAATGTGTGCCAGGGAGATACTCTATCACCAGCCGCACGCTGCTCCCCACGGCTCCACGAGGGAAAAGGGAGCAGCAGCAGGGCTTTGAGGGGAGGTGGGAATTGGGACGTGCTGCTAAAACGGGGATGGGCCTCGCCGCTGCGGATTCGTGGATTCTTAAATCCGGGTGGATGGAGTGGTGTGGGGAGGCACGGGAATGATAATGGGATGGCAGCATTCTGGTGGAAAGTGCTGGGTGTGTTTCACATCTCGGTTTAATTCTGCTACGAAGTTCAGGAATTATTTGAAAATAGCCAAAGCCACCCTGGCAAATACAGGCCTCAGCAAATCGAGATATTCAAAAGAACAAGAAAAATGTCTTGTGATCTAAAACTGAAATTACAGCAGGAAGAATCTGATAGGAGAAGGTTAATACATATTTCCTGCAATGTTCGGCGTGAAGAAGGTTGAGGGAATTGGGATTGTTCAGCCTGGAAAAGAGAAACTTTGGAGTGACCTAATTGTGACCTCTTCCAGTACCTGGAGGGAGCCTAAAAGAAAGGTGGAGATGGAATGTTTACAAGAGCATGGGGAAGGACTTCTCATGCCACAGGGCAGGGATAGATGGGATATTGGGAAGGAATTTTTCCCTGTCAGGGTGGTGAGACCCTGGCACAGGTTTCCCAGAGAAGCTGTGGCTGCCCCTGGATCCCTGGAAGTGTCCAAGGCCAGGTTGGACAGGGCTTGGAGCAGCCTGGGATAGTGGAAGGTGTCCCTGCCCATGGCAGGGGGTGGAACTGGATGAGCTTTAAGGTCCCTTCCAACCCAAACCATTCCATGATTCCATGAAATATTTCCTGTAGGTGCTAATTTAGAGCAAGGCTCACAAGCCAGTGTGAGAATATCCCAATTCCAAAATTTCATGTTCTGTCACCTAATAAAAAGTTTTGCATTTTGAATTTGGTCAATCTGCAAGCCAAAACTTACAGTTTTGAATTTGCTGTTATTTTTATTAACTATATTCCATTTTGCTTTTCATGACAAATCATATGCATTGACTTAACTGGGGAACATTTTAATTGAGCACTGCTGGAGATTTTCCAATAAATTAACATTACATGTTTTTAACAGATGTCTGAAGTTGACATTGTTATTAGACATTGTAATTAATAGAAGTATTACCCAAATTAAAATCTCAGGACCTCAGAAAAATTAAATTGTAGGTGACTGAGTGATGTTAACTCATTAATAGAGAGTGACTCTTGAATTCCCTCCACTGGGTTTTATTAGCCCAGTAAACACATTTTTCCAAGTAGCTGGAGAGGGAGTTAGAGAAGCCCTTTGGTATAAGGGTCTTATGAATCAAGACATGATTTACCAATGATGTGAAATTTTTTGCCTGTCATTGTCCTATTGGTATAATATGCCCAAAAGTACTTTTCTGGGATGTTGTAATGTTTTAATATCATAGAATTGTAGAATCCTAGAATGGTTTGGGTGGGAAAGGACTTTGAAGATCGTCCAGTTCCAATCTCCATATATGTAATTAAATATTTGAAACAACTCTGCTCTTTGCCTACAAATTTACGGCCAGCCTCGAATTTCAAAGGGCTTTTCCCACTTTGAGCACACACTTTGTGTGTGAATGTCCAGCAAAAATTATCTTGAGTCTCACTCTGAGAAGCCATGGACATAAAAATTGGTAACAACTCATCAGTGTTACATAAGGCTTAACTGCTCTCAGGGTGGGCCCTCAAAAAGGGAGCAGCCTAAATCCAGAGTCACACTTAGAAGGTTATTTATGTAAATATCAACATGTAATAGGAAATTGTAAATAAACAATGTGATTGAAAGCAGTTGGGAGGGGATTTTTTAGGTCTGGGTTGTTTTACATTTCAGAGGCTTCCCTAGAATTTGGCATTTCTGGTGCTGATTTCCAAGTGAGGAGATGTTGAACTGAGCAGTGCCAGGAATTCATTGACCAGCAGAGATCAGACCCCACCCCGTGGCTTTCCAAAATTCATGAAAGTTTATTTCTCCCATGAATCTTCAGGCCTTCCCTCATGTGGTTCCTGCCCTTTTTAGGCAGTTTTTTCCTCAAGAATTATGGGATGCAAACTCATATCCTATAACAGGAGAAAAGAGTGTTCTGGAGCTGCTTTGCCTCTCCCTGTGCTCCATCATGGAATTCCTCCCCGAAGCTTTGTGCTGCTTCCCGTTTTCCACGGCGTACACACCATGTTCCAGATGAGCATCCAGGGCATGTTTTATTCATGTGCTTTTCACCCCTTAGTTGGAATCATTAATAAAGCTGCTAAATAAACCCAGGCTTGACAACCCTGCTCGCCACACCCCACTGGACATCTCCTCCCGCTCCCTTACCCTCTGTTTATCACCATCCTTTGTTTGGATCTCTTGGTTTTCCAGCCTGTCTGAAGCCATTCTTACCCAAGCTGGTTAATATAAGGGTTTCAAGTGGGCTTTTGAGAGGTGTTGTCTGTGATTATGGAGTAAATCCCGTTGTATTTTATCATCTTCATTCAGTTCCTGGGCTAACAGGAGGCCCCATGAAAAGCAGGAATGGCAGAGATGGCCTGGATAGTTTGTGGTAGGTGGATAACTCAATGCCAGGCTCTGCTTCAGCTTTAAGGCTCTTCTATTTTCTTTTCAGTTTTATATTTCAGGAAGTTGTAGACTTCCCATCCATGGAAGTGTCCAAAGCCAGGCTGGACAGGGCTTGGAGCAAGCGGGGATAGTGGAAGGTGTCTGTATTTTTATTATTTTCTTTTGTGTTACCCCATCCAACCTGGCCTAGGACACTTCCAGGGATGGGGCAGCCACAGCTTCTCTGGGAGGTTAAAAAGTATAAGTTTTAAAAATAAGAACTGCTCCTTATGTTATGACAGAACGCCATGAATTCGGATTTTGGAAAATGAAATGATGTGACAGTCTCAAAAATACCACAAGAGTTGATTATTTTGTGTCTCTCATGTTTATGTTATTTTTCTGATCTGGCAGAAAGATAACATAAATGTATCTTTCTGATCCTTCTAGAACAGGATTCTTACAAAATTCAAGATTCCTTTTGGTTAGTGTCATTACTTTCCTCTGCCATTGTTTCCTTTGCTATTTTGATAACATATTTTACCATTAAGGTTTGTTCTGGTTCATAACCCATAATCTCCATTGGTGCAGAGGCAATATTTTAATAAATATTTGTGTACACACAGGTACATCTAATCCTTCCCCTGAACAGATCCTGAATCTCTGATATTACTGCAGGGTTATAGGTGGAATTCATCCACATTTGTCACTACTTTCCTTATAATCAGTGCTCAGAAATTGACATTTTTAAGCATGATTGGTTTTATCTTGAAGAAAACAGTGTGTCAAATGAATCACCACACAAGTGTCTCGTTCTTTCCAGAGCACAGGAGGATTCAAGGCTGAATACTCAGATGTAGATGTCCAGTGTTGAAGATGAAAGCCAAGTGCAAGGGTCCAAGCTTAAGAATGTTTAATTTAGCCTTAATTTTTATACCCCAAACCTCCAAAATTCAACACCTAAGAGTCAGAGAAGAGATCAAGCAGAACGTGTGGTCACAGTCAGGCTGTGATGGGTCACCTTTTTCTTTTTTTTTTTTATGTGACTTTTCCACACACCTCATAGACTTTGTGTGTGGAAAAGTCACATAATCTCACAATCCCAGAATTGTTTGGGTTGGAAAAACCCTCAGAGATCACTGAGTCCAACCATTCCTGACTGCCAAGGCCACCACTGATCCATGTCCTCAAGTGCCAAATCCACGGGGTTTTTAAATCTCTCCAGGGATAGGGACTCCCTCCCTGTCCTGAGCAGCTGTGCTGGGGATAGACAGCCCTTTCCAGGAAGGAATTGTTCCCAATATCCAACCTGACCCTCCCCTGGAGCACTTCGAGGCTGTTTCCCCTCATCCTGTCCCTGTTCCCTGGGAGCAGAGCCTGACCCCTTCGGCTGTCCTCCCCTGTCAGGGAGTTGTGCAGAGCCACAAGGTCCCCCCTGAGCCTCCTTTTCTCCAGGCTGAGCCCCTTTCCCAGCTCCCTCAGCTGCTCCATGGTTTGTGACTTTGTCTCATTGACAGCAGTAATTGTTACTGTACTTTCCAGGACACTTTCCTTTATTCATGCCCCAAATATATCCCTGATCCTCATATTTTCCTCCCACACCCCGACTTCTCTGTCCCAGATGCCACCAATCCACTCCCCCACTCCCAATATGTACCTCTCCCCAGGGAATTGGGAGTTTCACAATCACATATTTCTCCTCCTCTGCACCTCCACCACTCTCTTTTAGGAAAGTTATTAATTTTCATTCCAAAACCTCATTTTCCTGTCACTCCTGGTCCATTTCCCTGAAGGAACTGCAGAACAAACCCAGTGTGTGATCTCTGGCCTTTGCTCATTAAGCAGCACTTCTGATTTTTGAGGAGCCCGTGTGTTTTGGAGGCTGAGCTGACATTCTGTGCCAGGACACATCACATTCCGTGCCATCAGTCAGTTCCTGTGTCCCAATCTGTTTGATGGCCTGGATGCAGAGAGCACAGCGTGTCATGTTGTGGGACATCATCTCCAGAATACATTTCCAAACTGGTTTCAGTTTGGAAACTGCCACTCTTCCTTTCCTGGGCTGTTTTGAAAAATAAACTTATGTATTTTTCAACCACATCTGTGAATATTACATTCCATTGAGTGATATCAGTGTTTTGCTAATAATAGCTGGGATCCCTCATGTGAAGACAGCACCACAATAACACAAAGAGTTGTGGGTCAAATAATTCAAATAATTAAAAATTCAAATTGTTGAATTACTGTGACGTGGCCGCCTCTCTTTTTGATTGGTCATGAGCTGACAGCTGATTTCTCCTGATGGAGGATGGAACTGGAGAAGTGAGAGGTGAAAGAATCACAGCAGATCCTTCTCACCAGCTCTTTGCCAATGCTGAGGATCCAAATGACTCATTAGAGGTGGAGACATAAATGACCAGGATTGGGGATCGATGTCTCTGTGCTGCAAATATCCTTTGGGGGACAAGAGGATGTGAACTGTAACACTTGAGAGTTCATCTGAGATGACAGGAGGTTTTCTTACTGCACAGGAGCTTTTAGAACTGACAGTTCTGCTTGTTGAACTAGACCTGAAAAGAAAGAAGAGCTTTTGTTTCATCACCAGCTAGGATGGATTTATGGATGAACTTCTGTCATAAATTAAAAGTCTCATCCCACTCAAGGAGAGCAGCCCTCTCCCTTCTGTGCCTCTCTTTAGTCCTCCAAGAGCCTCAGTGAATCTCTGATTTCCTGCTTTTTTTCCATTGAGTAGTTTTTGAAATCCCAGAGTTTGAAATCCAAATTCCACCTTCAGGAACAAGGTAAAATGGGGGGTCTTAGTTTAGGTCTGAAAAGGGGGCATTTAGCAGGTGATTCCTGTTCCTTCAGAAGTACTTCCTACAATCTTTCTCTTCAACAGCCAAACTTTCCCTCTGTCCTTTGCAGACCACGGTGAAACCACCTCAAAAGCATTTTCTGGTGTCCAGGAGAACTTGGAGAGGGAATGGATATAAATAAAGTGAATTATTTCACTCTCTGTTTGAGTAAGTGAGGATTTGGAACAATCCCATCCTTGTACAACTTACCAAACCCCCATTTTTGGCATAATTTGGTACATGAGATGTCTATGACTCCTCTTGGCACACGTCAGGTACCTTTTTGGAGAACTAAACCCTTTCTTTAGGGAAATATCTCTTTGGTTATGAAACGGTGAAAAAAACAAATAAACATCCTCAGGTTTAAAAAGTCAGGCTTGGAGGTATTTAGTCCTGTAAATGAATGACCTGTTTTACAGAAGTACTGGCCAGCTGTGGCTCTCACAAAAAGTGAACAGAAATTCTGGAGCCCAGAAGTTCATAGGATCAGTGCATTTACTCAGGCACTAGCACAAACCAATCCCTGTTTTCTAAAGCAGGTGAATGAAATATAATTAAGTTATATTATGCCATATATTCCACTTTTGGAAATAATAACCTGTGAGATCCTTTTGTAACTGCTTTAAAAAATTCTTATGTTCCCTGATCTGTTTTTTCTCCCAGATTCCCAACCTCTCAGTAGCCAAAATCCTTCACCACACATGGTGGTGTGATGGGAAATGTAGGAAAAACATAAGAAAAGGCAAAAAAGAAAGGGGAAAGGAGTCCTTCACGTAGTAGCTGATTTGCTTTGGGATGTTCCCATCCCTGTTTTTCCCTTTTCCCTCCTCCTCTCCCCCACCCCCATCGTGGCTGTGCTTTAGGAGATGGAGGAGGCTCATGGTAATTGGTTAATCAGCTATTTTCAATTCAATTCCTGGCTGTACTTACCATGGAAAATTAACAGTCTTTGCGTATAAATATGACCCCCTACTCCTGGATTAATTTGATTATGCAAGAATCTCAGTTTTCATTTAAAAATAATAACTTTCTGGCTGCTCTAATAAAACAAGTTTGGATATGTAATCTAAATATTCCCTAATGCCTTAAAAAAAAATCAAAAGACAAATATGAAGAACATATGAATCTCTTGTTAATAGAATTTAAATGTTCTCAAATCTTTGCTGTGATTGCTAGAGATTGAATATTTTGAGACCAGAAGAATCCTGATTTTCATTCTCTGCTGGATCAGCATTCTCTGAAAGCCAAACCTTTTTTAAGCATCTTCATTTGGGTCCACAAAAGGAGAAGTGATGTTCATTAAATGACAGGGGGTATCTTAACCCTGAGTTCTTTAAATTTACCTGGGCTTGTAAATCTCATTGGAACCTAAGTCAGGCTAGTTTGAAAGGAAATATTTTTTACTGAACTTTCCCATTTGAACATATTTCATTGTTAAATTCATCTATTAGGAGTGTGATACCATCAGCCCATGCAACTGGGAGGATAAATGCAATGTATCCCAACAAATTAAAATGTGGCAGAGAACAGTACTGGGCATTGGAACTCGGTTGTCCAAGCTGATAAATTGCTGGGATAGGATCGAACATGATTTCAGCTGGGCTAATTAACCCTTGGATAATTTGTAGATAAGACTTGTCTGAGTGGTTTGCTGGTACAGACTCAGGGTGAGGGCAGCAGGCAAGGAGAGGGGTCCACTCGACCTCGTGAGACCCCACCTGCAGAGCTGGGCTCCAACAGCAGAAGGACATGGAGATGCTGGAACAACTCCAGAGGAGGCCACAGAGGTATTCCAAAGGCTGGAGCCCCTCTGCTCTGGAGCCAGGTTGGGAGAGCTGGGGGTGTTCATCTGGAGAAGAGAAGGATCCGGGAAACCTCAGAACCCCTTCCAGAGCCTAAAGGGGCTCCAGGAGAGCTGGAGAGGGACTTGGGGACAAAGGTTGAAGGGACATGACACAGGGATTGGCTTCCCACTACTAGAGGGCAGGGATAGATTGGATATTGGGAAGGAATTGTTCCCTGTGAGGGTGAGCAGCCTCTGGCAGAGGTTTCTCAGAGAAGCTGTGGCTGTCCCTGGATCCCTGGAAGTGTCCAAGGCCAGGATGGATGGGTTTGGATCAACCGGGAAGAGAGGAAGGTGTCCCTGCCAATGGCAGGGGGTTGGATTTTTTAGATGGTTAGATGGTCTTTAAGGTTCCTTCCCAAACCATTCCATGATTCTGTGATAATCTGTTTGTGGACAGAACTTCACCTGCAGTCAGTGACTCTTTAGCCAAGGGCTGTTGTAGGACTGTGTTAGAACCTCTCCAGTGATAGGTGCAAAAAGTGAGTAATGCCTAAGAAATATTGAGAATCTCTTCAGCAACTTTTGATTACCTTTCCATGTATTTTGGATCTGTGAGGGATTATTTCTGTTAAAATCAAGCGAATCTGAGGAGCACAAGGCAGGCACTGCACCTGTCTGAAGCAGACTTTGCCTGAAGCTGAAGTTGAATGTCAAGTCCTCCAGGGTCTGTGTTGCTTTCAGCTCCTACTGATTCTGTTCAGCAGGGAGCAAAGTGTGTCACAGGAATCTCTCGGGCTTAGTTTGGAAAATTTGGAGTTTTGGCAGTTGATGATGGAACAGCGTTTGGAAGTTTTGAGAGGTTGTTGTTCATGAATTTATGTTCATGAAAATTCTGGCTGCGTGATAATGAATAAAGTAAAAGTAAGAATCTATTCCTTAACTTACGAACCCTGGGGATCAAGGACATTAAAAAAAAAAGAGACAGAGACATCCCTGGATGTGTTCCAGGCTGGCTTAGATAGGGCTTGGAGCAGCCTGGGATAGTGGAAGGTGTCCCTGCCCATGGCAGGGGGTGGGACTAGATGAACTTTAACGTCCCTTCCAACCAAACCACTCTGGGATTTGGTGATCCATGTCCTTCTAATTCAGCTGTTCATTAATGGGTTAACTCCATAAACTGACAGTATTTTGGTGGAATGTGCTGTTTTCAGCCCCAGGAGGCTGAAATGAGCTCACAGCCTGTCCAGTGCTCACTGGAAATCTCTCCATAGCTCTGTAACACCAGGTTTTATCCTAGTTACGGCAATCCCTTGTCTCTGGAATGACAATGAGCTTCGAAAAGTCATTTATTCTTTCTATTGGCAAGCTACAGGGATAGCCCTATTTTTTTCTAATTCCACGAGGTCAAAGTATTTCTGATTTTCTGGAGTTAGTCAATGCAGTTTGTGGGTGAGAATTAAAATATTTTCACATGGAAAACTGTTCAGTAAAAAGCCCCAGACTGGGACATTCTTTAGTTCTCCTTGGGTAGAGTTGTTGTTACTTATACATTGTTATTTAGGTGTTGTTACTTTCTTCCTGAGGTTGAATGTGTGTTTTGTTCAGGTCCTTTTAAACTTGGGGTTTTTTGGCTTATTTTGTACTACTTAATGCATCTGTACAGGAAATACTGGAAAAAATAGTGAGCCAAAGTATGAATGACAAGAAAATGAATCATTTTATCTAGCTGAGATCTTCAGAATTAAAGTGTGAAGACTTTGGGAGACAACTTGGGAACTCTGAAAATATTACTTTCATTCAAGCCCGTCTCACCTCTGAAAGTTTAATTTTAATTTTAATATATTGAAAGCCTGGCCATTTGAAATGATAACTGCTTCATACATCATGGATGTCACTCACTCTGTAAATGAAGGCAGCTATCAGGGCGAGGGCAGGGTTAGTTTATTTGATCTTACAAGATGTTCCATAATTTTTCTGACTGTTCATTCCTCTCCCGTGGCTGTAGATCATGTTGGGAATACCAGCTACAGCTAACGAGGTTGAAGTCCTGGTCATGTTACTCGCACTCTGGAGCTTCCCAACAATTTTCTTCCCAAATTTCCTCTCTTGAGGCACAGGACATTCAATTTTCCTAAATGCCACCAATTGACTTGTGGCACCTCTTGCTCCACTTGCAGATAACCCTGATTTTCCCTTCTCACTGACTGTTGGTAAATATTGGATGCCAGCTGGGGTTAGGAATGTGCCTCCCTGCTAATGAGAAATATTCTTTCCAGAGAATTCACAAGTGAGCCCACATTCCTTATCTGACCTGGTTTATTCCTCACTAGCGTCAGGACTAAAGGAATTAAAATAATGCATGCACTGAGAAGACATCTTGATTTTCTCCCTGGGAATTACTTTGTGAGCAGAAAGTTGTATTTTGAATTCAGGCAGTTTCATTTCTTGCCGCCACTGTTTAAAATGCGCCTTAGTAGCAAAAAAATGAATGTGGGGATGGCAGTGAAAAGGTTTTGAACGACAAGAGGGCAGCACTGGATGGGATATTGGGAAGAAATTGTTCCCTGTGAGGGTGGGGGGGTTCCTGGCACAGGTTTCCCAAAGAAGCTGTGGCTGCCCCTGGAAACCTGGAACTGTCCAAGGCCAGGCTGGACAGGGCTTGGAGCAACCTGGATCGGTGGAAGATGTCCCTGCCCATGAGAATTGTTCAGGTTTCAGTGGATCTGTGAGAAATAAACAAGTGATTTTATACAGAGCAAATGCTCCGTCACATTTTAACTTTTTTTTTTTTTTTTTCCTCCCCCCTTCTAGATAAACATCATGTCAATGGGAACAGAATGGTTGAACCTTTCCCAGAGGGAACACAGATGGCTCTGTTTGGTAAGGCATCAGTGTGAAAATAAAAGCTCAAAGCTCTGTGGTGTTTCTGCATTCCAAATTTCTTAATTTCAGCCTGACTCCTTTGCGTTTCAGAATCTGAGCTGCTCCTGCTATTTTCCTATCACTGACACCAGCTAAAGCCACTGGGCATTTTGGGACATGGCCTTTATATGTCATTTCCATATAAATAAATACACTAAAAATATTTTTTCTTAGTTATACGAACAGAAAATATAAAGCCTGTATTTTGTTGCCTAAAAACGCCAAAATAATACCTTTTTTGTGTATGATAACTTGTCTAAGATGATTTATTAGTTTAAACAAAATCTGAAGATGATCCATGATTCTCCACATTTTAAGCCATGCAAGGAACTCCAGGTGTTTGGGATCTCCTGGACTTGGAGGGTTGTTACCATTTACATGCCCCAAACCAAACCTGCTGGTTTCTACCTGACCTTGTGAATCGTCCTGTGGAATTCCTTTTGGGAGTCATCAGAGCTGGAAAAGTGGCCAGCTGGAAAAGAGAAGTTTAATTTCTCTGTATCTGTCTCTTTTCTATGAAAATGTCATTCTTTGAGCCCATTTTGAGGACTTGAAAAGGTGTTTCTCCAGAGAAATTAATTACTTCTGAAAGTAATAAACACCCTAAAATGCATCAAAATCACCCTTTCCCAACAAAGATCTGGATTTTACCCAAATCTGAGATTTGCCAGAACTCTCATTTTGGGATGTGCTGTTGTTAATCCTTAAGGCAAACCTTTGGGATATATTGGGAAGAAGAAAGTGGATTTCTATGGCAATTATTATTAAAATTCATTGCTACAGATAACGAAAAATTTCCTAATGCTGTTTTGATGTAACTGAGTTGTTTACAAGGGATGTATTTCTCTATTAGCATGGGCAGGATGGTCCAAAGTGCCTTAGGAAATGTATTATATTCTGTTAAATGTTTCTCTATCTGTGGTGCTATAGTAAATATTAAATCACTCCTTGATACACGTTAATTTAATGCTCCAAAAATGATTTTTTCAATTGATGATGGCAAAAAATCTTGGTGAGTGTCATCTTTCCTGTGGAATTAATGTTGAAGCAGTTTCATGGTTGAAGAGGAGAAATGGTTGGTGGGTGTCACCGTTCAGTTTCTGACATGATTTATTCAAATTCTCTTCAGAGTTCCTCCAATCCAGTGTTGCCTTTCTGTTGACGCCTTGAGTGTCTCCTTCTCTGTGGATTTTGGGAACATAAAAAAATTCTTGGAGTGGTGGAATGAGTGATTCTTTTATAGTTTTATTTTGGAGCAAATGGAAAATGATTTTAACCTTTTAAACTCCAAGGCTGAGATGGATTTAGAGATTCTTCTTTGAATTTCTTACAGCAGGAAGGGTCAGAAGGTTCTGGTGCAGTCTGATATTGATGCAGTCTGTGTTGTTTAGATTTTTTTTTTTTTTAAAAAAAGAAGCTTCTTTTTTTATTTTTATTTTCTGTGTCATGATCAGATCAGATTCCCAGTGTTTGTGATGAGTGTTGGTTCTATCGTTGTATAAAATTTGTAAAAATTCACAGAAAGCAACAGAATTTAATTGGAAAAGTGCAAAATCTTATTAAATAGCATACTTAGAAGCATTCCTGAGGAACTCTGCAACATTCCTATCAAGCCTGGAAACTTTTTCAAGTGCCCTAGATTTTCCACAAGGCTGTGATTGCAAGTGTTGGGCTTAAGTGGTGAAAGCTCAGGCTGGTGCCATCTGTGCTGTGAAGGAACAGAAAACCTCCACGTCCTGATTTTTGCTATTAGACCTGCACTGGAATAGTGCACAAACATGACTCTGATGATAATCCCTGGGATTTGTTGGTGTCGGCATCCCAATCTGATGGGAAGGATGGGAAAAGGGAGCTGCAGTTCATTTTCCTCCCTCCAACCCATGTGAATGGGAATGAAAGGCCACATTGGATGGGGACTGGAGCAGCCTGGAGCAGTGGGAAGGTGTCCCTGCCCATGGAACTGGATGAGCTTTAAGGTCCCTTCCAAACTAAACCATTCCATGATTCTCTGGTTCTAAAGCAAGCACTAGAAGAAGAAAACTATCAGTTAGGAATTCCTCTCCTGGGGTTATTACTCATCCCATCCATGTGATCCTGTTAGCAGCAAGTTCTTTGTATTTTGGGACTCTGTAAGCTCAGGAGAGAGCCTGAGCCAGTCGAATTTCTGACTCCTCCTCACCAAGACAGGATTTTCACACCTCTCTTCCAGGAAGATCCTTTAATCCTTTACTAGGGCTTCACAGGGATAAGTCTGGAAGAGCAGTAGTTGCTTGGAAGAGATCCTTCTTCCTGCTTAGAGAAGATGTGGATTCTCCCTCACTGGGGTTATTCCAGTCTCCCTCACTGGGGTTATTCCAGGCCCATGTGGATACAATCCTGTGCCCTGTGCTCTGGGATGACCCTGCTGGAGCAGGAAGTTGGACCAGATGACCCCACTGTGCTCCTTCCAACCTGACCCATCCTGTGATTGCTTTAAAAGGTCTGCAAAATCCAAAGGTTGGTTGTGTAGAGACAGCCAATTTGCAGTGAATTTTCCTCCTGCTTGGTTAGTTTTAAAGGCACCAATAAACCAGCAGAATAAAATATAATGCAGGGTTGTAAACACTGAGCCTTCCACCTGCTGCAAAATGCAGTTGGATTTAATTCCACAGCTCCCTCTCCTGCAAAACCTCCTCGAGATGCTCTTCCTAATGGTGCATTATTTATTGGATGGTGTGACTGCTTGTTTGGATCAAGGGACAGGGTGAATGTACTCAGGGCATTGTTCCTGCAGCTTTCCTATCTATAGCAGAACCTCACAGATTTCAGAGGATGATTTAAATGATCTTGAGGCTCTCCTGTTGTCTGTTCAGCATCACTCAGCTGCTGGAGGTGCACCTATTGTTCATTGGGAGAAAGAAACGTGTCCTTGTTTCTACAGCGGGGGGAAAAAAAAGCCGCGTTTCGAGAGTCAGGGTGATTCTTCAAGGGAAATCTTTTAGTGCTCCCCATCCTGTGACCTCGTGATCCAGCTCCCAGCTAAGACTGAAGCACCAAGGGAGCACGATGTGCACAGGCACAGCCTCACTGGAGACACTGGAATGTGTCAAAAACTCCCTGAGGTCTATTCCCAAATTCCGTGACTGCTTCCCAGAGAAGCTGCAGATCCCCCATCCCTGGAGGTGTTCAAGACCAGGCTGGATGGGGCTTGGAGCTACCTGGGAGAGTGGCAGGGGTTGGAACTGGGTGGTTTTCAAGGTGCCTTCCAACCCTAACCATTCTGGGGTTCTGGTTTTCCATGGAACAAGTGAAACTTGATGTTACATGTTTGTGTTGTGAATGATACAGAAGAAGCCCTTCAATAAATGCCTGTCCAGGAAGTTTTCTTGGAAGTTTTGTGGCCATGGATATATTCAGTTAAAAGTACTTTGTCTTAAGAGACTGATTTCACCCCAAATCTAATCAAAACTGAAAATCTGAATATATGTAAGGGGGGGTTGATAATATTTTGAAAAGAAGCAATCAAGGGTCTAAATTCAACTTATTTACCAGGGATAAAAAAAACCCCAAATGCCTAAAAACTGCAGAACATTGACAACTTCAAGAAATTAATATTTTCCTCAGCACCATTGTAACTCTTGCATATTTGGAACACATTTAAATGCACTTCTGCATTATCATAACATCATGGAAAGGTTGGGGCTGGAAGGGACCTTAAAGATCACCTCGTTGCAACCCCCTGCCATGGGCAGGCAAATTATGCTCAGAAATGTTTCTGATTTTGTTTCTGTTGAATTTTAAGCACTTCTTTTCTTTATCAACTGCTGCTGGTGGAAGACTCCAGTTTATCCCAGAGCACATCCATATTCCCTGAGATTTCTGTGTCACCTGATTTCTCCAAGAGGGAGCATTGTGCATATGGTGTGTGCATAGAAGGGCTCTTATTTACCTCCAGTGAAATCTGGCAATAGTTCAGATTTGTAATTACAACACTTTTAAAATGTAGGAGCACATTGAGCTGTATTTGCTTGACATAGACTGGCTTGTAATGGGATAATTGGTTTCTTGATGTAAACAAAGTGCAGACAGAAATAGGATGTTAAGGAACTGATAAGGTCTAATTATGGATATTTCAGAGCTGGCAGACGGATCCAGGCCTGGTCACCTTCTGCTCTGCTCTTATTAGACAGCGGCACATTCCAGGAATTCCATGGAGCTGTGTCATTATTGTGTATTGCCTGAGTTATTGTGTCCTGTCACAGTTGCATTCCCACTGCTTCCAAAGGTTATTTAAAAATTAGACCAGGATCCACCAGGATTGTCCAGTGAGGTCTCTCAACCTGTTCCTGAGGCTTCTTCAGCTGCTTCTGCAGCACGTGGGTCTGGAGCCCTTGGAAAACTGAGCTCCTCCAACTCACCCTCTTGGGGGGCTTTGACCCCTTCCCATAAAGGTTGGATGGGGCTTGGAGCAACCTGGGATAGTGGAAGGTGTCCCTGCCCATGGCAGGGAGTGGAACAGGATGAGGTTTAATGTCCCTCCAACCCAAACCCTTCTGTTTCTGTGGATAAAGGCCTCACTAGGGCAACTTCTCAACTCACAGAAAATTATTTCCCTTGGAAGTGGGATGGTGGGTTCAAGAATGGATAAATTCATACAGAGTTTCTTTTTGTCCCTCCTGGAACAGCTGCTGGTGGCTGTGTCAGGGAAGAACCAGTGTTAGGAAGTCTTTTGGTCCAGCTGAGTTTTCAATGACTGTTTTATACCAGGAAAAGAAAATCACAGGGAACAAAGTTTGGCCCCCAAGAGAAACATCTTTTTTTTCTTTATTTCTTTTTCTTTTTCTTTTTTTTTTTTTTTTGGTAGTGGGTAAAAATAGAACAAGCAATTTTTCTCAAAGAAAAAGAAGAAAACTTAAAACAATGCTACACATCAGAAGATGTTTTATCTCCATCTGAAGAAAATGTAAGACTTGATGATATTGAAACAGGCGTGTTTGCTCTGACCCAAATGGAGGAGCCAGAGGGAATGTACTGCAGAAGGGGTTCATGTCTCTCGTGTTAATTCTCTTTCAGCATGTGGAAAAGGGAGGGAAGGGTATTAACTGGCTAGCTGTGAAGAGTTCTGAGGCATTAATGCTGTCCTCTTTGCACATAGTGATGGAAAAATGGACACAGCATTTCTGCAGTTCTGGAATGAGAGAAAAAGCCTGGCAAGTCAGGGCATAACAAAAGGGAATGGCCTAAAGGGAGGCTGCTCTGTCCCCAAAACAAATTGTGTTCCCATTCTTACCTTTTTGGTGTGTTTATTAAAGAAATCTACCCTTAGTTCCCACTTGCCTTTTTCCTCTCTCCCAGACATTGATTTTGTCTTTTGGTTGCCCCTTCCAGAGGACTGGAACAGCCCAGTTCCCAACCCCTGCTGTGTGGTCCTGGTTCATCATTATTGCAGCCACTGCCTAAACACGGAATCATGGAATGGTTTGGGGGCAAGGGACCTTAAAGATCATCCAGTGCCACGCCCTGCCATGGGCAGGGACACCTTCCAGTATCCCAGGCTGATCCAAGCCCCATCCAGCCTGGCCTTGGACACTTCCAGGGATCCAGGGGCAGCCACAGCTTCTCTGGGCAACATCAGTGCCTCACCATCCTCACAGCCAGGATTTCCTTCCCACTGTATCCCTGCCCTCTGGCAGTGGGAAGCCATTCCCTGTGTCCTGTCCCTCCATCCCTTGTCCCAAAGTTCCTCTCCAGCTCTCCTGGAGCCCCTTTAGGCTCTGGAAGGGGCACTGAGCTCTCCCTGGATCCTTCTCCAGGTGAACACCCCCAGCTCTTCCAGCCTTGGAACATCTCCGTGGCCTCCTCTGGACTCTCTCCAGCAGCTCCACGTCCTCCTGCTGTGGGAACCCAGGGCTGGAGGCAGCTCTGCAGGTGGGGTCTCACCTGAGTGGGGCAGAATCCCCCCCTCCCCTGCTGCCCCTGCCCCAGGACACGGGCAGGTTCTGGGCTGCAAGTACTCATGGTCAGGGTGTGTCCAGCTTTTCCTTCACTGCCATCCCCAAATCCTTCTCCTCAGAGCATCTTCTTCCTCCCAACCTTGCCTGAAGTCAGATGCTCTGGTTTGCTGCTCAAACTTCCAGGGGTTTTTTTAAGTCACTGCCAGGGAATGTTCTCTTTACAGATTTTAAAGCCTACTCAGAAAAACCCTGACCTGAAATTTTACCCCTAAACCTGTTGTAAAATAAGGTGATAAACACAGAAAAAACCATAACTCTGGGACCTTTTGAAATAAAAATCTTTTTCTTGAAAAAGAACCTCAGTTTCTCTTGTCCTGTGGAGTATCCTGGGCATTGTGCTTTAAATGCTGCTTCTCTGATTTGATGGAATTGTGCATCAGCTTTGTGGGAATGTAAATGGGCAGGGCACTGGGCAAGGAGACCGTGATAAAAACAAAATGCTACAGTTCTGCTTGGTCCTCACCAAGGACGTTTCCTGACATTTATAAACACTAATAAGGGACAATAAAATATCCCTAACACAAAGTGAAAGCTGTCCTTGATGAGCACAACCCTTCAGAAACATCCTTTGCTTTCAAAGGAATCACATCTCTTTTTCCTTTGGAAAACAAAAGTAATGTGGCCTTCAAACACAATCTCTGTGCTTCTCCATCAGGGAGTTTTTAATGTTAATTTAGGTTTCTTGAGGTAATGAAGAATTCAGCTTTGTGTGGATTTCTGCTTTAGAGTGGCTGTTGCACATTAGGCAAGATCTGGGGGTTTTTAAAAGTCAGACTGCAGCTTTTAAATCAGCATCATTCACCTTAAAACAACCTTTTCATTATGTTTTGGGGCTATTGCCACAGAAAGGAGTAGAAGAGACACAGTTAATTTCCATGACATCTGTGATAGGGCTCAGGGTTCTCCAACAGCAGAAATTGTCTTGAAGAAGATAATTATTTTCCTATTTATCTATATATTAATTTTTAAAATTTAGTAATATTTTATTTATTTAGGGTTTTTTATTATTTTATTTTATTAATGTATGGTTTTATTTCCCATTCAAAAAAAGTCAGCACGAGCACCTTGAGCAATTGCAAAAGCCTTGCAGAGAAGTAATTCCTTGCCTGTGGTAAATAGGAGTATATCAATGAGCAGGAGGAACATATGCTTGGCATCATTTGGAGTTGGTTTAAGTTGGAAATAGAAGTAAATTATCCTGTTAATGACTGGAGGCCGCCCTGATCAGATTGATGCTGCTTTGCAGGAGATATATTTGTGTGTGTGTTTGTTTATGTGCTGGGATGGGCACATTTACCATCAGATTTATCCTTGGATTCCTGCTAATAAAGCACGGGGACTGGTGACATGGAATAAAACACAGGGAGTGCTGATGATTTATTCTGTTCAGCCACAAAAAAAAAAAATATGTAACAGGGTTTTTGGAGGAGGAAAATGGTGCTGTTTTGATCATTTTAGATATACTGTGACATCCACAAAGTGTTGTCAGCCAATCCTAATGGATTTATCTTCACAAGGCTGCTGGCAAAGCCTGGAAATTTTAGATCTAGGCTTGTGAGACTGAGCAAAGAGGGTCCTATATTAAAAATATGGATTACTTACTACTGGGTTATTTAGTTTGTGAGAATTTAAAGTGATTTTCCTGATTTTCAGGAGCTTTGCTCACTTGATGAAGTTATTGAAAAAAATATATCATTAAAAAACTTTGCTCCACATCAGAGATTCAAAAACCTTCACCAACTTTTAAAATACTGGCTCAGAAATGCTCCTGAAACATGGAGGGTTCAGTTGGAATAGAATCCCAGAATTCCAGAATAGTTTGGGTTGGAAGGGACCTTGAAGGTTGTCTCATTCCATTGGAACTGGATCTCCAGTGACTGTCATGGGAGCTTTTTGTCACATGTGAACACAAATTGTGGAGATTTAAGTGCAGTTGTTCCAAGTTTGCCTGAGGTTGGATGGGAAGAGTTGCTCCTAGAATTCCTTGGAGAATCCTTTATGGCCCAGTACATATTTATATAAAAATATTTATGTTAAAAACCATTTATATGTAATCTGTATTTATGTATTAATGGTGCATTATTTGTTATTTCATTTCGGGTAATGCTCAGATTATTTTCAGTGGCAATTGATGCTGGCTGGTACAAGCTCTGCTTTTCCTGGGTGACACAAGTCTTTTTTCTTTAGAAAGGTGTAGAAACTCCATCCTTTAAGAGCCTCAAACAGCACCTTATTCCAGATTCTTTATTCTGGAATACCTCACTTTGTTCTTTGTGCAGGGCAGATGTGGGAGATGAAGGCAAAACCACACATCAGCCTCTGCAAGAAAGAAACAACATGATCAGTTTTTCTGATCATGAAAGATAAGCAAGATAAGAACTAATCACAAAAACAAAAAGGAGAAAAATTCTGATTTAAGTTGAATGTGAGTAATTCTGAGACAGCCGTAGTTATTTGTTTGTGAGCCAGGAAAAACAGCATGAGATATGTCAGGCTTGGAGATAAAATTTATTGGTGTGTCATTGGCTTAAATCCAACATTATGCTCATAAATAATCTAATCCTGGTGTGACATATTCCTGCTTGAACCTTGACTGAAAATTATTGAGAGTCCTGTAATGAATTATGCAGAAGCAGACACGTGCTCGAGTCGAGGGGATGGAGCTGCAGTGGAATGTGTTTGGAATGAGGGACATCATCTACAGACAGGGAGGGAGAGAGGGCAGGGTGTCCTCCTGGTGTCCAAAGGGGTGACATGGAGCCTCGCTTGTCTGATGCTCATCCAGCTTTTTTTGACTCCTCTGGGATGGAAAGTGTGGAAAGGAATGTTGTTGTCACTGTGTCTGTCCCTCATGCGCCACCAGTCCCTGAATTTACACCAGCCCAGGACACCCCAAGGCTCCAGACAATCCCTGACTCCAAAATCCAGCTGCACAGCAGGATGGGCTTCACTCGGGTAACTCTGTGGAATTTTCCTGACAAGCCAAGAGAGGACAAGTGTAGGGGTTTAGATGTTAGAATGGTGACACTCATACCCACCCAGTGGGATGGGGTTTATCCCTGGAGTAGATAAAGAGATTTTAATTTGCTTTGTTTTCTGGAGACCAATAAATCCAAGATCATTTTACTGCATCAAAGGTCTGGGCATGTTTTTGAGATGTAGAAGGATTTTTGGTCGCTCACATGGTCTCTCTTCACTCCATTGTGTAGTTTGCTGGAGACCTCTGTGTGAATCTGGGACTAATTCATCTGGGGTGTCCAGGAGAACTTGGACAGCCTGGAGAAGAGAAGGCTCCAGGGAGACCTCAGAGGCCCTTCCAGAACCTAAAGGGGCTCCAGGAGAGCTGGAGAGGGACTTGGGACAAGGACCTGGTGGGACAGGACACAGAGAATGGCTTCCCACTGCCAGAGGGCAGGGCTAGATGGGATATTGGGAAGGAATTCCTGGCTGTGAGGGTGGGGAGGCCCTGGCACAGGTTTCCCAGAGAAGCTGTGACTGCCCCTGGATCCCTGGAAGTGTCCAAGGCCAGGCTGGATGGGGCTTGGAGCAACCTTGGGCAGTGGAAGGTGTCCCTGCCCATGGCAGGGAGTAGCACTGGATGATCTTTATTTTCCCTTCCAACCCAAACCCAACCTTTCATTCTGTGATTATTCATGAGAAATAATGATTTAAAGATATTTGTGAATCTATCTCCGCCGTACAAATTTTGCAAACGTCACAAACATTCCAGTATTGGCCCCTGACCTGCCTTTGAGTTGTATGTCCACAAAAAACCCCCCAGAATTCCAAAGGAGACAAAGTGGCTGATTGCACAGTGATGCTGTAAATGAGACAACTCATTTTGGGTGTGCCTGTGGCTTGGCGTGGACGTGGGGGATGCGCTTGGGCTCAGGTGGGCTGGATGCAGAGCATGGAATGACCTCTCCCTGCTCCCACCCTAGGGCACCACAGCTCTGTCCCCATCACTGTGGAGTTATCCCAGCCTGGTTGGGTAGCTGCAGTTATCCAAATACATTCCCACAGGGATCTGTGGCAGAGGCTCCCCAAAATCCAGCACAGGGTTAGAGGGGCTGTTTATTGCAGCAGGACTGTGCTACCACAGCCCTTCAGCTCAGCCTGGAGGGCACAGAGTGCTTTTTTCTGGGATGTCTGAGGAAATAGATCTGGAGAGCTGCAGGTCATGGACTTTGCTGTGAGTGATGGCAATTCCTTTGTCGAGCCATTGGTGCCACTCTGCCTCAGTGTTTTTTATAGTTCCTTTATTTCCAACGCTGCCAGTCCAGGTTTTTTGGGAGTGATTGCACAGCACGATGGGTAAATGACTAACCACATTAATATTTGGCCGCTGTCTGCCCCCTGGATATAAATTAGATTTTCTCTAACAATCTACTCTGGTATTTTCTTGAGTAATTATCTTTTGGGGTTTTTTTTTGGAGATGGGTGGGAAGAGTTATTCTCTTTTGCAAGTGAGAACTCGCCATCATTTCATTGGCTCACAACAGATGAGAAAATAACTCTTGGAACTTCCATATTTCCATTAAGGACAGCTATGGTTCAAAATAGATCCATTTGAATGATCTAGGTGCACTTGGAAGGCATTTATTGGTTTGGAAAAGGGTTAAGGGGAAAGGAGGACGAAAGGGCTGCTTCTTGAATTGCTTGTTATTTGAATGTAATTATTTTTTTGCTCCTGAGCAATTATAGATTGTAGGTTTAAATAATTGTCAGGGTGCCTACAGCTTTCTATTGTTGTTTGAAATCTAAGGCTATGAATATAATAAGGAATATGAGATTACTTTTGCTGAATGTGGCTATGGCAGTTCATTTAACTCAGCAATAGTCATCAGAAAAAAGGGAAAGAAAAGGCAATTTTTCTATTCCTTGCAGTAAACAAACCTTGTAAACAAGTTATTATTTTCTGCAGCAAGGCCCTAGAAGTGATTCCTATTTTGCTGGTAACAAAATGTGGCTCTTTGCTTTTATAAGAGTGGAATATATTTTGTTTTGCTTCTCTCTATCTCAAGCTCCCCAAGGTGGCTGAGGAGATTAGAGAGATTTTCACAAGACAAGGGTAAGGCTTGGGTGTTATTGCAGAGATGGATTTATATGAAATGGATTACACAGCTCTGATGACATCTCTTATTTTCTGTGTACATCAAGTTCTACTTGAGTAGTGGAGCACTAAAGTGTGGCAAATGACCAGGGATGATCTAAAATGAATCTCTGCCAAGTGCTGGAATGCTCAGAGTGAAGGAAGATCACAAAATGATTTGAAAGCCTCAAATCAATGGCTGAACTAAAGATGTGATGCTTTGCAATGAAGCAAATAATCAGCTTGATGATAGGACCATGTAGCTCTATCTCAATCTCTTCACCACGTTATTGTAGCAGCGGTTCTTGTTATCCCTAACAGACTTTGGAAACATAATATATTAAGAAACTGCTCTCTGCTTTAAGGAACAGAGGAGGGTGTCCAGGTTGAGGCATGATTTGTTCTTTAGTGACTGAATCTGTGGGCTTTTCTGCTGTGCTCATTCAGATTAAGGTGCTGCACCTGGGCTGGGGCAGCCCCTGGGATCAATCCAGGCTGGGGATGAAGGGATGGAACAGACCTGGGAGAAGGGCTTGGGGTGCTGGTGGGTGAGAGCTGGACATGACCCGGCCCAGAAACCTCAGTGGGCAGCAGGGGAGGGGGGATTCTGCCCCTCTGCCCCCTCAGGTGCCTCCAGCCCTGGGCTCCAACATCAGAGGAGAGAGTCCAGAGGAGGCACCAGAATGATCAGAGGCATAGAGCATCAGAGGGATTTCTGCTGTGAGGAAAGGCTGAGAGGATTGGGATTGTTCAGCCTGGAGAAGAGAGGCTTTAGGGTTACCTACTTGCCCCTCCCAGTACCTGAAGGGAGCCTGCAAGAGAGCTGGAGAGGGACTTTGGAATAAGACCTGGAGTAACAGGGTGAGAGGGAGTGGCTCCAAACTGACAGAGAAGAGATTTGAATTGGATATTAGCAAGGAATCCTTCCCTGTGAGGGTGGGGAGGCCCTGGCACAGGGTGCCCAGAGAAGCTGTGGCTGTTCCTGGATCCCTGGAAGTGTCCCAGACCAGGCTGGATGGAGCTTGGAACAATCTGGGATAGTGGGAGGTGTCCCTGCCCATGGCAGTGTATGGAGGAGGATGATCCTTAAGGTCCTTTTCTGCCCAAATCATTCTATGGTAAGTTTTGACTCCATTTTTTTGACAATTCAGGGCTGTCCTAAGAACTTCTGATGCTTTTATTCATCACATTTTCATTGCTCAAATAATTTATTTGATAAGAGAAATTAGGAGTAAACAAATAGTTTAAGGAATCAGATTTTTAATCATAAACTTTGGCATTTTTTTCTGTCTCCTTGGGATGCTTCAAGCATCATATTTGTGGCCAAGAAACATCAGGTGCTTACAGGACTCCTCAAGATGACTCTTTAATGGATTAGACATGAAACAGAAGCAATTTTAATCCCAACACTTTGCACTTAAGGACTGATTGTTCCTGCTTTGTGAATAGCTCTTCTCTCCTGCAGGTCAGATCCATTTGTGGTGCAATATTGCTTTGGATGTCAGTCAGTTGTTCATGGAAAATGCTGCCTGTTGATCCCAGCCACAAACTTTCAATCAGCTGCATTCCCAAATCCCCAAACATGAAAGGAAACAGGTGTTTTTTGGTTTCCCCTTCCTGAATTTTACAGTTTGACGGTTCTCTTTGATGTTTATGGAGCGTAGGAATATGAATGACCTTGTAAATAGAAAAAGTCAGCTTTTGGGGATGTTGCTCTTTTGTTCTATATTTGTACCCAGAACCCAGCACAGTGGAATTCAAATCTGTGGCAAAGGCTTTATGTGCTGTGGGTTTGAAAATAGCAACAACACTAATGATGGAAATTAGCTTCAGAGAGAAAATCTTTTAGAGTCGGAGTTCAGCCTTGAATTCCCAAAGCCTCCTGCTCATCTTGTTTTTCCCAGTGCTCCACCTGTCTAAATATAGTGGGATTGATGATTCATGCAAAGCCAAGTAGGCAGATTTTAGTTCATTTTCATGAATGAAACTCAATCTGATCTATGGATTAGACTGGGCCTCAACCTGGTCTAGTGGAAGGGGAGTGGAATGAGATCAGCTTTAAGGTCCCTTCCCACCCAGACCATTCTGGGATCTGTGATGTTTCCATGGTCAAAGACCAAATACATTTTTTAGGATGGAAACCTTCAGGATGAAGGTTTTTTGGATGAATTTTCTGATTTAGTTTTAGACATTTCTGATTGCTGTTCCCTCATACCTGATCCTCAGAGAATCATGAAATATCCTGCATTGGAAGAGACCCACCATTATCACTGATTGAACTCATGGCCTGGCACAGGACACCCCAACAATCCCACCCTGATAATGCCTGACAGCATTATCCAAACACTCCTGGAGCTCTGGCAACCTTGGGGCTGCGACCACTCCCTTAACTCATCCCAAGTTTTACTGAAGAATACAAACCAAGCAAAATATGGGAAGGAAAAAGTTGGAAAATACAGAGTTTTATCTAGTGGTGTTTGTCTTAACAGACACAGAATCAGAGAATCATTAAAGTAGGAAAAGAGCTCCCAGATCATTGAGTCTAACCTTTGAAAGTCACGGGCAAGGCATGAAAAAGAGATTTTAAACCTGTAATTGGGATCCTTTGGAATTTTTCCAGAAAGGATTCTTTGTTTTGCTTTGGTACCACTCATACCTCATTTCTGCATTATTTAAATAATATAATACATTATAATTTATATGAGGCTTGATTATTTGCAGTGATTAGAAACAAAGTCTGTATCCCAAAATTAAGGAAAAAGAAAGGGAAGAACTGACAAGGTGCTTGGCTTTCTTCACTCTCACAAGTTCTACTTGTCTTCCTAAAAAGTGGATTACTGAGATTCTGATTATTCAGATCCATAATGAACTTCTGGAGGGTCCAGGTGGGAGTTTTAGGTGCACCATTGTTCTCCTGGCTCTGCCAGGCTTGGGGAAGTGTCATGGGCACAGGGACATTTTGGGCCAGCTCTCAAAGGTCGCAAAGTTTGGCCTCTGCTGCTTTTCCATATTCTCCTTCCAGTGTGTGATGAGAACCTTTCAGGTCACCAGAAATGATTTTTTGGCTGGGCAATATCTGGAAATAGCCAGTTTCTGGAAATTCTGGAGGCAAGTTTACAACAGAGAATCTTGACAATGGAATTTTATTGTGTGGAGTCACCAGAAATCAGCTCTGTTGATTTTCAGGACAAAAATGATTTAAATATTCCTGATTTTGGGGTGGGAAAGGGTATGGAGGCAGTGAATAAGGCCACCCTGGGAAGTGCTGGGTCTGTCCCTGCTCTCTGCTGGTTAAGCTCAAAATTGCATTGAAATCGGAATATGTGAAACCTCTCGTGTTCTGCCTGTGCTTTAAGCCTTATTAACATTCTGGATATTGGCTTCAGCTTTGTTTGAATCCTGTTGAGTTTGTATTATTTATAACTTGTAACATGCTTTAGGATGGGTTTGATAAACACATTTTGCACTCATTTCTGTATCTCCCCATTGCTTTTCCCAGTTTGAGTGCTGTTGTCTTCAAGGGTTTTTTTCCAAAGTCATCCTTCTGACACATTTCCCATGCTGAAAATATGGCAGTTTTTCTCTTGACAGTAAAATATTCCTTTCCTCTGATGATAATCTGCTTTTCCTTTTGCAATAATCTGTTGTGCAGCTTTTATCCAAACATCCATCCGTACACAAACACGTGCCCACGCCCGCGTCCAACGTCAGCAGCCACAGGCAGGAACCAATTTCCTGGGCATTTGTTAATTTGAATGAACATGAGGCTTCTGCTTCTCCTATGGAAAAGAAAAAAAGAGAAACAAACCCAACAGTTTCCCTGGGAATTCATGCAGTGTGAACAGAACACGTCTTGGCAAAATGGTGAGCCAAGAAATTCCTCTTTAGTTGCTCTGTTAGGCAAACTGCATTTTAAATTTCTTGCCCAGGGCTTTGTTTGACTTGCCCCAGGCAAGCTGTTCAACATATTTATCAACCCTGTTGGAGCATTAGAGCCAACGCTCATCGAGGAAGATCATCCTCTTAATGCCATCTGTCATCAGCAGTTTTCTTTCTTTCAGCTCAACTTGTTCTCCGTTTCACCGTTTTTTTTCCCCATTCCTCCCAACCATTTCTAGGCTGATTGTTTCCCAGTGATCTGAAATATTCTGTGATTGCTCAGATATTCAGGGGCTGCTGGATGCTAAACCCCCGAGGGTATCAATGGTACAATTTTGTTTTAAATCCTGATTGATAATATTAATCTTGTATGGATCCAGATGGCTGCCAAAGCACCCTACGTATCTCAGTGCTGTGAAAAAGATGAGAGTGCATTTCAATCTGACTCTGGAATTCTTTCCAGATCCTCGACAAGAACTTGAAAATAGTCAGAACAAAGGCTCTTGAGTAGTTTCATACTGTATTTTTATCTTGAGGATGTGTCTTTGATCATTTTAGATTTTCGGCCCCTTAATAAGAGTTATGTAAGTGCACAGACAGTATCAAAGTGTTCAACAAAGCTGTATCCGTTCACTTCCCAAGGGACTTGAGATCCAGTTTGCTCCTGGATTTGTGTCCACAATCAGAGTGGAGCCAAAGGGACTGATGGGAGTATTTCCCTCTAGACAACAAAAGTTAATCTTTTGGGAATCTGGTGCTATGGAGTTATTGGTGCTATGAAGTCATTGGTGCTTGGGCCTTAGGGCTAATTATTGTAGCCAGGTGAATGTCCGCTGTGTGTAAACTGAATATGCTGGATGTTCTGGGCTCCCAGGGCACTTTTATCTGATTATCCAAACAGGGAGATCATGGACTCACAGAAGGGTTTGGGTAGGAATGGGCCTTAGGGCTCATCCAGTTCCACCCCCTGCCGTGGACAGGGACACCTCCCACTGTCCCAGGCTGCTCCAAGCCCCATCCAACCTGGCCTTGGACACATCCAGGGACCCAGGGGCAGCCACAGCTTCTCTGGGAAACCTCTGCCAGGGCCTCCCCACCCTCACCGCCAGGAATTCCTTCCCAATATCCCATCTAGCCCTGCCCTCTGGCAGTGGGAAGCCATTCCCTGTGTCCTGTCCCACCATCCCTTGTCCCAAGCCCCTCTCCAGCTCTCCTGGAGCCGCTTTAGGCACTGGAAGGGCATCTGAGGTCTCCTTGGATCCTTCTCCAGGTGAACCCTCCCAGCTTTCCCAGCCTGGCCCCAGAGCAGAGGGGCTCCAGCCCTCAGAGCATCTCTGTGGATTCCTGTGGACTCTCCCCAGCAGATCCTCCAGAGATCTGTAGGTTCCCACCACATTTTCCTTGCCACCTACTTGCCCATGTTTTCCGGGGAGGGAACAAATTGGTGCTCACCAAGGTCTCATCCTGACCTTCCACAGTGAAGCCAAGGTCCCCTCTTCAGCCTGAGAAGTTCTAAGAATTAATGATCTCCACGATTTCAGAGCACAGAGCATCAATATCCCTTCGGCTCCGTGCTCAGAAATATCAGTACTTGGACTGTCTTCAATCCATCAGCTGTACCAACTGCTCTCCACAGTTTTTTAAGGAGGAGAATGCCAATCGCACTCGGCATTTGGCTGAAATGTATGGAACGAGCATTATTCTATAGGGATGGAACTCGCTGAGGCTCAATTTATTCCTTCCACCTGGGGAGGGATGGGGGTGGGGGAAACAACAAAAAAATATCATTTCAGTTCAAAGCAGCTGAGCATTTCCTTCTCNCCAACCCCACATACCCCTCCCAGCTGGTGGAACACATCCCGAAATCCTGCTAACAGAAGGAGGAGCAGGATCCGTGTCCTTTGCAGTTCATCTTCCTCAGCGAAGCATTGCTGGCATGGGAACAGCTCCTTAATCTGCTGCATGGAAAAGTGCCTTGGAGTGTGGGTGCAGGGATGGCAGGCGGCGGGCCAGGAGAGGCTTGGCATGCCAAGGAAATAAAGCATTCATTCTTCAAAATGTGACAAAAAAAAAAAAAAAAAAATCTTCTGGATGTCCTGTTGGACTGCTGGGAAGGCAGGGAGGGGGAAGGCTTGGAAATAAAGCTGGCAGGAGGGAAAGGGCGGTGGGGGGG